>CM046445.1:91181023-91261023 GCA_025506515.1 Flaveria trinervia | reverse complement strand
TTGTGTCCATAGACTAGATTACGATGATGGTATATTATGTCGTTGGCGTTGAGTGTGGGCACACCTGAGATTGTTAATTTGATATTCTTTATGTCAATGATAATGATCATTGGTTGGCAAAGAAACTATTTATACTTAAACTTGTTTTGGTTTTTCAGCTTTATTGGTTGAATGGTAATTGTGTAATTTTGAGTCGATCATGATGACATTCCATCCTTATGAGACAATTTTTGATAATGAACTGATGCTCGAAATAATTATCAAACTTTACCAGGTAGAAGACATTGTTATTTTTCGCACTTGTTATATTGTTTGCATACGAGTTATAATATTACACGAGTCACATATGAGGTTTTATCTTATAGTGGCCTTATAGTATGAGAAGCAAAGGCGTAAGGTGTTCACACATATAGGCCTATAAAATGATAAAAAAAAAAGAAAAGAAAAGAAAAGAAGATATGACTGGTGTCATGATACACAACTAATACAGACTGTATATATTGATTTTTCTGACCCATATATATGAAGACATCAATTGGTGTAGGCATAAAAATACCCATCAATAAATATCTTCGATTTATTATCTAGGGGATCATATAGATAAAACCTAACTCCAGAGTTGGGTCAATAAATTTCCGTATCAATTGGTTTCATTCTAAAGAGGCCGGGTTGGGTGTACGGTACCTGCTGGAATATGATAGGTGAATCCGATTAACATAACACATACTTCTTGAAGCAAAATTAAACATTTATCGTTCAAAATAAAAAATAAATAATAAACAAAAAAATAAAACATAACTTAATTAAGAACCCGTAACCTGTTTTGCCTCTCCAAAATCCATAAATACACACAAATTAACACAACAAAAACCACACAAAGATGAAGATATCAATCTCCATCATCTCCATCTTCATCTTCCTCTATCTCCCCACCCCTTCACTGTCCATCTCCAAACCCTGCAACAAAAACGATGAAAAAGTCCTCTTTCAGATCAAGAAATCCCTAGGAAACCCTTACCATTTAGCCTCATGGCAAAACACTACAGATTGCTGCACATGGTACTGCCTCAAATGCAACAAAACCACCGGCCGTATCATCGAACTCACCATCTTCTCCGGCAACATCTCCGGCCAAATCCCACCGGAAGTCGGCGACCTCCCGTACCTCCAAATGCTAGAGTTCCGCAAACTCACAAACCTAACCGGAGAAATCCCACCGGCGATCACCAAACTCACCCACCTCACCATGCTCATACTAAGCTGGACTAACCTCTCCGGTCCGGTCCCGTCGTTCATCAGCCAACTCACAAACTTAAACTTCCTTGATTTATCGTTCAATGATCTCACCGGTGAAATCCCACCGGAGCTTTCAACTTTAACCAATCTTCTTGCTTTACACCTCGACAGAAACAAGCTCACCGGAGTGATCCCTGAATCATTCGGGACGTTCACGGGAAACATCCCCGATCTTTACCTTTCACATAATCAGCTCACCGGAGATGTACCCAAATCTTTAGGGTACTTAAACTTCACAACAATAGATTTTTCAAGAAACCAACTCATTGGCGATTTAAGTATGTTTTTTGGAGCAAACAAGACGATTCAAATAGCTGATTTTTCTAGGAACAGCTTCCAGTTTAACCTCTCGAAGGTGGGACTTCCGGCGAGTTTAACGTCGTTAGATTTGAATCATAATAAGATTTACGGTAGTCTGCCGGAGTCGTTGACGGAGTTAAATTTGCAGTACTTGAATGTGAGTTACAATAGGCTGTGTGGGGAGATTCCTCAAGGTGGAGACTTGCAGAAGTTTGATACGACGTCGTATTTTCATAATCGGTGCCTGTGTGGATCGCCGTTGCCGGCGTGTTTTTGAAGAACTATTTAGTACTCCGGTCGACAATTGTGAACGAAATTATGCACAACGAAACCCAATCGCCGCATTTATTGAATAACATCAAGTCATGTTCGGATGTTGCATGCATTTACATGGGATTCAATTCCTCTTATTCAGTTATCGTTTTTATATTTGCATTCGGATACATAAAAAATTATGTTCCCAATGGGAATTCAGTTTGGTTCATAGAATCTTTTATAACTAGACTTTGAAATTGAAAAAAATATATTTATTTAAATCATGTTTAGTTGGTTATTAAATGAACTTCGCGTGATGTGGGGGACGGCGGTCTCTTTTGCTTGATAAATAATTGCATCTCATTAATCATCCTAAGTTGTAAAAGCTGTATTTTTCAAAGTGGAATTTGCAACATAGGTAAACACCTAGTTGTGATTTCAAAGAAACCAACAAATTGTACCAACTGTCCTCCATTTATATTTTCAAATACACTGAAGTGGCGATTAATCCATCAATAACTTATTTGACTTCATCACCTACACTTATACTTTATATATTTAATCAGAAACTACCTTAGAAATGGTGGTTTGGTAATGGGATAAAACAGATAACCTGTATGGGTTCATCAAAAAATAAAACAGTGACTACAAACCTCAAAGCAGTTTGACAAGAAAACTATTGTACATTTGGGTCATGTGTTGATCCCTTCCACCACCACCTTTTTCAATTTTAAATTTGTAAAGGATCATGTGTTGTTATAAACAAGGCCATCGTGAGGAGCAGCCCTTTTACATAAGCACTGCCAATTAAACTAGCAGAAGACTTAAAATTGAAATCAGCTACTCCGCCACTGACTACTCATCTACAACATCGGTGACTTGATAGCAAATGAAATCGAAATCAATTGTAAGAGAAACCAAAGCCTACTTTGCAATGAAACTTACACATGAAAATGTACAAAAATAAAAAAAAATTGCCAAATCTGGGTGCTATGCACTAAAGAGCTATGGTGTTGCATTTCTTCGAGAAAGAAGAAGCAGACAATCATTCGATGGAAGGTATCAACATCATCTCGGAATCCATGAAGTTCAATTGCGCAAACAGTTGCATGTTGATTGACATGAGTCGATAAACAAAGCCCTAATCAAAACACGAAGTGAGCGGGGGAATCAAAATAGCCTTAGTCAAAGCACGATGTCAAAAGATGAAATCACATACCGACGCATACGCATACGCATACGCAAACGCAAGGCTGCATTTGTTAGTATTTTTTTCTTCTTTTGATTGGATTTGTTCTACTTTAACGTTGACATCATCAGATATCATGTTTTTCAAACCCCATTCCCTTAACCTCGGATCTACGATAACAACAATCAGAGAAGAGTGCTCGAGTGGGAACAAAGAGGCGGTGGAAGGAACGGGCATGTTCGGCTGAGCTTTTTATAAAGCTCATTTTGACTTTTTGGATGAGTAAAAAGACGAAAATACCCCTCCAAAAGTTACAAATTGTAACTTTTAGTGACTTCTGGATGGGTATTTTTGTCTTTTTACCCATCCAAAAAGCCATAAGAAGCTTTTAAGAGCTCAGCAAAATATGCACGTAGATAAGAAAAGTGAGATGGGGATAGATAGGCTTTGGTAAAAAAAAGTTCCAGTTTAAAATTTAATGATTTTGCCATGTTGCCTCCTTGTGTTCTATCACTTTTAAAACCCTAATCTCCCATTCACTTCCAAACCTTCTCTCCACCAAATCCAGCAAAAGAAAGATCACAAAAACCCTAATGCACGCACCTCAGTTTGCAGCAACATGGATTGACGATAAGCTATTAAACCTTCGAATTGAGTGCAATGAGCTACTAAACGATCCAAGAGTTGTTGGCTGAATTGTAGGGTTGAACCATAAAGATTTCTAGATGGTTGTGGAATGATGGAAACCTGTTGAGAAAATAAAATATACAGCAACAAAATGCATAAAAAAGATAAAGCATGTTGTACAACACCATTAAGCATATACAAGTTGGTAATTAGTATAATTTAAATTAAAAATGAAATTAATATTACTTATTTATTTATTTATTGGAATTTACTGTAACATCTTCTATTTTTAAAAATACGAACCCGAACTTGTTTTGTTGGTTATATATATTAAGCACATTATTCAAACTATTTCTTTTATTTTGGTGCTTTTATTAAAAACACAATAAATGTGTTATTTAACTAACTTTGTGAAATTAATGATTTAAAATTTACATGTAATCTTTCATTTAATAAGTTTATAAACTTATATGGCTTATATATAATTTAAGAAGTTTCAATCATTATATAAAAGAGATTAGACTTTAAATTTCTTTGAGATTTATAAAGTTAGATAAATATATAAGATTATTACACCTAACCACCTTAATAATTTTATTTATTTAAATAAATAAGGATTAAATATAATGTGTGAAAAAAATTAATTAATTTAGAAATTAGTTATTTAAATTTGATAAAGATGATTTATTGAATACTTAATTATATGACTTGCAAAATAATATAAAATTTTTTCAAGTCATTTTATAAAGTTTTTAAACATTTTAAATAATCTTATAAAGGTCTTATAATATCAAAATCCAAAATAAAGAATAATAGAAATTATATTGTTTTATAAGTTTCAAGAATTTAAACAAAAATTAAGGAATAAATTTATTAAATAATTAATATTTAAAACCAAGATGAATCGTTAGTAAATTTACGTATTTACATGCTACTCAAGTATTTAATTTATATTAATTGATGAATAAAGATTAGGCATTTTAGTGTGAAAAGTAAATAGTTATTTATTTACAATATAACATGGTTAAATACTTAATTGAATATTTAATGATTTAAATAACTAATTGATTGATTATTTAAAGTATTTGTAACATATAAATTTTAAATGGTTTGAAATAATACGAGTTTGAAATATAATAATTTTTATAACATTTTAAATAAAGTTTATTTTTATGAATCTTGTTATTCTTAAAGAAGGTAATTTAATTTAAAAATTATATGTTTTAAAATTCTTAAAAATTTAATTTAAAAATATATATAATGTCTTAGTTAACAAAACTATTTTTATATTAATATTATGATATACTAATAATTTTCTAAACTTAAAAATATAAAAGAAATTGGCTAAAATAAAAGCATGGCAGAGGCAGGGTTCGAACCCCTGACCTCCCATGTGTAATAATTGTTGCTAACCGGCGGGCCAAAGCCCAGAAGTTGTTTTAGGTTACAAAATAATTAATAAAAATCATACTTCAAATAACCGCCAAATCACTCAAGAACCTTAGATTACAAATGTTTCCAATTGAACCTCAAATTAATATTGTTAATGAAATCAACCATAGGGTTTTGATTGTCCATGTGAAACCGAGTATATTGATGTGTGAAACTTATGTGATTGAGTTCGAACTGATGATATCAGGTTACTTGTTCTTAAACCTGAGATCATCAATTCGAATTCAATCACGTACGTTTCACACATTAGTATACTCGGTTGCACATGGGCAATCAAAGCCCTATGGTTGATTTCATTAACAACATCAATTTGAGGTTCAATTTGGAACATTTGTAATCTAGGGTTCTTGAGTGATTTGGGGGTTATTTGAAGTATGATTTTTATTAATTATTTTGTAACCTAAAACAAGTTTTGGCCCACCGGTTAGCAACAATTATTATACATGGGAGGTCAAGGGTTCGAACCTTGCATCCGCCATGTTTTTATTTTAGCTAATTTCTTTTATATTTTAAATTTAGAAAATTATTAGTATATCATAATATCAATATAAAAATAGCTTTGTTAACTAAAACATTATAGATATTTTTAGATTTATATTTTTAAGGATTTTAAAACATATAAATTTTAAATTAAATTACCTTCTTTAAAAATAACATGATTCATAAAAATAAACTTTATTTAAAGTGTTATAAAAATTATATAGTTCAAACTCATATTATTTCAAACCATTTTAAAATTTATATGTTACAAGTACTTTAAATAATCAATAATTAGTTATTTAAATCATTAAATATTCAATTAAGTATTTAACCATGTTATATTGTAAATAAATAATTATTTACTTTTTACACTAAAATGCCTAATCTTTATTCATCGATTAATATAAATTAAATACTTGAGTAGTATGTAAATACGTAAGTTTACTAAAGATTCATCTTGATTTTAAATTTTAATTATTTAATAAGTTTATTTCTTAAATTTTGTTTAAATTCTTGAAACTTATAAAACAATATAGTTTTATATTGTAATTTATGATTAAAACTCATATCTTAGAATAAACCCTATACATTTTTATAATCCAAATTTTAAATGATTATTCCATTTATTCATTATAAAATATTATAAAAATCATAAATCTTACTGAATGTTAATTATTAAATTATTAAGGTGGTTAAGTGTAATAATCTTTATATAATTACCTAACTTTATAAATCTCAAAGAAATTTAAAGTCTAATCTCTTTTATATAATGATTGAAACTTCTTAAATTGTATATAAGCCATATAAGTTTATAAACGTATTAAATGAAAGATTACATGTAAATTTTAAATCATTAATTTATAAAGTTAGTTAAACAACACATTTATGTTTTTTTTAATAAAAACAACAAAACGAAAGAAATAGTTTGAATAATGTGCTTGATATATATAACCAATGAAACGAGTTCGGGTCCATATTTTCAAAAATAACGGATGTTACATTTACTTTCCTGTTATTACTAATAAAATGTTTAACAATTCAATTGAATGTTCAAAATTAACATTCTATTTTAATTCCAATTCAATTCAAATTTCTTCTAAAAATCACTCTATGAACCAAACGGCCTCTTTGAATATTATTGTTATATAAAAGTATTAGACTAAATTATAAAAAAATCCTTTATGTTTATACCTGAATTAGGTTTTGTTCTTAATTTTTGTAAAATTATGCCAAAATATTTTATCTTTAATGTTTGTGATAATTATGGTCCTCAAACTAACTTGGGTTAATTAGTGTTTACACGCATGGATTGGACCGACCGGTCCGACCGGGAATCGATGATGTGAGCGGTCCGATCCACCCTGATTCGTTTTGTGTGAACAACATCGCCCGATCGGAAGTGAGTCGCTGGTCGAAACGAAAAACCGATCATTCGGTTGGAGCTATGTTCATAAAGCAGCTTCCATTTGTACTCTTGTTTTTTAAGAACCATAAGATGAAACGACAACACAAATGTCGACGTAGGTGGAAGGGTGATGAAGTAAGTGGTGAAATCAGAGAAACCATAAAAGTGAAGTGAGAAGAGAATAAGAAAAAAACTGAAGAAATTAGAGAAACGAATGTTAGGTTTCTTTTCAAAATAAAAGGTGAATGAAAAATGAACTACATTGGTACGTTTATGACTTTATTACTAACATTGCAATGGATTGTAGCTATTATTAATTTAAAGAGTTAATTACAGTCCATTTGTTTAGGTTTGTTTTTATTTTTGGCTCCCAAATTTAAAAATCTACAATGTCGGTCCAGACGTTTGACAAAACGTAACAAAATTAATCCCCGACTTAAATGGATCATTAACTTTTCAGTTAAGTTTATTTAAATGATCAAAACACACTTGAATAAAATATAAAGCAAAAACTAAATTTATTTGTATTATAAAAACAATATTATGAATGAGTGGGACCCATCACACCTCCATTAACCCATCTCCATACTCCAAAACTGCAGACCCACAACCACCGCAATTATCACCACCGTCGCCGCACATTACTACCACCATCTCCAGTCTCCACTGTTACTCGTGTTTGATAATACCACAACCACCATCTCCTCCGTCAACCATCACAATCCATCGTCACCAACATAAAAGTTGAGGAAGACTAGAAGACAAACAAAAGAGAAAGAGAGAGAGAGAGAGAGAGAGAGAGAGAGTTTTGGGTTGTGGTAGGGGCTGTGGGTGTGGGTGTGGCCGGCGATGATGAGTTGGTGGTGGTGGTGGTTGATGGCGGTCCCGACACACAATGATATGGTGGTGCTTGATGGTGGTTGTCTGCGGTGGTGGGTGGTTGTTGGTGGTTGTGCACTGATGGTGCTAATGGACTAATGGTGCACTTCAAAAGTTGTAATTTTGTTAGAAAAGAAACGGAGGAGAAGAAGATGGGGGATAGGGTCCCACTCTTATTATATATTTATTAATATTATTTTCTAATAATTAAGTCATTTATATTAATACTATAGGTTATTTGGTTATTTTACACATAGTTAACGGAAAAGTTAATTCTCTATTCATGATAGGAATCTTTTGTATTACGTTTTGACAAACCATTAGACCGACCTTCTACTTTTTTAAGTTTGTGGATCGAAAGTAAAAACAAACCTAACTACGGGAACTTTTTTTGTAATTAACTCTAATTAAAATAAAACTTTAAAATTTTTAATAGGATTAAAGTTTATGTACATTTATATATTTAAGATTAAATTACATGTATCATCCGTGGCGTTTGCTTACATTATATCTTTTATTCTTAGGATTAAAAAATTACAGATTTAATCTTAAAACTTGAAAAAATATAGCATTTTTCGTTCCTCGTCTTAACGACAATTAAAAAAGTCTATTAGGTAAGAGCAAAATATCATTCTACCTTTTGCATTATAAAATAAAATTAATTTAGAACTAAAAAAACTATAATGCATGGACCCACCCCACCCCCACCCCACACTTCTTCTTCCTCCTCATTTCCTTTCATCACCATACAACACCATTGAATCCACCACTCCCTATCACCACCACCACAATCACCCCCTATTTGTACCACCACCACCATTATACACCTAGACACCTGTATATCCACCAGCACCACCCACCCACCCTATGTTTCTTCTTCATCGAAGCATCAATCCAGCTCACCACCTGTTGTCAGCATGGCCAACCATCAACATCACACTGTTAACCCCAACAGAAACAAATCAAATCAATCACCATTATCGATGGCTGCTGTAGTAGCCCTAGACTATTCCAAAACTTTCTAGTTGATGTTCGTAGTCAGAGTTATAGGTGGTGATGCTTTTTTGGCATCAAAATCTTGTGCAATGGATTACACGAAGAAGATGAAAGTGAGTAACTGTGGAAGAAATTTGATGATGAGGGATTGATGGTAGTGGTGGACTAGTGGTGGTGGTGGTGGTAGGGAGTATGGGGTGTTGTAGTCTTAAGAAAGCTGAGAGGGAAAAATAGTCATTTAACACAAAATTAACGGACTTTTTTAATTCAAGAGACGAAAACTATTACATTTTTCAAATATTCGAAGTAAACTTGTAAATTTTTAATTGAAGAGACAAAAGATGAAATTTGATAAAAAATAAGGGACGATCCATGCAATTTACTCTATATATAATATTACATATAATTATGGATTAAACTTTTAATAAGTATTATTTTAAAATTAATGTACATTTATGTATAATAATACATATAAGTTTTCCGATTGTTAAATCCGGTTTGTTCAGTCCGACCAGTGAACTAGTTAAAAGACCAGTTCGATATCCATTCTGATTATGAAAATATTAAATTAAATTTTTTAACTAAATCTAGTCACATACAAATCGGCTAATTTTATAAATTCTATCTTACCCTCCTTCAAAAAATTTGGCTTTGATTTCATAATTTGGTTAACATTATAATATATTTGTTGAAATCATTTTTGTTACTGCATCGTGTGGTCAATTTATTGTTGGTCCAGAAAAAAATGTCTTGCTTTGGTAGTGTATGTAATTCAATTTTTATATTAGTCTAGATTTCTATTGTGGGGTTATTCATTGACTATTCAAACATGGCTATAATTAGTAAAAATCGCCGTAAAAGCCACATGATTTTTTCAATAATATTTCACCTCCATATTGCTTTAATAAAAGAATGGCATCATTAGCAGACCCATGTAAAAACATCATAAGTACACCCAGGTAATAATGCACAACCTATTATCATGATGGTACATAACACCAAATCAGGTTGTCTAATACCAACAAAAACACATTTGACTCTCTACACCATGCTAATTACATAGTTTAGCTCAAATACAAATACATAAATTCAATGTTTTGGAGGCCGGATCAGACCGGCCGGTCCGGTATGATACAGATCGTGATCGAACTGGCCGGTTCGTCCCGAACCGCTAGTCGGACCGGGAAACCAGACCGGTTTTGGTTTTTTTTTGGATTTTAATAGGTAAAAACTGGGTGTTAAACCATAAATTAGTACGTTGAATATACACATATAGTTAAATTTTATATATAACTATAAAATACATATATAAAACATATATAAATTACTTATATTTAATTACATATATAAATATCATGGTTGAAAAAGTCGCTAGGCGCTGCCAGGTCGGTCGACTGGGGAGTTGCGCGTACTCGGCCTAGGCGGGAAGTACTCGAGGAATACTTGGACATGGTAAATTATAAAGAAATTAATTTTTAAGAAATTAAATATATATTCAAATATAAAATGTTTACAAATATTATAACATATTACGTGAAAAATCAATATATATTAAAAGAATATGTTCACATACTATATTATTTTAAAATATGATATTCATTTTTTAATATGTATACACATAATAATCATTTAATACTAATCTTTCAAAGTAAATTATTGAAAAATAACAAAAATACAACAAAAAGTCCGAGTTGAACCGAGTAGGCCGAGTAGGGCCGAGTTAGACCGAGTAGGCCGAGTAGGGCCAAGTTGGACCGAGTAGGCCGAGTTGGACCGAGTAGGCCGAGTAGGGCCGAGTTGGTTCGAGTAGGGTCGAGTTGGTCCGAGTAGGCCGAGTTGGTCCGAGTAGAGCTGAGTAGGGCCGAGTTGGTCCGAGTAAGGCCGAGTTGGTCCGAGTAGAGCCGAGTTGGTCCGAGTAGGGGCGAGTTGAACCGATTCCGAGTAAGGTTGACCGAGTTGAAGAAAAACGCCTCAGTAAACCTCCGAGTTTCGAGTACTCACCGACCGCCTAGGCCGAGTTTTACAACATTGATAAATATAGTTAAATCCGGTCCAACCGGTCCGACCACCAAACCAGTAAGACGTCCGGTTCGACGTCCGATCCGATTTTGAAAACGTTGCGTAAATTAGTTCAAGTACCATTTGTGGTCAAATGCCATATAAATTGGTGAAGATTTAGCTCAAAAATACCATAACGATCTCAAAATGCCATCCGTTACATATAATGCAATAAACACAATTTCGCCCTAATTTGGAGTTTTATCGAAACAGGGTAAGATGAATTTTGTAAAATTACCCTAATGTGATTTGCATGTGAATAGATCAAACCCAAAGAGTTTAAGCAAAGTTATTTCGAAGGACCGTAATTATTATAAACATTAATTAAAGATAAATGATATTTAATTTAATTAAACACCAAAGCTAAAATCAGGTATAAACATAATGACATTTTTTTTAATTTAGTCAAAGTATTATATTATGAAACACGAATGGTTTTTGAACTGTATGACTTTAATATTTTATTTTAAGTGTATTAAAATAACTAAAACACTCCTAGTGTTAAAAGTAATATATATATTGGTCTAATATTATTTAAAATAGCTGATTATTTAAGGGTGTTTAAATTTAGATATCTGATATTTTGAATGGTTAATTTCATTAGTTGAATTTGTAAACAAGGATTCAGATAGTGCAATGATGTCCTAAAATTGGAAGAAAAACAAAAAAAGTGTATATATATATATTATATATATATATATATATATTTAATTATTTATATTTATACTTATATTGAGATAGTAGTTATGTAAACCCTAAGAAACATGATAATAACAATAATTAAACAACAAAAATAATAAAGAGTTGAGGATTGAATATTTTGATGTATACTTTAAAAATCTTTTTCTATGTTAAATTGTTAATTACATAACGTCATTTCTTTAAAAAATGAGCATGATCAAACCCAAAAAGCTTTTGCATTTGATTAAAATAAATATATATAGTTATACATACTATAATTATTAATAAGAATGTGAGTTAAGTATTATAAGTTATATATATATATATATATATATATATAATATATATATATATATAAAGTTTAATAAATATTTAGTCATTTTTAAGTAATTTTAAAGTCTCATGTATTTACACACACAAATATATTCCAAACCGCCTCTCCCGCTTCTGATTTTTGGATGAAGATTAAAATGTCATCCATCAAATAATATATATATATATATATATATATATATATATATATATATATATATATATATATATATATATATATTATATATATATATATATATTATATATATATATATGGTATGGTTATCTTGAGAACTATTTTCGTGAGAGTCTAGGAACCGATATGAGCTACACATATAAGTCACATTTCATTTTCATCTTTTTTAAAATGCTCATAACTTTTTTCACGACGTAATTTTTTTTTTAAATTTCATCATTAATTTCAATATTTTTTTATTTTTCGAACGCATACCATATTGATATACTTTTTTGAAAAGAATCATCCACCATTTATTTACATATGTGTAATTAGTCATTACACATGTGTAAATCTTGTTTTACATATGTGTATTTCTAGCTATGTACACATGTGTAAAATAACATTTGTAAAAAAATAAGTTTTTATTGATTTATTTTTATTTTTTTATGAAAGGGGGAAGCAAAAGAAACATTTTTGTCGTTTTACTTTTTTATCTTATGCTAATTTTTGTTTTATAATTTTTTATTATGTAATCATTATTTATTATTTTGTCATTAAAATATGTTGCTCACATTAGTTTTTATAGTTCTCTTAAAATTAGTGAGTTGTCATTTGATCCCTCCTCTATATATATATATATATTATATATATATATATATATATATATATATATATATACATATACATATATACATATATATATATATATATGTAATATATACATATATATATATATATATGTATGTATATATATGTATATATATATGTGTGTGTGTGTATTGAATGTGAAACAATGAATAAATCCACTTGTTTGATAAATGTCTTTTGTATAAGGAAAAATTACGAGATTGACCAATTGACCAAATTATATACAAAAATAACCAGTCAAAATTGAATTAAAAAAACCAATCGTTGGCCGCCACGTGGCATCCCTCGCTGACGTGGCGAGGGAATAGTGAAATCCCTCGCTGATGTGGCGAGGGAAACACATAATCCCTCACCCACGTGTCATCCCTCACCCACGTGTCATCCCTCGCCCAAAAGTCTGACGTGTCGACCGGTCCCTTGCTGACTCAGCGAGGGATTATGAGTTTCCCTCGCCCAAATTTACGAAAATGCCACTTCTCGCCCAATTTAAAAAAACCTTACGGATTCATTTATAAGTATAAAGGTTATCTGAATTGAAAAGAAAAAGAATAGACTAGTTTCCTTCATCTCAAAGTTGGATGATTAGTGGCATCTGAAATCTGGTAACTCCTTTTTTAGGACCAACGTGAAAATAAAGATTAATCTTTTGAGTTTTCAAAAGAGCAAGATTGATGTTTTGAGTTAAAAAAATAAAAATAAATAAATAAATAAAATGATGGATGCATTTTTTATATCTCAAAAAAATCTGAGATTTTTTTAATATTTATTATTATTTTAATATTTAATATTTTTTTAATACTTAAAATTCAATATAACTTTATTTTCCTCTATAAATACCATATTAACTCTTAATAAATCTTACATTCTTTCAAAAAAACCTTCTTAAAATTCTTTGAAACTTGTAAAAATGTTAGTAGTTAATATCATACTATGCAGTGGTGGTAAATGACATTTTCTAAATGGTGCCGAAAAAATCTACCATTAAAAGGTAAATGTGTTAGACGTGTTCTTAGTTTATCTAGTAATATAACGTTTGATGAATTAAAATATATGATTTTTCAAAACTGAAAATTCAAAGTTATATACGATTATCATATAAAATGTCTACGTATACTCATTTTATCGATATTTCTGATGATAAAGATTTACTAGATTTTATGAATGTTGTTCTTAATGGTCAAAACGAAATTTTTACGTTATTCGTCAGTGAAGAATGTGATATTGTTGGTAGTAGCTCTGTTGTCCCGGAAAAAAATTGAATTTTACAAACGAAACTGAAAAGTTTATTTATGATTTAAATGATATTCCTGTGGATAACGAGAGTTATAGTAATGTTAAACAAGAATGTGATTATGAAAACAAAAAAAAATAATAAATTTTGTGAAAAAGAGGATCCGTCTTCCTATCATTTCGAGTATAAAATTCATGAAGATATATTTTTTCACAACCGGAGTCATTAGCAGATCCTACAAATAATCCACTCAAAAATACCAGCTCTGGGTTATCTACTATATCTGAAGGTGGTTGTTTCAACAACAAAAAAGAATTATAACTCAAATTGGGTACGATGTGTCTTACTGATTGTTTTGAGTATAAAGTGGTTAAATCATCAAAAAGTAGATTCGAGGCGTCATGTCGTAACGATGGTTGCGATTGGTGTATTCGTGTGCATTGTTTTAAAAATACAAGTATTTTTCAAGTTAGATATTTTAATTCAGTACATACTTGTTCAAGAACACAAACTTATTCCAATATTCGTCAAGCAAACAAAAAGGTATTGGGTCATATCATTAAGGACCAATTAAAAGATAGTGGTCGAATTTACCGGGGTAAAGAAACTATGAATGATATTAAAGAGAGATTTAAAGTTAGCATATCGTACGCTCAAGCTTGGCGTGGGAAAGCTTATGCACTCGAACTTTTAACAGGATCTCCAGAAGAATTGTTTTCGCATCTTTCTATTTACTGCTACAACTTGAAGAAAGCAAACCTGAGTACGGTCACTGAAATTGCTGTAGATGAAATGGGACGTTTTGAAATGTTATTTGTGGCGATCGGTGCAACGGTAAGTTAATATTTGAGTATGATTTTTAATAATATTTTAATAATACTAACATTATTTCACTTAATTAGATTCGAAGTTTTGTGCAATTTTTACGGCCTTTAATTGTGATCGATGGGGCACATTTAAAGGGAAAGTTTTTATGCACCATGTTTTTGGCAGTATGTATGGATGAAAACAATAAGATTTTACCAGTTGCATCGGTGTTGGTAAAACAGAGAGTGGGGAGCCATGGATATGATTTTTATCAAAACTAAAAGAATGTATTGGTGATAATTCAAATTTGGCAATTATATCTGATAGAGCTGCCTCAATTGATATTGCAATCAGGATTGTCTTTCCACATGCATATCACGGGTTATGCTGTCGTCATTTGATGGTGAATCCACGGTTAAAGTTGATGAAAGGAAAAAATTATGAGTCATTGTGGTGGCAGACCTGTAAAGCTTATATAGAGTTTCTGATTTTGAAGAGCGATTTTATAGACTCACCGCTGTACTTCCACGCATTCAAAATACTTTAATCAATGTCGGGTTTGAAAAATAGGCAAGAGCACACTGTTCAGGAAGTCGTTAAAATATTATGACGTCTAATAGCGTTAAGTTTATCAATGCGTTGTCACGACATGCTAGAAAACTACCAATTATTGGGCTCGTTGGATTTTTTCGAGAATATCTACAAAAATGGTATTTTAATCATAGACAGATTGCAGGTAATATTTTTATATAAAACTTCAATATAATTTTTTATGTTAGTTGTTAAAAATACTAATATATTAATTTTTGTAGGTGATTTGCCACATAGTCTTACAAAATGGGCAGAAAATAAAATAACAAGAAGAATTACAAAAAGTGCTACATGGACTGTGACCGGAATCGATGATCACATATTTGAGGTTGCAGACAGAGGCAAAAAAGGTTTGGTTGATTTTTGGAGCAGAACATGTAGTTGTAGACAATGGGAACTCTCTAGTTTACCTTGTGGTCATGCGATTGTTGTTTCAAGGTTTTTAAATATAACAGATTGTAGTCACTGGGCTTTAAACTAGTTTAGTAAAGATATATATAAGGCTACATATGAGAAGTCAATAAATCCTTTACCAGCACAATCTGAGTGGGAGATACCTTTTGATTTCGTGTCTGTGCAGCCACCGCTGATGAATAAAAGACAAGCTGACAGACCGCGAGAAAATAAACGCATACCGTCACGTGATGAGGTAGTAAAAAGGTTGTATGTAGTAGATGTTGTACACAAGGTCATAACCGCGACCAACGCAGAGCCCCACTGCCATCACAGGTTTCAAAATCAAAATCAAGGGTAGATGGAAGCAGTATTCCATATCAACCCACAACATATGTCAACCCTGAAAATTTTCGTGAATACGTTTTTGACGCAACTAGCCAACCATCACGGATATGGGATTTTGATTTGAACGAACCTTAATGATGAAATGATTTTGTTTTTTATTTAAACATTTTGTATTAACGTTTAATGTTTGTAATATTATTAAAATGAAATTTTTATATTTTAATTATTATTCCATTCTCCCTCCCAATAAATAGAACCAAGTATTCATTGTAAAAACTTGAACTTCATCTATTTCACTAATAAAAATCCATCATAACTTTATCTATCTTCATTCAACAACAACCAATTTTTATTCATCCTACCATTTAACAAATAGAAATCTCTCCATCTCACCAAGAAAATCTCTCCATCTAACCAAGAAAAAAATATTATTCGTTTTTCACATATGTCCTCCTCCAAAACCAAATATACACATTGCAACACCAATACTAATTTATCTACATAATACTAATCAAAATCATTCTACTATCTTGTTCAAAATTTTCTTATCTACATAATACTGATCACGTGATGAGAAGTATTATAACCGACATGAAGAGCTTTCACATTTAAGTGGATAAGATGTGTTCTACAACTTACATCTTACTGGGCAAATGAAGTCGGCTAGCTCTGATTACGGGTTGCCTGCTCACTATTACTAGAAGATATATTATGTGTTGACGAGAAATAATAAAGACATCCTACGTGTTGACGAAAAATAATGAAGACATGCTATGTGTTAACATAAAATAATGAAGACATGCTACGTGTTGACAGGAAAAAATATATATGTTATTATTTTTAATTTTAATTTCTTAAAAAATTTGTAACATGCTATATGTTGACAGGAAAAAATATATATTTTATGTGTTTATAGAAAATAATTTGTACATTTATATTTCTCTAACATTATTATTAAAATGAAAAAATAAATAAAATACTGCTATAAACATCACAACTTAAAAACTAAAAATGCATTCAAGAGCTTAGATTAATTTTATATTACAATGACAAACACACGAAATAAGAAAAATATAAAAACTAATAAAAGATATTTTAACCTGGACGCGGTAAGCTACGTCAGAAATACAACTGATCTGCCATAAAATGTCGATATAACTTACAGGACTCTTTAAAATTCTCACCACAATCTATCTGTTTTCCTGTAACTAAATGTTCCATCAACATACAAACGTAAACTTCTTCGTTACCCCTCAAGGCTTGGGGCGATGTAACATAATCTTCATTTACTTCAATCCCAAATGGTTTTTCTGGCTGACCAGTATTTTTCGAGAAACGAAGATTTACTAATAAAGCGCTAAAATACACAGACAATTTCATTAACGTCGGATGAATCAATCGACCAAATTTATCACCTCCTAATTCTTCACCACAAAAAATCTCTATTTTTATGGCACACAAATTCACACGAACAAGCACCCATTCTTCACTCTGAACACAAAAAGGAAAGTATACATAATCAACATCTAAAATAGATGGATACGGGTTGAACTTTCCATCAGCAAACGAAACAGCATGCTTGCTACACGAATCAGTTAAGAAGTCAAAAAGTTGTGGAGGTAGTATGGTCCAACGCATATTTGACATTCCATCTTTGTATAGCTCTCTGTGTCTCCAATTTATCATTCTTAAAACCCAACCTTTAACATGCTAAATAAAAATACATTTATTAATACATTACAAAAAAAATATATTAATAATGTGTAGAAAAAATTACCACTGCGCTGAAATAACCGTTATGTTTGTAACCTAATAAAACACCCCAAAAATTCTTGTCAAGTTTTATAGGCGTTAAAAATATAGCGGAGTAACAAAAAAAGGCATCCCCCTTATTATAAAATTCCATGACATCTTTTGACCATTTTTCAGATTCATCATCTGAAATGGCCCATCTACGTACAGTAGGTCGATTGGTTTGTACACCGGGGTTTTGAACATCCAAGTTGAAGATTCGGATTGATTCTTTGGACGTCTATCCAAGTTGATGATTTAGGAGCGGGTTGAGAAGAGTATTGATGATGTTCATCCATAGATGTATGAAAAAATAAATGAAGATGAGTCTGATGGTGAATGAAGTGTAAATGATGTATCTATTTATAGATGGAGACATATAAAGAAAATATGTTTTTGAAATTATTAAAATATAATAAAATCGTTTTTTAAAAATATTATACTTTTTTTCTTTGATATGATATAATATTCTTTTAACCTACTATATAAGATGGTATTGCAAGTTTAAATTTTTTCATAACTTAATATGACATCTAACGGAAGAAGTAGGGGAAATGGAATAAGAGAAAGACAAAGAAACGGGTCAAGTTCTAATCCAGCAGTTATATTGATTTCGATTCAACTCCTGCAGAGAATCATCATTTTGATAATTCTAACTGGTCTCCGAATGTTATCCGATTTTTCTACAATGGAGATGTATATTTCTGTAAGATATCTTGTATGGGTCTTAAGATACTTGATAGAGAATTTTGGGGTAGCCTTATAGGTTACTGTGGCAACGGTCTTTTACATAGTATTGTAAGTTTTAATATAAATTTTCACGTTATGTTATTTAAGTTTATATAATAATAATACTTATTTTTTACAACATGTTCGTGCTTGTACAAACAAACTTTTAGCTTGGCGGATTAATGAGATTTAAAGAACTGGTGAGATACCAGGCTCGAATCGTTGGACCATTCTTCCGTATGAGTTTGTCGAACTAATATTTCAAGGATCTGCTGATGCAAACGAATATAGAAATAGCATGAATGAGTTATATCCTCCATTGTGGGATGTTGATACGGTAAAAATTATATTTTATTGTTATATGACTTTGAAAAAAAATAATTTATTTTAAAAATAAATCTATTAACATTAAATTGTTCTAGCAGGTATATATACCAATACATGACAACAATGAAAACTGGTATCTTTTTCAGATTGCTATGGACTCACTACAATTAAAAATATTTTTTTCATATGAATGTCGTCAAAATACTTGTTTTGATTTATCGTGCATTCATCGTGACATATATCGAATTGTTGTTGAACTTGAGTTTTATTTTATATGGTTTCTACAACGTATATCGTATTTTGATATATCGGGACAAGAAGAAGTTCTTGAATTAGAAATATCTGAAGAAATTGTTTGGCCTTATAATGGTGGTCACATTGGTTGAGATTCTGGAGTAGTTATTTGTATATTATTACGTAGGTTGGTTCAAAACAGGTCATTAACGTGGGAAGAAGTAAATATGCAAAATGTTTGTCTTAGATATAAACGTTTTATGGCTGATGAGTTATACGCAATGCGTACAATGTAATGTCGTATTTTATAAAATATTTTATTATTTTATCAAAATGTCATACAACAATTATTATTTCATATATAGGAAAGATAATTATAACATAAATACAATACAAATTTAATTATACAACATGTTTACAATATCTTCTTTATATAATTTTGTTTTGCATGAACACTTCATATTTCATCACTTGCAATAATCTTGATCTGAGAAACACCTGTAACAAAACTTGTTTTCACGATATGAAAAATATCAGTTAATTATAATAATTATAACGTGAAATGAAGAATAAAATTTCGCAATACAATTTCGAGATATGGAGAATATCAGTTTTTTTATAATAACGTACCTTTTTTGAGTTGTTTAAAATAGATAACGCTTGTTCTCACGATATTAAACTCATACGAGGCCAATCTATAGCCCTTGGCACGTACCCACGTCGTTTCCCATAATTATTCATTATCGGAAACACTTCATAAATCCAAATCTATAACAAATAAAATATTTTAATCTAATGTATAATAAAAAAATAATCAATATAATTACAATTATCAAATTTAAAATTGACCTTAAATGCCCAAACAAATCCTTTAATACTGTTTCTTAGTTTTTTCTTTCGTTTTTCTCTTTCGTTTTTATAAAAAGCATTATAAAGATGAGGGTAAGTATGGTTTCAAAGATATGTACCCCATGGAAATTCATTTCATGCTCTTAAATCATTAAGTAAATCTAAAAGTTGTAAGTTCAAAATTTTTTTCCTTCTAAACCCATTAAACCTTGTTGAACAAGTAATAATGAACAAACTTTTATAACGGTTACATCATCTAACATGTGTAATCTGTTTTCAAAAACTTCTCTTAAATCATCTAACGTAGGTTTATATATTCCATTTTGGTGAAAAACGGTATCGACAAAACTTGTTGTGTTTGAATGAATTTGACGCGTCATTTCACCAAATTTAAACCCGGTAATGATACAAAATTCTTTACGACCAAATTGGAGATTTTGTCCATTAATTAAAAAGTTAATACCGTTCTCCGGATTTTCGATATGAACTTGAGTTTGTAATATTAAATGAATAAGTGATGCATCATTATAATACTTTCACATAATAACCAATTTGCAAAACAGGTGCTATTAAACATAAGAAGTTGATCCGGATTGTCTTTTAATTTATTATAAATCTGTTTAGCAACTTTCATAATACATCGAATAGTAATACTATTAGATGCATAAAACCCCTGCATAAATAATAAACAACTTCAACACTATATATAAAAGCAATAAAAAATAAAAAAACAGTAGAATAAATTAAAAATAAAACTAACCTCGTGCTCCATATCATCACGATTTTATAAAGTTAGAAGATTTCAGAGCAATTTTTTAAATATTAACAAAAAAAGAAGAGTAATATTTCAAAATTTTCGATGACCCACATGGTCCCCAAAATCCGGATTTCCCCTTTTAAATACCTCGACCCTCGCCTAGAATACCGTGTCCCTTGCCCACGTGGCGAGGGGAGTGTCACATCCCTCGCCTCAAACGTTGTGCCCCTCGCTGATTTTTGTCTTTGACTCGGCGAGAGAGTTGTCAAATCCCTCACCTAAAATGCCGTGTCCCTCGCCTAAAAGAATATGCCCCTCGCCTCGATTAGTGTGTCCCTCGCTCACATAGACAACCACCTCGCTGACATGGATGAGGATCCGGTCACCTCCCTCGACACCTTTTCTTGGTCCTCGCTGACTCGGCGTGGGAAGAGTCAAATCCCTCGCTGACATAGCGCCAACACCTCGATTTGTTTTTTTTCTAATTTATACGTGGGCTACATGTGGGCGAGATAGTTACACGTGGACGAGGGGAGGCTAATTGACGTGAGCGAGGTATTATGCTTTTTCCTCGCCCGGGGCGAGGGGTCAAAGTCAACAGTCTCTTTTAGTAAAGTTTTTAGTCAATGGTTATTTTGGTAATTTAGGCTGGTCAATTGGTTAGTTAAGTAATTTTCCCTTTGTATAATCTTATGTTGATTACAAAGAATAAATAACGTATACGCATATAGCCTGTATACTAAACTGAGCAAGGATAATGAAATGTCAAGACGTTGGTAGCAACATGTAGTAGGTTGGACTTAAGTGATGTTAATCAAGCGGATGATAACCTCTTTGCTAGAATGTCTACAAGCTAAACTATATATGGTAGGTAGGTAGCATACTCTAAGTGCTTTTGAGAAACCCTATCATGAACAGAATACAAATCAGCACAGGATGTTTTGGGCTGATGAAATAATAGATTAGTTGCTAAGTAGGTAGCCCCGATATTGTCACACCATAGTTTTGATAGAGGAGAGAGATAAACACACCTACAGGTGGTAAAAGAAGTTTAAAGATATGATTTGATTATAACGGGTGTTTTAAAAATAAAGATGGGTTAAAATGGATTGAACAAAAAAACAAAGGATTCAATATGGGTTAAAAAATATTTTTGGAAAAAAATAAACATAAGTTAACATAGATCTTCAAAATTAAAGCTTCAAGTCAAAATAAGGTTTCTTCCACTCAAATTGTCACCTTCGTCAAGTTTTATCGCGCACCACCACCGCAACACCACTGAACCGCCACCATACCACCATCGAACCACCACCGCACCACCGGTCCACCGCACCACCACCGGTCCACCACATCACCACCGGTCCATCGCATCTACACCCTCCCACCTCTGTCAAGTTTCACCGTGCACCACCACCGCACTTACAATCGGGCTCTGCATTAGTCTCCACCTC
Organism: Flaveria trinervia; assembly: GCA_025506515.1. NCBI lineage: Eukaryota > Viridiplantae > Streptophyta > Magnoliopsida > Asterales > Asteraceae > Flaveria > Flaveria trinervia. The sequence continues at coordinate 91,238,759 of CM046445.1, read as the reverse complement.
CGTTGAATTTCATCGCTCACCACCACCACACCTACAGTTAAGCCTCCTCTTCATTATCGCACCATCATCGTCACTTTATTGAAGGTAACACCCTTTATAGATGAAGTCGTATATGTATCTTTTGAGCTCGTATAAACATCTGTCTATATGTGTTGTTGATTTGTAAAAAAACTAGTAAAATAGTATTGGCTTTTTTAAAAAAAATGGTCCATTTGATCCGAACCCATCCTGACCCGAACCCATCTTAACCCGAACCCATCCTGACCCGAACCCATCCTAACCCAAATCCATCCTGATTTTTTTTTCTAAATGACATATCCTAACCCAAACCCATCCAGACCCAAATCCATCCTAACCTAACACCAACCCAATCCAACCCACCCATTTTGCCACCTCTAAATACAACGAATCTCATTTATTGTGTGAGCTAATACGGGATATTTTGCCTCAATACTGGACCTAGTATAACGTGTTGTTTCTTGGAGTGCCAGCTGATAAGATTGATAGGTCGTGGAGCGGTGATGATCACTACAACCTGCCTCGTTAGCATTAACATAAGCATGAAGATCAAAAGAGATGGAGCGTTGAATAGTCAAATGATGAGAGATGATACCTCGAAAGTATATGAGAATATGTTAAACTACAAACCAATTTATAACCTTGGGTTTTGGAGAAACTGGAATACCTTTCTTGCAATGTAAGCAATCTCTGAATGTGTTAAAACAAGATATTGGAACGTGCCAGCAATGTTGTGATATAGTTTTGGATCATACATAAGTATGCATGAGCAATGTGATAACTGTTATCGTGGACTAACATGGGTAGACAACAGTTTGCACTGAAAAGTCTTGTTCCCTCTAAGATGAGTAAGATAATAATTAATACTATGGGAGCTAAAGTGCATCTTTAGAGAAGGTAGCCAAGATACCCAAGAAATAATTTAGAGTCACAAAGAACAAATTATGAGTGTAAAGTCTGAGTGAAGTCCATAACAAAGGTGGATGAACACCGGTGTGATAAGGGTCTTGAGTAGATGGATGGGACTTCTAATTGTTCACATTTGTTTTATGTGGAAAATAAGATTAGTGCTAATTATATTGACCTTTCCATATTGGGAAAAAATTTAGGGTTACCCCATAGTGTTCGCTAGGGGCGAAGCTTCTTTGGGGCCCGGGGGCCCCCACCTTATTTTTTTTTCGTCAGTAGTGTAAATTTTCGGCTTGATGTTGTAAATTTTCGGTTTGATAATGATTTTTTTAATAAATATAGAGTCCGCCCCCTTAAAATAGTTTACTTTCGCCCTCGCCTCGTGAGCTTTGGTTCAAGCTCCACCACTGGTGCTCGCTGCCTCCTCTAGTGTTTCAAGTCCTTTCATAGTGAAATACTCTTTCAAAATTTCTTTCAAAGTTGTTTGAAGCTTCATGATTTCTGCTGTACCCTGGATCGATTAACAATAGAATCATTTAGGATAAACAATTAACTATAAGTATGCACAAGAATGTGCAGTGACTTGAAGAACACGATGGAATAATAAAAGTTAAACACACAATTTAAATATGATTTATCACACAAATAAAGATCATATGTTGGGTTATTTGTACCCCTTGCAATTGGCAGTAGTTAACTATCTGATGACAATTATATGTCGGTAGATAACTACCATTTGACCCATATTTTAACTTTCTAAATTGACTCTTAAATAACAAGGATTTCTTGATTAATTCTAAGTCCAGCAATCTCCCTCTAAACATGAAATTCTGAAAATATTGTTCATCCTTTGTGCAAGCACTTCTTGTTCCTTGTTCCAGAAACTTTCAATTTCAATTCGACTTAGACTCTCCGAATACTATTGATCGAGATTGAAGCAGGTTAGCAACATCGACATCGGATTGCAATTGGTGCTTGCTTGAATTATCAAGACTTTGAGATTGCTACTTGAATCGGATTCCAATAGGTTAATGCCGCCCTATCACCCTGACTGTAAACGCTTGATTCACCTTTGTCCCTCCGACTGATTCCAAGCGGCGGATCAACGCTTAAACATCTGCGCCATCAACATTGCAAAACTGAATTGATCTTCCATTCTTTACAATCATTCCACAAGATTTCTTTTCACTGATTATAAATTGAAGGGACATGCTCTATTATATTATTCTTTCGATTTGATAGGACGATCGATTGCTTGTTAATCTTCCAAACTTCGCTCTGATACCATGTTGTGCCCAGGATTGATTAACAATAGAATCGTTTAGGATGAACAATTAACTAAGAGTATGCACAAGAATGTGCAGTGACTTGATGAACACGATTGACAAGATTGACAAACAATAAGAAGTTCATGTATGATTGTATTGAAAGAATCAGATACGATTATAAAAGAAAAGTCTCTCTATCAATAAACCATAACACTCTATTTATCCCCCAAATTGAATCGTTAACAACTGTTAACCAGCTTAACCAATTTGACACATTACACCCTTTAACTATTGTCACTAATACAAATACAAACAAGAAGCAACAAGTTACAAAAATAACCCTTGAACTTGCAGACATTGACCTTTAACCCCATAATTCTCCACCTTTAAAGTCAATGACTTGACTCATCCAATTCCCAATCCTGAAATACAAAAATCAAACTTGGAACCAGGTAGAACTTTAGTGAACATATCTGCAAGATTGCTTTTTGTACCAATTTGCACAACCATCACTTCTTTGGCACTAATCACATCCTGGATAAAGTGACATTTTATCTTGATATGCTTAGTTCTATTATTGATCTTAGCATTCTTGGTTAATTGCACAGCCCCTTGATTATCACACATAATCATAGCACCATTATCACTTATACCCAAATCAACTACAATTCCTCGTAGCCATAATGCTTCCTTTACGGCCTCTCCTAAGGCTATATATTCAGCCTCAGTAGTTAAGAGTGCAACAACTAACTGCAACTATGCTTTCCAGCTAACAGTACTCCCCAGCACCTTAAAGACATACCCGGTAACTGACCGACTATTATCAGGATCCTTTGCATAATCAACATCAACATATCCTTCAATAGATTTACCAGTCTCCCAACCATTCTTACCAAAAATTAAACCATAATTTTTAGTACCTTGAAGATACCTCATAACCCACTTGACAACATTCCAATGAGCCTTACCAGGTGCTGCTATATATCTACTTATCAGGCTAGCAGCATAGGCCAAATCTAGCCTTGTACACACCATTAAGTACATAAGACTGCCAACACAATTTGCATATGGCACTTTAGCCATATATCTCTTTTCATCTTCATCTTGAGGAGAGCCCTGTGAGGACAACTTGAAATGTGCAGCCAAAGGAGTCTTAATTGCTTTACACCTTTCCATAGTGTAATTCCTCAAAAGCTTATCTACATAAGATCTCTGATACAACCACAACAACCTTTGTCTTCTACACCTCTTTATTTCCATCCCAAGTATCTTTGTAGCGTCACCCAACTCCTTCATTTCAAACTCTGACATAAGCAATTTCTTCCCCTTCTCTATCTCCACATTGTCTTTGCAAGCTAACAACATGTCATCAACATACAGCAATAGGTACACATAATTCCCATTTGTACCCTCCTTATGAGACACACAACTATCAAAGGAGCTTCTGAGAACCCATGATTTACCACAAAATCATCAAACCTTTTATATCATTGTCTAGAGGCTTGCTTAAGTCCATACAAAGATCTTTTCAACAAGCAAACTTTATCCTCATTACCAGCTTTGATGAACCCCTTGGTTGAGGCATATAAATGTTTTCATCTAAATAGCCATGCAAAAAGGCTATTTTAACATCTAACTGCTCTAGTTCCAAATCAAAAACAACAATTATAGACAATATAATCCTAATAGATGTATGCCTTACCACAGGTGAGAAGATGTCATTATAATCAATCCCAGCTACCTGTGTAAACCCTTTAGCCACCCACCTGGCCTTGAATCTAGGCTTATCACTCCCTGGCAATCCATCCTTTATCTTGTAAAGCCATTTACATGACATCACTTTTTGATCTGGAGGCTTATCAACCAGCTCTCATGTGTCATTCTTCATCAATGAAGCCATCTCATCTTCCATAGCCTCTTGCCACAAATCCTTTTCCTCAGATCTAACTACCTTATCATAATGAAGTGGCTCAAAGATGCTCTCTTGCTCTGCAATGCTAAAGGCAACTGCAGATAAGTGACTTTCATCCCTATACCTCAAAGTTTGCACTATAGTTCTTTTGGTTCTCCCTTTAGCAATACTATAGCTGCTTCTTGATGATGATGCTTCACTTACTCTGGATCTCCCTTGTTCATCTACTTCAACTTGAACACCTTTATTCAGATTCCCTTCGGAAGACTCCACCTTAAAGTGAACCCTCTCATGACTCGAACTCCCTTCTGAAGCATATTTGTTCTCTTCCGAAGCAAATTTGGTTCCTTCCGAAGTATACTTTTTCTCTTCCGAAGTATATCCTCTAGCTTCCGAAGTATATCTATCGTCTTCCGAAGCCAACTTCTTTTCTTTCGAAGCAAAGTTAGTATCTTCCAAAGCTAATTTGTTTCCAACCACATCTTTATAAAAGGTATTCTCTTGAAACTCCATATTTCTTCTCACAATCACCTTGGGACTACCATCATCCAATCTCCATAACCGGTATCCCTTCATACCTTCAGTATATCCAAGCATGATACATTTTTTAGCTCTAGCATCAAGTTTATCTTGACTTATATGAGCATAAGCCACAGATCCCACTACCCTCAAGCTACTACAATCTGGTTTTGCTCCTGACCAGACTTCCATTGGGGTTCTCATATTTAGAGCTCTAGAAGGTGACCTACTTATCAAATAAGCAGCAGTGCTTACCAACTCTCCCCAAAAGCACTTTGGTAATCCAAAATTTATCTCATGCACCTCACTCTTTCTAAAAGAGTCCGGTTCATCCTCTCAGCCAACCCATTCTGTTGAGGTGTACCAGGAATGGTCAAATGCCTAGCTATACCATTGTTCTTACAAAATTGATCAAATTCTTTGTTGCAGAACTCTAACCCATTATCAGTTCTCAACTTTTTCACCTTTCTTTATGTTTAAGTTTCCACAAACTTCTTCCACTCTACAAACTTCTGGTAGGCATCACTCTTGTGCTTGAGCACATACACCCACTCTCTTCTTGAAAAATCATCAATAATAGACATAAAGTACCTTGCTCCTCCCAAAGAAATCACCCTTGAGGACCCCACAATCTGAATGTATATAATCCAAGATCCCTTTAGTAACTTGCTTACCCTTGCTAAACTTTACTCTACTCTTCTTTCCCATGACACAAGTCTTATAGAAACCAACATCATTAACCCTGAAATTATCAATGATGTCTTGTTTCCTTAACTCCTCTAACCCTTAACTGCTCAAATGACCGAATCTTCTGTGCCACAAGGTGGACTTATCAATGTCAGACTGCACCAATGACACCTCATTGGTCAATATCTTCCCATCTAACACATAAGTATTGTTGTTCCTCCTTGTTCATATGAGCACCGCCAATGACCCTTTGATCACTTTAACTTTTCCATTCTTCAGACTCACATGATGTTTATTCCTCTCAAAAGTGCCTAGAGACAACATGCTTCTTTTGAGACTCGGAACACTTGACATCATGAATTTCTACTTTAGACCCATTAGTTAACTTGAAGGTTACTGAGCCACTTCCTTGGATTCTACATGGCCTGTTGTCCCCCAACTTGACTTCTCCTAGATCAGATGACATATAGTTCTTTAATCATGACTTGATTGGGGTCATGTGAAAAGAACACCCTGAATCTAGTATCCAATGTTCTAGCTCATCCTTATTGGTGACACATATCACACCCCAACCTTGATGGCGGAATTATCGAGATGTGAGGGTTAAGATTGCTCATAGTCACATAACACTATATTTAAATGTAAATATTCAAATTATAAGTTTCAAAAGGAATTACAAGCATAAAGTCTCAATCATGAAATAAAACCAAACATTACATAACAAAACATAGTCTTTTTATTTCATTAACTAGGTCCACATCCTAGATTATTGCACGTTTCAAAATATCACTTTAAACTTGGGCATGACCTGAAACATGATAAAAATAAAAGGTCAACTAAAAATAGTTGGTGAGTTTCCAAGGTTTTCATACATAACAAGATAAGGTTACAAGTAGCAATTCATGTCATACGTTATAAGTTAGTAAGGTTATAGAACACATATCGATACAACCAAACCTCGACTTGATTACATGTATATATGATTGGCTAAGTGTATTTGGTTCCCATGATGAACAAGCATACGTCATCAGGAGCCGGCAATACCTCAGCTTTAGCACCAATAGGCTTGTCAGGCCCAAAGATCTAAGACGTCGCCAGGCTAGCAATAGTTAATGATTGTAAACAAACTATGTATCTCATATAATCACTTACAACACACAAATAACCATGACAAAATATAAAGGTGAATTGCAAGTGCTTTACAAGTCTCAAATGTTTATAAGTGTATGATGTATAAGTATCATGTTTCACCCCAAAATAGTGTGAAAAACATAAAAAGGGGCAAGGAAACTCACATGGAAAAATAAGTATAAGAATGAAGATTAATAAGATTGATAATAAATATTGTTCCAAGATGAACGTCACAAGGCACCTAAATATATATTTTACAAGATTTAAGTTTAATAATAAGTTTTAATGAATTACCGTGGACTAGGGTCCTAAGTGGGACTTAGGGATTTCAAATAGTTATGTTTTAACAACATGGGTCCAATTATATTTATTTAGAAATAAAAAAAAATTGTTATGTTACATAAATATAACATTTATAATAATTTTATATATATAAAGATTAAATAAGATCTAAATAACACAATTTAACAATAATTTAAGAACAACGTGTGAAATAATCATTTTTGTGGCATGAAATATTAGCTAATAAAATATTTATATTATTTTTAGAATATTTGTTAAAAGTATAGAATTATTTTTCTTTTTAGAAAACTAATTTACAGAATAATTAGAAATATTTTAAAATTATCAGCTTTTATAAAATGGCTTTTTATACTTTTAAAAATATTTAAAATTATTGTTGAAGGCCAAACAACCTCAAAAAGAAAACATGAGGTTCCCCGGGTTCGAACCGGGGACCTCTTGTTTAGAAGTCTCAAGTGTTAGCAGTGAACCAATGGCCTTAGCCGTGATAAGGATTGGTTTTTAATTCTTAAATATATAACTTAAACAAAAACCCAACTCACCAAGAACCCTAGTTTCGATTGAATTCGAAATTGAACCACCAATCGATGATGTTAAACAAATTATGGTTAGGGCTTTTGTTCCATGACTAAAATCGAGTATGTAAATATGTTTGATTACCTGCGTTGAAGACTAGTTTGTTAAGAACAGATAAAGCCCAAGTCGTGACCACAACAATGTCTGATTGGTATGCAAACGATGATGAAAACCGAATTAAATTCATGTGCAGTTCCAGTAGATAGCCAAAACTCGAAGCCCTCTGTCATTGGGGATGAAAATATGGAGAAGAAGGGTTCGACTGAGTAAGAGTAGTCATAAATGCAAGCAATCGATTGTGGTGTTTTCTGGTGTTTAGACCGAAGTTGTACTTAGTATTCGATTAGAAACGGTTTGGCAATCGTATGGGTTAAGCTAATTGATTATCATTGATCTTAAAGTTGCAAACGGCTCGATAATTGAAAGTGACAGTAAATTGGATGCTTCATGTTCGTAACCGTTGCTTTAACCCGATTAACATATATTACCAGGTTCGAATCAGTCCCACGAATCGATTGAAACAGTTTAAACCCATTATTGAAACGTTTGGGGTGCGTTTTGGAGGCGGCCGGACCTCCCGCCGAAAGTACGGGGTGCGGGGATGGGTGATTTGGGTTCTTTTAATAATTACAATAATCGCCCTTCCAGTTTAGGGTTTGTCATTTTATGGTAGAAGCTTTAAATTCAAGTTTTGAAAATTACATAACTGCCCCTTGAATTTAATTTAAGTTTAAATTTTAACTATTTTACTAATTTCTAAGCTTTTATAATAATTATTATTATTAATATCATTAATAGTTATTCTTATTATTTATTATTGTTTTGTTTTGTTTTTATTATTTTAGTTATTACTATTAGTTTTATTATCATTATTATAACTTTTATTATTGATACTGTTATTAATATTAACATAATCGATATCATACATTAAAAGTTAATGATAATTAAAAAGAATAAGCATAAATTACACACGAGTTTCATAATTGACAATAATGGTCCTTATAAGAATAAACAAAGTTAGCTTTTAGTTAACAAAAATACGAGATGTTACAGTCTCCCCAACTTAAAAGAATTTGGTCCCGAAATTAAGAAAAATGAAACTATGCGAATAAGAACGGGTACTTCTTCTTCATATGCTCTTCACGCTCCAAGTGAATTCAGCACCTCGCTTATTCTCCCAACGAACCTTGACAATGGGGTTGTTGTGGTTCTAGACTTTTCCATAATGCGGTCCATGATCTCAACAAGTTTCTCGACAAAATGCAATGACTCGTCAATCTGGATGTCTTCCAACGGAACATGCAGACTTTCGTCAGCCAAGCACCTTCTCAAATTTGAGACGTGGAACACAGGACGAACTCCACTAAGGTCGGAAGGTAGTTCCAGTTTATAAGCCACTTTCCCAATCCTTTTCAGGATTTTGAAAGGTCCTACAAATCTTGGAGCTAGTTTACCCTTCTTTCCAAAGCGAACCATACCCTTCCACGGTGAAACCTTAAGAAGAACCATCTCCCCAACTTGGAAATCCAATGGCTTACGTCGCTTATCAGCATAGCTCTTTTGTCGACTTCTTGCCACTTCCAGGTTCTTGCAGATTATAGAGACTTTATCGGTCGTCTCTTGCATAATTCATGACCAAGGATGAAGTTTTCACCAATGTCGGTCCAGCAGATCGGTGAACGACATTTACGACCATAAAGTGCTTCAAACGGTGCCATCTTGATACTCGAGTGATAACTATTGTTATATGAAAATTCCGCGAGCGGTAGATGCGTATCTCAATCACCACCAAAGTCAAGGACACACAAGCGTAGAAAATCCTCCAAGGTTTGGATCGTTCGCTCGGTTTGACCATCAGTTTAAGGATGGTAAGCCGTGCGTAGATCTAGTTATGTACCCAAGAGTTCTTGCATAGATGACCAAAAGTGTGAAGTGAAACGAGCGTCTCGGTCGGGTATGATGGGCAGAGGTGTAACACCCGGTTATTTTAAAAAGACAAGGCATGAAGAATAAAAGAAAGAAAAAGCAATAAAGTCCAAGTGGAGGGGCTAAAGTGTCCAAAAGGACAAATCTTTGAAAAAGTTGGTGTAAAGGTGGGCATGGCCGCCCACCCTCCCTTCACATCATTCTTTCTTTCGGTTTTAGAGAGAGAGCAGAGGAACTCTCGGTTGAAGATAAAAGGAAGAAAAGGAATCGAATTCAAGGTAAAATTCGTGGTTTTTAAGTGTTTATGACGGGTTTTATCCCCGTTACATGCTTATGTGCTTATATGCTTGTGTGTGTGTCCGTGTGTGTGTGTTGGTGTTGTTTTTAGGTGTTTGAACTCATTTGCAAGCGGCTTAGAAGGGAGAAACACCCAAGTTGCACTAGGTGAGTTCTAGACCCGGTTTTTACTTTTTTTAAACTATCTTTTGGGGCTGAAAATGTATTAAACAATTTTTAAATGGTTATGTATGTATACCCGTATGTAATGTGCATGATTGGATGTTAATTCTTGAATGCTTATAGGTTATTCATGTTTAGGATAGCCATGTTAAGCTTAGAACAGATGGGTTTGATGATTGGTTTGAAAACATACTAGGAACCTATTACACAGAAGGTCCATGCGCCTAGATAAGGCTCATGCGCCTGAAAATGCCTTAGAAGGATTTAAGTGTAATCCATGCGTCTGAACAGTAGCCCATGCACCTAAGATTGCCTTAGAAATATTTAAGTATAGCCCATGCGCCTGAACAGTGGTCCATGTGCCTAGAAATATTAGTCGGATGACTAAATGTAGGGCCATGCGCCCCAATAGTGCCCATGCGCCCAAGAGGCCCATGCGCCTAAGTGTCCATGCGTCCGAATAACCCATGCGCCTAAGTGTTCATACGCCCGAATAGTGCCCATGCGCCTGAATAGTTCATGCGCCTAAGTGATAAAATGATCAAGTGTTGGCTGATGCGCCTATATAGTGGTGAAATGCCCAAGCAGGGCTCATGCGCCCAAATAGTGTCAAAGCGCCTAAGCACTTAGAAATTTTTATAGAATTTTCTGGGAGTCTGTGCTTTTAGGGTTTTGATCGAGGGTTGAATAGGGCTTATTTATGATGATGTTTCATGCATGGTTATGATTGTTCCTTATTATTATTGCTATTATTATTATTATTACTTATAGCGTGTGACTTTACGTGGTATGTTTATTATCGTAACGTAAAGTATATCGTAATAATAAAGAGAAAGAGCAATAAAGAAAAGAGGAACATTAATAAAATGTTAACAAGTCTTGCAAGCTTACAAGAGATACACGACCATGTTGTCGTTAGCTCAACTGTGTTGCGGCTTAGCTACCCTATTATGCACACAGGGCCAATCAGTTGAGATTGGCAGGACCTTTGTAGCGTGTCCTGGGTGATTGGGTTGGCCTTGTATACAGTACACAGAACCCTTTCGAGGGATATTGTTGACCCTTTCGTGGGATACAGTTGACCCTTTTGAGGGATATAGTTGACCCTTTCGAGGGATATAGATGGCCCATCATCCGTTTTCCATAGCGCATACAGTTGGGGTATTGCTCATTGGTCCATACAGAAAGTGAAAGATAAAGATAAAAGTTTACAGAATAGACAAGGCATACAATAAAGAGAACTAACAGTATTTGTTCATATAGTTAATGCGTGCTCGTATATATAGTAAAGAGTTGTATTTCATAGAAAGAGTATTTTCATATACAACATACAGTAAGTATTTTATTACTTTAAAACTAGAACTCACTCAGCAACGCTAACTTTTATACATTTTCAGTTGGCAGGTAATTATTGCTGAGGATGGCACGAGGGTGAAGCTACTCGGCAGGGAAAGACTGACATCCATTCGTATTCTATGTTGCTGTTGTTTTGTAATGCAGTAAAACAATTCTTTTGTAAACAGTTAAATGATGATGTATTGCTTAACAACAGTGTTTTAGATGAAATGAATAGTTTTTGATAAATTATTTCCTCTGCTTAAGTTTGTATACTTATAATGTTTAATGTTTTAGCTGCTGTGATTGACCAACTGTGAGGTCTCCGAGAACGAGACCTTACAAGAGGTACCCCATGACGACTTACAATCTCATCAACGTATATACGAGCCAACCTTGATGTCTTGTAAGTGTCACGTATGGGTATAAAATGTGTCGATTTGGTCAATCGGTCAACAATCACCCATATGCTATTATGTCCTCGAGAGGTTGGGGTAGCTTAGTTATGAAGTCCATGGATATATGTTCCCACTTCCATATAGGAATCTCGGGTTGTTCAAGTAATCCACTTGGACGTTGATGTTCGGCTTTAATCTTTGTACACGTGAGGCACTTAGCTACGTAAGTCGCTATATCCTTCTTTATTCCAGGCCACCAATATTGACTACGTAGATCCATGTACATTTTATCGGAACCCGGATGAATAGAATATCGAGTTTGATGAGCCTCGTTCATGATAAAGGTACGAAGATTATCACAATTTGGAACCCAAATTCGATTGTAAAGTACATCAATCCATTGGGTTTCATTTCCAATCGGATTAAAATATTATGCTCCAGCTCATCCTCATTCTTCCTTCTTATTGCACCACTTGTTGAGACTCTAAGATACTAGACTCAATGTCACTATCTATTCTCAAGTTTTGTAACAACACAGTAGTCTCGTTGACATCTAGTCGAATCTCAGTATCAAAATCACCCAAGGTGTCAAACCATTGTCGTCGATCGCAAATTTCTTAGAATGAGAACATCTTGTTGTGAATCTTTCGGCTTAGTGCATCGACTACAACATTTGCTTTACTAGGATGGTAACGAATGTCACAATCGTAATCACTAATCAACTCCACCCAATGACGTTGTCTTATATTGAGATCTTTTTGATTAAAAATGTATTGATGTAAACTATACATTGCGTGCCATACAAATAGTGTCTCCAAATCTTCAAGGCAAAGACAACAACACCAAGCTCGAGATCGTGTGTTGTGTATTCACCTCGTGAACCTTCAATTGTCTCGATGCATAAGCTATGACCTTTCCTCGTTGCATAAGAACACAACCAAGGCCTTGTTTAGATGCATCACAATACACGGTGTAATCATCATTTCCATCGGGTAGGGTCAAGATAGGAGCATTGCATAACTTGTGCTTTAACGCTTCAAAAGCTTCTTCTTGCTCGGACCCTTACTCGAACGGTTTATTCTTTTGTGTCAAAGAAGTGAGCGGCTTCGCGATCCTCAAAAAGTTGGCAATGAATCACCGATAATAACCAGCAAGTCCTAGGAAAGAACGAACTTCAGTAGGAGTTGTAGGAACACACCAATTCTTCACAGCTTCCACCTTTGCAGGATCAATGTGAATTCCTTGGCTATTCACCACGTGTCCTAGAAATTGAACTTCCTCGAGCCAAAATTCACACTTCGAGAACTTCGCGTACAATTGCTCTTTCTTAAACAACTCAAGAACTTGTCACAAATGTAGCTCGTGATCAGTGTGGGACTTGGAGTAGATATGTATGTCATCAATGAAGACGATCACAAACTTGTCTAGATAAGGCTTGTATACTTGGTTCATGAGATCCATCAAGACAGCACGAGCATTGTTAAGCCAAAAGGCATAACCATGAACTCATAGTGCCCATAACGAGTACTGAATGCGGTCTTTGGGATATCATCATAATGGACTCGTAATTGGTGATATCCAGAACATAGACCAATCTTCAAGAATATAGCAGCTCCTTGAAGTTGATCAAACAAGTCATCAATAAGAGGAAGAGGACAGCGGTTCTTGATGGTAAGCTTGTTAAGCTCACAATAATCAATGCACATACGAAACGATCCATCTTTCTTCTTCACGAAAAGAACAGGTGCACCCTAAGGTGAAGACCTAGGATGAATGAAGCCCTTCTCGGATAACTCTTGAAGTTAGCTAGAGAGTTCTTGCATTTCTCATGGTGCAAGCCGATATGGTGACTTAGCCACGGGGTTTGCTCCCGGTATCAAGTCAATTTTAAACTTGACTTCCCACACGGAAGGTAGACCACTAAGGTCATCGGGAATACTTCAGGAAAGTCTCGTAGGATAGGGATATCCTTAATTCTTTCCAATGACTTTCGTGTTGACCACGTAAGCCAAGAAGGCCATATACTTCTTGCTTAAGCACTTTCGGGCTTGAGTGCAAGACACGAGTTTAAGCCCTTTGGAAGATTTTTCACCGAACACTTTCAAAGTATCTCTGGAGGGTAACGGATACGAATGCACTTCTCAAAACAAATGATCTCGGCATGGTGTTTGGCTAACCAAACCATACCACTGATGACGTCGAAGCTTCCAAGTTTCATAGGAATAAGATCAATAAGGAAATGTGTGTGTCAAGACTTAAGACGCAATCACGGATAACGACATCAATGGTGATCGGTTCTCCATCGACAACTTCAACGGTGAGAGGTCTTTCTAATTTCGTATGTGGCTTAGCAAGTATGGGTTCTGTAAGGCCCCGTTCCCGGGACGCTTACATTTGGTAAATCATTGCACATAAAACATAGAACTTACATTTAATCATTCATAAAACGTGACAGTAGAAACATAAAAATAACTTTTCATATCATTACAAATGCTTTTGCAAGTTAATACAAGCGTTCATTTCGAAACATCACTCGTTCGCATTACAATGCAAAAACATTAACAAAAGAATACCATCCAAAAGAGCTGAGTAGCCACCTCGTGCCATTCTTAGCAATCATTACCTGCCAACTGGAAACACATCAAAGTCAGCGTTGCTGAGTGAGTTCTAGTTTTATAAAATAAAACATACTTTTCTTTCGTTAAAACCTTTCTTTACATTCATGCGATCATACATCATACATACACATAAATAATAATTATTATATTCATCATTCCTTAACTTCCGTTCATTCATTCATCTTACTTTTATTCGTTCGTTCATCATTACATCTTTTCCCTTCGTCATCACCATGAACTTTACCCTTCATTCTCGTGGTACTGGACCTAAGCCTATAATAGACCTCATCGGTGGTGCTCGGCACCAAATGGTCATATCACCTAAGGTAAAGTTTAGGTATACCATTGTCATAGGCTATGCCCTTCAGTCTCGTGGTACTGGACCTAAGCCTATAAAAGACCTTCATCGGTGGTGCTCGGCACCAAATGGTCACAATACCTGAGGCACGCAACAATGGTTCATCCATATGGTCAATCATAAAGAAAGACCCCGATATGCATCCTCTCGGGGTAGCGAACCCGCACACCATTGGACTAACACCTTAATGGCGTGTCCAGACATCCAGTGCTTGCAAGACTTTCATTACATCATCATTCATTAATGCATGCATTCTTACTTTATGTTCCTCTTTCATTATCTTTCACTTTACGTTACATAATACTTCATTTCATTCATTAACATTCAATGTAAAGACATAGGAAAGATAAACATACATCATAATAAGGAACATAACATACATAGGCATTAACCTCATACAGGGCAACATCATACATACATCACATGCATAATCATGAAACATCATCATCATGCCCAACATGCTCTCTAAGGCGTTAATCGTCATCTTACCTACTCTTACGGGAACCTTTACGTCAAAACTTACATATGCACTTTTCCCCGAAAGTCAGAAGTTAAACTACGCTTCTCCTCGGGTGCAACAGCCCTATTCGGGCATATGGACACCCTTAAGTCGCATGGCCTCTATGTGACTAAACATTATGCGAATGAACCAATGCGGATGAACACGCATGCGAATGGACACCCAATCGTACGAATGGACTTAATGCGGATGGACCTCGTGTGAATGGAACTAATGCGGATGAGCACTTATGCGACTGGACCTCAATCGCATGACTCCCCATGCGATTGGCCCTGATCGTGCGAATGAAATCTCAGTCATGCGAATGGACCCCAATCGCACCTCATTCGGCCGTATGACCTTCATTCGGTCGCCTAGCCTAGTTGATGCAGAATGTAGTTCATCCCAAACCCAATCCGCCATTTTCGACCTCCAAGCTCATCCAAACTCATTCTAAGCCCAAATCAACCATCCTAAACCTTAGGGATGCATACCACAACACCAGTCAAGCACACACAAGCTCACAAACAAGGCTCAAACGCGTCATACACACACATACATATACGCATACGGGTCACACACATACACACTCAAAAACCCAATTTTCAGATGTGTTCCAGCCCCAAATCATTCAAAAACATTTAAAGGAGGGGTCCTAGAACTCACACAAATGGCGACAACGAGAAGAGCTTCGATTTGACCCGCTTCTCAATGATTTTGCTCACTCGAACCAACCCGAACCAACTCTTCTTCCTCTTTTGTTCCTTTCTCTCTTCTCCTCTCTTGTTTGGCTGAAATATGAGTGTGGGGAGAGGGTAAGGGCTGCCCTGTCCCTTTATATACCCTCACTCACCCGTCTTTCTTTCGTTGGCGAGTTCGGTCCCTCGACTTTGAAATTTATTTCTTTTTTTCTCTTTTGTCGGCTTCAAAATAGATAAATAACCGGGTGTTACAAGTCCACCCCCCTTAAATAGATTTTGTCCCCGAACCTGTTATTCCTCGAACAAACATGGGTAATGCTGCCTCGTTTCTTCTTCAGTCTCCCACGTTGACTCGGATCCCTTCCTGTGCTTCCACTGTACGCACACAAGAGGAACCACTTTATTTCTCAGCCTTTTTTCCTTTCGATCGATGATTGCCACCGGTTGCTCCACGTAATTGAGCCGTTCGTCTACTTCGATATCCTCCGGTGGAACAATCATATCTTCATCGGTCAAGCACTTTCTCAGATGAGATACATGGAATGTCGGGTGAATTCCACTTAACTCATCCGGTAACTCCAGTCTATAGGCCACCTCTCTACTCGAGCGATGATTTGGAAATGGCTTATGTACCTTGGGCTCAACTTGCCCCGCTTCCTGAATCGGATGATACCCTTCCAAGGTGAGACCTTAAACATAACCCGGTCACCCACCTGGAACTCAATCGGTCTGCGTCGTTTGTCGGTGTATGACTTCTGTCTATCTTTGGCTGCCTTCAAAAAGGCTTTGATCCTCTCAAGCTTCTTAGTCATATCCTCGATCACCTCGACGCTCCCCAACTCCTTCTAGCCAATATCACCCCAACAAACGGGTGTTCTGCATCTCCTACCATATAGCATCTCATATGGTGGCATACCAATGCTGGCATAAAAGCTGTTGTTGTATGAGAATTCAGCTAATGGTAAGTGGTCATCCCAACTTCCCCCAAAATCAATCACACTTGCCCGAAGCATATCTTCCAGTGTCTGAATGGTCCTTTCTGATTGACCATCAGTTTGGGGATGATAAGCCGTGCTAATATGTAACCTCGTCCCCATGGTGTCGTGGAATTTCTTCCAGAATTTGGACGTAAACCGGGTGTCACGATCAGTTACAATAGACACCAGCACACCATGACGAGTTACAATCTCTTTGATGAATGGATCCGCCAACCTCTCAGATGAATATGTCTCGCGGATCGGTAGGAAGTGAGCGCTCTTCGTCAAACAGTCGACAATCACGCATATAGCATCGTACCCTTTCGGGGTACGCGGCAGCTTCGTGATGAAATCCATGGTGATGTGCTCCCACTTCCATTCCGGTATATCCAAAGGTTGGATCTCTCCATACGGCATTTACTCACATACTCCACTACGTCGCGCTTCATACCCGGCCACCAGTAATCATTCTCGTATCTGATACATCTTTGTGGCACCTGGATGAATGGAGTATCGAGTCTTGTGAGCTTCATCTAAAATCTTCATCCATAGATCCCCAAAATGTGGAATCCACACCTATCCAAATCGGGTTTTAACACCAAGGGTGTTCTCACCCAATTCTGCGACCAGACCTCTCATTCTTTCAGAGTTAAGATGATCTTCTTTCAATGCCTCGTCTTGAAACTCTTTAACTTGCTTATCACATCTGAGGTCATGATCAACTGATAGGCTTTCACCCGAATCGGCTCGGGCCTCTTTTTCCGACTAAGGGCATCAGCTACCACGTTGGCCTTGCCCGGATGGTAATGGATCTCACAATCATAGTCCTTTATAAGCTCTAGCCATCGTCTTTGTCTCATGTTCAAATCTTTCTACTCAAAGAAGTACTTCAAGCTCTTTTGGTCAGTGAAAATGGTGCACTTCGTCCTGTAAAGATAGTGCCTCCAAATCTTTAGTGCAAAGACCACGACTGCTAGCTCCAAGTCGTGAGTAGGGTAATTGATCTCATGAACCTTCAACTGTCGGGAAGCATAAGCTATAACCTTCCCTCTTTGCATTAACACTCATCCCAACCCTGAGTAGGAAGCATCAGAATAAATCACTAGATCTTCGCTTCCATCGGGTAATGACAGAGCAGGAGCTTGAGTCAATCTTGCATTCAATTCTTGAATACCTTCTTTTGAGCTTGACCCCATACAAACTTCACATCCTTCCAGGTCAACTTAGTCGGTGGAGAAGCGATCTTGAAAAGTCTTGGATGAACCTTCCATAGTAGCCCGCCAAACCCAAGAAACTGCGAATCTCCGATGGCGTCTTTGGAGACTTCCATTGCATCACCACCTCCACCTTTGCCGGGTCCACCATAATCCCATCAGGATTCACCACAAGACCCAAGAACTAAACTTTGCGCAACCAGAACGCGTACTTGGAGAACTTAGCATACAACTTCTCCTTTCTCAACGTCTCCACAACCTCCCGAATATGACCGGCATGCTCATTCTCGCTCTTCGAATAAATCAGGATATCATCAATAAACACAATCACTGATTTATCCAACATCGACCGACACACATGGTTCATCAGATCCATAAAAACAGATGGCACATTGGTCAAGCCAAAAGACATGACAAGAAACTCGTAGTGACCATAGCGCGTGCGAAAAGCTGTTTTAAGAACATCCTGCTCTTTCACTTTCAACTGATGGTAACCAGATCGAAGGTCTATTCTTGAAAACCAACTGGCACCTTGAAGCTGATCGAACAAATTATATATTCTTGGTAAGGGGTATCGGTTCTTCACCGTCAACTTGTTCAGCTCGCGGTAGTCAATGCACATCCTCATACTACCGTCTTTCTTCTTCACAAATAACACCGGAGCACCCCGAGGAGAGATACTCGGTCGAATGAACCCCTTATCAAGCAGCTCTTGCAACTGCTCCATCAACTCCTTCATCTCAGTCGGAGAAAACTGATACAGTGCCTTGGCAACAGGTTGGGCACCCGTATCAGATCAATCTGAAACTCGATCTCTCGGTCAGGTGGTACTCCTGATAAGTCTTCTGGGAACACGTCTGGAAAGTCACACACAACCGGTACATCAGACAGTCGTGGTGTTGGCGTATCCACATCCTTTACATAGGCCAAATAGGCACTACATCCACGCCTCATACACTTTCCCGCCACCGCTATTGAGATCACTTTCGGGATCGTCGTGACCCATCCCCATAAACAGTTACCGAACTCCCGTCAGGCGCTATCAAGTGAATCATCTTCTTGCAACACACAATGTTTGTCTCGTAACCAAATCAAAACCACCCAAGGTCATCACGAACGGTCTAACAGGAAACTTATGACCCTCAAGTTCCATATCACCGTTCTCTATCATCTCCGAAATCATGGTAGACTTGCCTATGGCAGTTTCTACATCAAAGGGCACCTCAACACGTCTACTACTAACAGGTAGCTTAGCACAGAAAGCAGCAGAAATAAAACTTTAACCGGCACCCGAATCAAATAACACAGAAGATAGAGTTTGGTTCACTAGAAACGTACTGGACACAACATCATGGTCTGTCCTAGCTTCCTCCTATGTCATAGTGAATGCCCTGGCGCTCACCATCGGTCCTTCACTCCCCGTCTTCTTCGCCCTGGAACTCTCAGCCCTTGGCTTCTTGCAATCCCTGCTCATGTGACCCTCTTCACCATAGTTATAGCACCAGACCATATGACAGTCCTTTGCCATGTGCTCCGCCTTCCCACATTTGAAGCACAAGTTCGACCAAAACCTGCACTCGCTACTATGCTCCCTTCCACACTTGCCACACCTCTTCGACCCCGCACTTGATGTGACCACACGACGGTCATCCACTCGTGCTTTCTTATTACCCATCGAGGCATCACCCCGACCAAACCTCTTCCCCTGCCAGTTTCAATCACCACCGCTCTTCTTGCCACCTTTAATCACCACCACCGCAGTCCTTTCCTCATATAGCCTCCCTGCCAAATCCATCGCCGACCTAAACGTGCTCGGTCGGGCGGCAATCATGTGCCTGCGAATCTATGCTAGCAAACCCTGAATATACCTCTTGATCTTTCGAGACAGAGGTGTCACCTGATCTGACACCAGACGTGCCATCTCGTTGAATTTGGTGGCGTACTGCTGGTGTGTCATGGTTCCCGCCTCTAGTTGCAAGAACTCCCTTTCGACCTTGTCCATTTCTCTATGAGGACAGAACTCCTTAATCACCAACTTCTTCAGTTCAGACCATCTTATCCTCCCGATGGCCCTGCTACCCTCGGCTTGGACTATATTGTCCCACCAGCATAGAGCCGAGTCCACAAAAGAATGGGCAGCAAACTTTACTTTCTGGTCCTCCCGACACTCGCTGATATTCAATACAACTTCCATTTCTCTCACCCACCGGTGAGCAGCAGCAACAGTTCCGTTTCCATCAAAAGTAGGGCGCTTGCATCATTGAAACGCCCCATAGGTACAACCTCGTGCTGCCTTCGGCGCAAGCTCTTCTTCTTCCTCTTCCTCATCATCAGAGGGAACCGTTTCTGGCTCCGGTTGCTCTCGTCCTCCCGAGGACCTGTTCCTCTCCTTTCTTTCCCCTTCCCGTACTGCCTTAATCACTTCGGTCACCACAGACGGTAAGATTGTCTGCATGACCTGATGAACTTCTTCCACAACAGCCTCCTTCACTAAGGCTCTCAGATTGGCGCTCTCGTCGCCACCCTCCGGATGAGGGGTCTCTAGTTCTTCATGAACCACCTTCTCAACTCTGGGTCTCCCTCTCTTGGGTCGCGGCTCAACATCGTTACCTCCACCACGAGAGGCTTTTGAAGATCTACCACCGGCCATCACACGCACACTGAAAGAATCAAACACCAACACGATCATTGAAGGAAACAACTCAGTTTATGTCAAGTATAGTAAGTCCCTAATTATAATGGCTAGTTGTGATTAGCCACTTATTTTACTCTTCACACCCCAAGCATTACCTATGCTGACTACATCAGTATTTAAATCTACAGACAACACATAACCACATACCATGCGCACATAAAACCGGTTAACATTACGAAAATACCTGATGGCACACAGCTACTCATATTGGCATCCCTTCCCTTTCCGTCCCATTTTTAGTTTAAGTTGGATTTATTTTGAAATTTACCCATTCACTTAAACTTTGGCTCTGATACCAACTTGTAAGGCCCCGTTCCCGCGACGCTTACAGCTGGTAAATCATTGCACATAAAACATAGAACTTACATTTAATCATTCATAAAATGTGGCAGCAGAAACATAAATATAACTTTCATATCATTACAAATGCTTTTGCAAGTTAATACAAGCGTTCATTTCAAAACATCATTCGTTCACATTACAATGCAAAAACATTAACAAAAGAATGCCATCCAAAAGAGCTGAGTAGCCACCTCGTGCCATCCTCAGCAATCATTACCTGCCAACCGGAAACACATCAAAGTGAGCGTTGCTGAGTGAGTTCTAGTTTTATAAAATAAAACATACTTTTCTTTCTTTAAAACCTTTCTTTATGTTCATGTGATCATACATCATACGTACACACAGATAATAATTATTATCTTCCTCGTTCATTAACTTCCGTTCATTCATTCATCTTACTTTCATTCGTTCGTTCATCATTACATCTTTTCCCTTCGTCATCACCATGAACTTTACCCTTCATTCTCATGGTACAGGACCTAAGCCTATAATAGACCTTCATCGGCGGTGCTCGGCACCAAATGGTCACAGCAGGTAAGGTAAAGATCAGGTATACCATTGTCATAGGCTATGCCCTTCATTCTCGTGGTACTGGACCTAAGCCTATAAATGACCTTCATCGGTGGTGCTCGACACCAAATGGTCATAGCACCTAAGGCACACAACAATGGTTCATCCATATGGTCAATCACAAAGAAAGACCCCGATGTGCATCCTCCCGGGGTAGCGAACCCGCACACCGTTGGGCTAACACCTTAATGGCGTGTCCCGACATCCAGTTCTTGCAAGACTTTCATTACTTCATCGTTCATTAATGCATGCATTCTTACTTCATGTTCCTCTTCATTATCTTTCACTTTACGTTACATAATACTTCATTTCATTCATTAACATTCAACGTAAAGCCATAGGAAAGATAAACATACATCATAATAAGGAACATAACATACATAGGCATTAACCTCATACAGGGCAACATCATACATACATAACATGCATAATCATGAAACATCATTATCATGTCCAACATGCTCTCTAAGGCCTTAATCGTCATCTTACCTACTCTTACGGGAACTTTACGTCAAAACTTACATATGCACTTTTCTCCGAAAGTCAGAAGTTAAACTATGCTTCTCCTCGGGTGCAACAGCCCTATTCAGGCGTATGGACACCCTTCAGTCGCATGGCCTCCATGCGACTGAACATCATGCGAATGAACCAATGCGGATGAATACTCATGCGAATGGACACCCAATCATACGAATGGACTTAGTGCGGATGGACCTCGTGCGAATGGAACTAATGCGGATAAGCACTTATGTGACTGGACCCTCAATCGCATGACTCCCCATGCGACTGGCCTCGATCATGAGAATGAACTCTCAGTCATACGAATGGACCCCAATCGCACCTCATTCGGCCGTATGGCCTTCATTCGGTCGCCTAGCCCTAGTTGATGCAGAATGCAGTTCATCCCGAACCCAATACGCCATTTTCGACCTCCAAGCTCATCCAAACTCATTCTAAGCCCAAATCAACCATCCTAAACCTTATGGATGCATACCACAACACCATTCAAGCACATACAAGCTCACAAACAAGGCTCAAACGCATCATACACACACAAACCCATACGCATACGGGTCACACACATACACACTCAAAAACCCAAGTTTCAGATGTGTTCCAGCCCTAAATCATTCAAAAACATTTAAAGGAGGGGTCCTAGAACTCACACAAATGACCACAATGAGAAGAGCTTCGATTTGACCCGCTTTTCAATGATTTTGCTCACTCAAACCAACCCGAACTAACTCTTCTTTCTCTTTTCTTCCTTTCTCTTTTCTTCCTTTCTCTCTTCTCCTCTCTTGTTTGCTGAAATATGAGTGTGGGGAGAGGGTAAGGGCTGCCCTCTCCCTTTATATACCCTCACTCACCCGTCTTTCTTTCATTGGCGAGTTCGTTCCCTCGACTTTGGACTTTATTTCCTTTTTTCTCCTTTCGTCAGCTAAAAATAGATAAATAATTAGGTGTTACAGGTTCAAACTCTAACGAAACAAAACTCTTATCAGCTGAGAATCAAATAGGACATATGCATAAGTTTATTAATAAGGAACATACCTGTTCAATTTTAAAGATATTTAACGATACAGTTAACGCATGAAAAGAATCAGGTCACACAAGTTAAAGGTAAGTTAACATACCATTTACCACATCGTTGTTTGCTTGTGCTTGATTTGCGTTGATGTTGAAAACACGTCCTCGGGCTTGTGGAACATTACCCACAAGATGAGGGCATTGTGGACGGAAATGACCAGGTTCCCCATAGTTGTAGCAAACACGGTTTGTGACCATGGCGGCATTGTTAGGTGCACGGTGGCAAGTCGCCACCAAATGACCATATTTAACGCATAAGGTGCAGATACGGCATGGTTGATTCCCTGATGATGATACCTACATGTGTTGCACCTAGGTTGAGGACCAGCATAGGCCCTAGCCCCAGGCACTTGTGCCAAAGGTGTAGCCACAGGTACAAGTTGTCTTTGGGGGTGTTTGGGTGCAGCCAGACATAGTTGCGTGCCGGTGTGAACTTGCGCTTCTTGTTATTGTTATTGTGAGATGGCTCAGCTTTAGTCTCCTTAACGGCCTCGGTAGCCGTCTTTTCCACCTTCTTTGCCCCCTTCACAGACATGGTGCCCGCTCGTATATGATTCTTGGTGAGTTGAGCGGTGATAGTAATGGCTTCATCCAAGGTTGTGGGTTGGCTACCCACCACAACATCTTGTATTTGGGGTGGTACACCTTGATGAACTTCTCGATGTTGCGGGGGATAGTGTCGACCATGTGAGGCAGTAGTATACTCAACTCATGATGCCTAGTTGAGTAAGCCAAATGATCTCCACCAACTTGCTTTAGGTTCCAAAATTCCTCTTCCAACTTTTATGACTCGCTTCTCGGGCAGAAATCATGATGGCGACGTTCTTGAACTCTTCCAGGAGAGTGCCAAAATAGTATCAGCTCCTCGATTTCTCTTCTCGTTATTCCACCAGGTAAGTGCCTTTGTTGGAGCATACTAGTGGCATAACGAACTTTGAGTGCCTCAGGACACTCACAGTTGACAAAAGTGTTCTCCATGCTCTCGAACCACTCAAGAAGACCAGTGGCTCCTTCTTTGCCACAATAACTAGTGGCTTGCAAGAGCTAAAGTGCTTGAAAGTGCAAGTTTGGTTGTTGCACCCTTGGTTAGAACTATTCTCTCCTTGACCATTCCCATTGTTGCTAGAGTTGGTCATCAAAGTGCTATTGAGTTCAGCAACCATGGTCGGGATGACAACAGCCATTTGCCGGGCAATCATGGCAGCTAGCTTACAACCGGAACTTCCACACTTTCCATGATGACGAAACATGCTGGAATATGCAAAATGAGTTAGACACAGGTAAGAGAATAACAAAGGGTATATTTCAAACAAGGATAAGTCAAGAGTTGTAAGACACATGGAATGGTTCCATTTGGTAACGCATTACCATTTGGAAACGTTGACATGTCAAGGTAAATTGACCCATTCCCTTTAGAAAATTGTGTATGTCGACCATAGTTTATCACTCATCCCAGAAATCCCTAGGTAAGCATAACAAGTCTCGTAGGATTTATGCGATATGCTTGCTTTAGCCCGAGGGCCTTTTGCCAGGAAAATCAGGATACAGGTGTCCATGAGTCACACAAATTTATTAGGTTCATGAAATCAAAACCTTGATGAGATTTTCATAGATTAGACATAAGTCTAAAGATTCAAGTCATAAGCATAAGTATACGATTCCACGTGTCGTCGAGAATAAGATTAAGAAGTTTCATTTGTCGGGGAGAGTCAAAGTGTCAAAGGTAAGTTTAGGGAGACAAGTAACAAGTTTTAACAATTATAAGGCAATCCTATGCTAAGGCATCAAGTTGCACATAAGAAGGCATAGCATTATGTAGCATGCAAACAATGTATATATTTAAAAGAATATAAATATTATTCTATGAGGTTCATGCATAAACTATAGTCTAGGTCACCATTTCTAATAACCTAAATCCCTATAGTTACGGGCTCTGATACCAATCTGTCACACCCCAACCTTGATGGCAGAATTGTCAAGATGTGAGGGTTAAGATTGTTCACTGCCACATAACGTTATATTTAAATGTAAATATTCAAATTATAAGTTTCAAAAGGAATTACAAGCATAAAGTCTCAATCATGAAACAAAACCAAACATTACATAACAAAACATAGTCTTTTTATTTCATTAACTAGGTCCACATCCTAGATTATTGCACGCTTCAAAAGATCACTTTAAACTTGGGCACGACCTGAAACATGATAAAAATAAAAGGTCAACTAAAAATATTTGGTGAGTTTTCAAGGTTTTCATACATAATAAGATAAGGTTACAAGTAGCAATTCATGTCATAGGTTATAAGTTAGTAAGGTTATAGAACACATATTGTTACAACCAAACCTCGACTTGATTATAGGCATATATGATTGGCTAAGTGTATTGGTTCCCATGATGAACAAGCATACTGATGGGTTTGATAGAACACAAGAAAACAAGTTTAACCTTTTAAACTTTCTGAAAAACACAGCGGAAGTATAGCTTTATAACATATTAATAAGCTGAAAATTTCATGTTCTTAATGATGTTATAAGATGGAAAAACAAACCCAAATCAAAAGGATCTTTAATATGTGAATAAGCAAGCTATATAAACACATATAATATTCATAATATGACAACCAAACAAGCTGCCAAACTACCTCCTTCCAGCAGCAAAATCAACCAAGAGAAGAAGGATTGAATGCTCAAAATCTCGGCCAAAACTCCAAGGAATGAGCCCTCAAGCTTGTATACCCCAAGCCTCCTTGCAATCACCTTCTTGTTAGGAAGATTCACCATCAAAAAGCTTCAAAACCCTCTAAAACAAGCTGCTAGAACCGTGGGTGTTTTGAGAGAGAGGAGAGAGCTTTTGATCTATTGCATGTCAAGAGATTGGATGAAGATCAAAGGTAAAACAAGACTTGTTAATGTGTGTAGTGTTCAAGGCAAAAGGTCCAATCCTAAAACAAGGGGGGGCGGCCAAAATTTTATCCAAAAGGGTTTCCCCCCTTTTTGATTGAACACATACACACAAGTTAAAATGTCTGTTACTAGACATACAATTAACCATTTAATTGTATGTACAAGTTATATAACTTATACAATTAATCATTTAACTTATAAGTTATAATCTCTCATTATTATTTGGTGTCATCTAACCAATTTAATAACACATCAAATAATATTATTGAACAAAATATCCTAATAAGTTGTTCCCTCTCATATGCAACTTATTTAGAAAACCCATTTTCTAAATTGGTGTAAACATTTAATTGCATGATCATATCATCAATCGAATATTAATTGGTGTTTGCTAAGCTTGTTATTGGGTATAACCCGACTTGGATCATAACGTACTAACCACATCAATATTCTACGTGTCTTGGGCACACAGAATCCTACACATACGTCATCAGGAGCCGGCAATACCCCGGCTTTAGCACCAAATAGGCTTGTCAGGCCCAAAGATCTAAGACGTCGCTAGGCTAGCAATAGTTAATGATTGTAAACAAACTATGTATATCATATAATCACTTACAACACACAAATAACCATGACAAAATATAAAGGTGAATTGCAAGTGCTTTACAAGTCTCAAACGTTTATAAGTTTATGATGTATAAGTATCATGTTTCACCCCAAAATAGTATGAAAAAAATAAAAAGGGGCAAGGAAACTCACATGGAAAAATAAGTATAAGAATGAAGATTAAAAAGATTGATAATAAACGTTGTTCCAAGATGAACGTCACAAGGCACCTAAATATATATTTTACAAGATTTAAGTTTAATAATAATTTTTAATGAATTACCGTGGACTAGGGTCCTAAGTGGGACTTAGGGATTGTCAAATAGTTATGTTTAACAACATGAGTCCAATTATATTTATTTAGAAATCAAAGAAAAACTGTTATGTTACATAAATATAACATTTATAATAATTTTATATATATAAATATTAAATAAGATCTAAATAACACAATTTAACAATAATTTAAGAACAACATGTGAAATAATCATTTTTGTGACATGAAATCTTAGCTAATAAAATATTTATATTATTTTTAGAATATTTGTTAAAAGTATAAAATTATTTTTCTTTATAAGAAAACTAATTTATAGAAAATAATTAGAAATATTTAAAATTATCAGCTTTTATAAAATGACTTTTTATAATTTTAAAAATATTTAAAATTATTGTTGAAGGCCAAACAGCCTCAAAAATAAAACATGAGGTTTCCCCGGGTTCGAACCGGGGACCTCTTGTTTAGAAGTCTCAAGTGTTACCAGTGAACCAATGGCCTCAGCCGTGATAAGGATTGGTTTTTAATTCTTAAATATATAACTTAAACAAATCCCCAACTCACCAAGAACCCTAGTTTTGATTGAATTCGAAATTGAACCACCAATCGATGATGTTAAACAAATTATGGTTATGGCTTTTATTCCATGACTAAAATCGAGTATGTAAATATGTTTGATTACCTGCGTTGAAGACTAGTTTGTTAAGAATAGATAAAGCCCAAGTCGCGACCACAACAATGTCCGATTGGTATGCAAACTGTAAGGCCCCGTTCCCGGAAACCTCACAGTTGGTCAATCATAGCAATTAAAACATTAAACATTATAAATAAACGAGCTTAAGCAGCGGAAATAATTTATCAAAAGCCATTCATTTCATTTAAACCATTGTTGTTGAACAATACATCATCGTTTAACTGATTACAAAAGAATTGTTTGTATGCATTACAAAACAACAGCATCACAGAGTACGAATGGATGTCCGACTTTCCTGCCGAGTAGCTTCATCCTCGTGCCATCCTGAGCAATAATTACCTGCCAACTGAAAATGTATAAAAGTCAGCGTTGCTGAGTGAGCTCTAGTTTTAAAAGTAAGAAAATACTTTCAATATGTTGTATAAGAAAATACTCTTTTCTGTAAAATATAACTCTGTACTGTATATGCGAGCACGCATCAACTATATGAACAAATATTGTTCGTTCTCTTTACTGTAGGCCTTGTCTGTTCTATAAAGTTTTATCTTTATGTTTCACTTTCTGTATGGACCAATGAGCAATGCCCCAACTATATGTGCGATGGAAAACGGGTGATGGGCCATCTATATCCCTCGAAAGGGTCAACTGTATCCCTCGAAAGGGTCAACTATATCCCCCGAAAGGGTCAACTATATCCCCCGAAGGGGTCAACTGTATTCCTCGAAAGGGTTCTGTGTACTATGTAAAAGGCCAACCCAATCACCAAGGGCATGCTACAAAGGTCATGCCAATCTCAATTGATTGACCCTGTGTGCATAAT
Source organism: Flaveria trinervia (assembly GCA_025506515.1). Lineage (NCBI taxonomy): Eukaryota > Viridiplantae > Streptophyta > Magnoliopsida > Asterales > Asteraceae > Flaveria > Flaveria trinervia. Next base: position 91,210,460 of record CM046445.1, on the reverse strand, counting down.
AGGGTAGCAAACCCGTAACACAGTTGAGCTAACGACAACATGGTCGTGTACCTCCTGTAAGCTTGCAAGACTTGTTAACATTTTCATTAATGTTCCTTTTCTTTTCTTTATCGCTCTTTCACTTTATTATTACGATATACTTTGCGTTACGATAATAATATACCACGTAAAGTCACATACTATGGGTAATAATAATAATAGCAATAACAATAATAAGGAACAATCATAATCAATCATATCATGCATGAAACAACATCATTAATAAGCCCTTAGTCAACCTCGGTCAAAACCCTAAGGCACAGACTCCCATAAAAATTCTGTAAAAATTTCTAATTCTTAGGCGCATGGGAACTATTTGGGCGCATGAGCCCTGTTCGGGCGTTTCATCACTATGTAGGCGCATCAGCCAACACTTAAGCATTTTCACTTTAGACGCATGAGCTATTCAGGCGCATGGGCACTACTTGTGCGTGTGAACACTTAGACGCATGAGTAATTCACGCGCATGGGCCACTTGGGCGCATGGGCACTATTTGGGGCGCATGGCCCTACACTTAGTCGTCCAGCTAACATTCTAGACGCATGGGCCACTGTTCAGACGCATGGGCCACTGTTTAGGCGCATGGGCTGTATTTAATCATTTCTAAGGTAATCTTAGGCGCATGGGCTACTGTTTGGGCGCATGGATCACACTTAGTTCTTACTATGGCATTTTTAGGCGCATGAGCCTTATCTAGGCGCATGGACCTTCTGTTTAACATGTTTCCAGTATGTTTTCAACCCAAATCATCAAATCCATCTGTTCTAAGCTTAAGATGGCTATTCTAAACATGAATAACCTATAAGCATTCAAGAATCACATTCATTCAGGCACAAACATACAGGCATACATACTCAAACATTTGAAAATCTTTTACATACATTTTCAACCCCAAAGATATTTGAAAACAAGTAAAAACCGGGGTCTAGAACTCACCTGATGCAACTTGAGTGTTTCTTCCTTTCTAACCCGCTTGCAAATGAGTTCAAACACCTAAAAACAACACCACACACGCACACTCGAGCACAAACACAAACACATAAGCATGTAACCGGGATAAAACCCATCATAACCATGTAAAAACCACGAATTCTTACCTTGAATTCGTTTACTTCTTCTTTTTCTTCCACAAACCGAGAGTTCTCTTATGCTTTCTCTCACTAGAACCGAAGAAAATGGTGATGTGAAGTGAGGGTGGGCGGCCATGCCTACCTTTACATCAACTTTTCAAAGTTTTGTCCTTTTTGGATACTTTTGGTCCCTCCACTTGAACCTTATAGCTTTTCTTTCTTTTATTCATAATTTCTTGTCTTTTAGAAAAATAACTGGGTGTTACACAAACGATGATGAAAAACGAATTAAATTCATGTGCAGTTCCAGTAGACAACCAAGATTCGAAGCCCTCTATCAATTAGGGATGAAAATATGGAGAAGAAGGGTTTGACTAAGTAAGAGAAGTCGTAAATGCAAGCCATCAATTGTGGTGTTTTCTGGTGTTTAGATTGAAGTTGTACTTAGTATTCGATTAGAAACGGTTAGGGAATCGTATGGGTTCAGTTAATTCGATTATCATTGATCTTAAAGGTGCAAACGGCTCGATAATTGAAAGTGATAGTAAATTGGATGCTTCATATTCGTAACCGTTGCTTTAACCCGATTAATATATATTACCAGGTTTGAATCAGTCCCACGAACCGATTGAAACGGTTTAAACCCATTATTGCAATGTTTGGGGTGCGTTTTGGAGGCGACCGGAGTTCGGTCGGACCTCCCGCCGGAAGTACGGGGTACGGGGATGGGTGGTTTGGGTTCTTTTAATAAATTATACTATTTTCCCTTCTAGTTTAGGGTTGTCATTTTATGGTAGAAGCTTTAAATTCAAGTTTTGAAAATTACATAACTACCCCCTTAATTTATTTTAAGTTTAAATTTTAACTATTTTACCAAATTCTAAGCTTTTATAATAATTATTATTATTAATATCATTGATAGTTATTATTATTATTTATTATTGTTTTGTTTTGTTTTTTATTATTTTAGTTATTACTATTAGTTTTATTATCATTATTATAACTTTTATTATTGTTATTGTTATTAATATTAACATAATCGATATCATACATTAAAAGTTAATGATAATTAAAAAGAATAAGCATAAATTACACATGAGTTCCATAATTGACAATAATAACCCTTATAAGAATAAACGAAGTTAACTTTTAGTCAACAAAAATACGAGATGTTACAACACACATCACATCTGCACTCTCATATCCATCTGATGAGTCATCCTTTTGACTAGATGACTTAGAGTGACTGGTTTCACCTCTTTTTTGTTTCCACTCTGGGTAGTCTCTTTTGAGATGATTCTCTGAATTGCAGACAAAGCACTTCTTCTTATATCTTGACTTAGATCTTGTAGTCTTCCTGTTCTTGTTTGTGTGATGCTCTGATTTTCCTCTTCCTACTTTAACTCTTCCTTTGACAAATAACCCATCTCCACCTTCTTCTTTAAAATTAGATCTTCGCTTCAACTCCTTTAAGTTGAGAGCATCCAATACTTCATCCATTGAAAGTGTGTCTCTCCCATACATGAGTGTTTCCACAAAGTGTTCATAACTGTGAGGCAATGAGGTTAAGAACAATATTGCTTGATCTTCATCTTCTATTTTCACCTTAATGTTCTCAAGATCAAGAATGAGTTTGTTAAACTCATCTGTATGGTCTTCTAATGACTTGCCAGATCCCATACCAAACGTGTATATTGGTTTCTTCAAGTACAATCGGTTGGCCAGCGACTTGGTCATGTACAAAGACTCGAGTTTAGACCATATTCTGGCTGCTATGGTCTCCTTAGATACTTCTCTAAGAACTCGATCACCAAGACTCAATATAATTGCACTATGAGCCTTCTCCATCATGTCTTTGTGTTTGAATTTAGCATCTTTCTTCTCTTTCTCTGTGGCATCAGTTGTTATTACCGCATTGCCCCCTTTCAGTGCATCAACAACTCCTTGATGAACCAGCAGTGCTCTCATCTTCAACCTCCACAGACCAAAATCATTTCTCCCATCAAACTTCTCCAACTCAAACTTGGTCGACACCATCTTGCCCCTCCAATTCTTGTTTCGTCGATTTGATCACGATGATCAATTGAGCCGAGTTAAAAGCTCTAATACCAATTGTTGTAAACTAATTGGAATTACAAAAGATTGAAAAACAATAAGAAGTTTATGTATTATTGTATTTAAAGAATCAGATACGATTACAAAAGAAAAGTCTCTCTATCAATAAACCCTAACACTCTATTTGTCCCCCAAATTGAACCGTTAACAACCGTTAACCAGTTTAACCAATTTGAGGGATAAATAGAGTGTTAGGGTTTATTGATAGAGAGACTTTTCTTTTGTAATCGTATTTAATTCTTTCAATACAATCATACACGAACTTCTTATTGTTTGTCAATTTTGTGTAATTCCAATTAGTTTACAACACTAAAAGTATGCACAAGAATGTGCAGTGACTTGAAGAACACAGTGGAATAATAAAAGATACACACAACTCAAGTATGATTTACCACGTAAATAAAGATCATATGTTGGGGTATTTATACCCCTTACAACTAGCAGTAGTTAAGTATTTGATGACAATTATATAACAGGATACCTACCATTTGACCTATATTTTGACTTTTTAAATTGACTCCTAAATTACAAGAATTTCTTGATTAATTCTAAGTCCAATTTCTAGCGAACTGAGAAAGGCGATGCCTCAACCCGTGCCCATTTTGTTGCTAGTAAATGAGCGAGCGCCTGTTTGACTGCCGTGAGAAAAATTGCCAAGGCTACCACATATACCCTGATTGTTTGAATTTTGATCATGTGACAAAGTATAACGTTAGTAGCAAAGAGCCACTGACTGTCTAGGTTTCAAGTATATTTGACAGGTAATTAAATTTTCTTCTCAAACATATAATGCTCATGACTTATATTTATAGCTAAAACAAGAGCATAAGTACTTTGTTGTGCGAGTCTTTCTACAAGAACTAGTAATATAAAGCAGACCTAAGTATAGTTTGGTTGTGTTTCAGTGTTCTGAATGTGCAGAACAAAAAGTGCACTATTAGGATTTAAGCCTTGAAGTATTTGAAGTATGAGATTCTCATCCCGTACCACATCAACTATGGAAAATAAAGCATAAACAAACTTCTTTGTCTGGTCACAATATGAGCTCGGTACTTTAGAGAATTCCATTATTTCAACAACTGAGGTTGGGTTCGTGACCACAGTCACCTAATTCGCGGTTCACTCCGGTTCAAAAATGAGGTAGGGGTTTGCGATTCCCTAGGGGCCACGAATCCAATCCGGTTCGTAAGGGGGTAGGTTCATTCCGGTTCGATACGGTTCGATCCGATTGGTGTACTAATCAATTAGGTTCACTCCACATAATTAAAAACAGAGCATGATTAAAAGCAACATAATTATATATCTAAAAAACATATTCTCATTAAACAAACTGACAGTTCCAAAAATCCAGAATTATAAAAAAACCCAAATCCAAAATAAATAAAAACACAAAACAGATTGATATTTCTAATCAAGTCTTTGTTTTTTTCTTTCTTGCTAACACACATTCCTCCTCTAAATCCTCCCAAGCCATTTCTTCAAGATGTGCACTTGAACATTCAATGTATGCACTTTCGGGATTCATATCCCACTTTTAGTTGGGCCAGATTGTAAGATTTTGAAAACCAGGATTAAAGTCTTATGTTAAAGTGAATAAAAACTAGTTTATCCGCTCTTTTGACATTTAAACGGTTTCTCTTGACATTGTGAACATAGGAGAATATACTCTAGTTTCTTTTTGCCGAAGAGCTACTAATTGGTTGTGAAAGTACTCTTTTAGCCACTTTGCTAGTTCTAGAGTCTTCATGTCATATCTGCCCCACCAATCAATTGCATCCATGGTCACAACATTTGCTTGGGTAGCAGTTCTTGCATACAACCCTTTCTTCATTTGGAATGTTGCAAATTGTTCACATAACAACTGAAATTCACTTTCATCTTCTGCAATTCTTTTTAACACGTCCATAACACCATTAACATTTCTATGCTGTTATTCGGAGCTTTTTTTTGCATTCCACCAGGTGCCAACTTTTGAAGATAGTTTTTATCATAAAACCTAGGACTCATAGCAAAACCCAAACAATGCAACCGGATTGTCATTTTTTTCCACCTAGCTTCAACAATACTTTTCACTTCAGAGCAAATAGATAGAGAATTTATTTAGTTATATAACATTGTTTATTTCTCTTAGCATATTATCCATCCTTTCTTATATTTTCCTATCTTAGGACCCTCACCATCATAAAATTTAACGATCAAGAAATTTGGCTTTGTAAAAGGCAGAATATTTTTAACATTATCCAAAATCCATTATCTTTAATTGTATCAGCAACTAATCCCCTACTTTTCCGGGTGGTTTCCTCCCTATTTTTCACCCATTCCCCCATGAAGTTAGAACATTAGTCGTGGCAAGTGCTTCTCTACACTCTAATAACCTTTTTAGTAGTATATAGTTTGACGCAAAGCGTGTTTTTGCAACTTTTAGCAACTCTAACTTGGAGTTTTCTCTAAATATAGCTAACGCATACGTGTGGTTAAGAAAGCACTTCACAATGGATTTACCTTTCTTGTATGTGTCTTGTCACACCCCGACCGACGGCGGAATTATCAGGGCGGACGAATATGAAATGATTGTTCATAGCACATGGAACTAATTAAGTTAAAATAATATTAAATATCATTAATCATTGAACATTACAAGACAAATAAGTCCATACAATACAAAAGCTTCAAACAAAGAAATAACATATTTAGTTAAACTAGGTCCAAGTCTTATATGAGCACGAAGAGAAACCTCAAGTATTAAACCTGAAACATATTAAAAATAAAGGGTCAACAATAATATTGGTGAGATTTCCATAGTTTTCAATACATAAATATATAAAAGATGACAATTCATGTCATAGATTAGTGAACAAAGTAACTAGGGATGTAAGACAGAATACACAATCAACCTTTGACAGATTAACAAGTCTCAAACGTTTACAAGTATATACGATTAGCTAAGTGTACTTGGATCAACCAAGCAGGCTTGTCAGGCCCATAGATCTATGACGTCTCCGGGCTAGCAATAGTTAATGATTGTACATATAATTGACATTACATGGTAGCTACAAAGACCAACTAACCACAACATACAAGTGAATTACCATAAGTTTACAAGAATCAAACATTTTACATGTGCACCGATTATAAGGTAACATGTTTTACCCCAAAGTGTGAAAATATGAAAAAGGGGTATAGAAATACTCACATGATATTTATAAGGAGATTATAAGAATTTAAACGAGCCTCCAACGATTTCTTTTACAAGTTACCTAAATATATTGATTCCAAGATTAAGTTTGATAATAAGATTAACAGATAGACGTGAACTAGGGTTTCAATTGAAATTTGGGGTTTTGATAATTAGGTTTAAATAAAATAATATAACCAATTATATTTTGATTCCATAAACATGGAATGAGTTGAGTAATAATTATGGTTTAAAACGATAATGAGTCAGTAGTGAAACTGGATAATAAATATCACTCAAATATTAATAGTAATTGATTAAGAAATGGTTGAGTATAAAATAAATAATTAATCTAAAAATTATTTAAAACTTAATAAAAAATAATTAATATAATTAATTATTTAATTGACTTGCTAAATAACTTAAAAGTATTTAAGTTTGATTTATAATATTTTTTTTAACTTGAGTAATTATTATAAATGTTCATAATATTAAAACCTTTGAAAAATAAAAAACTAAGATATTATATGATTTAGAAGTTTTAGGATTTAAATAAAGATTTTTAAAAGAGTTTTTATAAATATTTAAACTTGCAAATAAATTATATTTTTTATAAATTTTAAATCTCAAAGTTTTTTTTACATTATTAAACTATTTGTTTCAAATAATAGATTATATTGTTACAATTTTTCAGAAATTAAATTAATAATTTTTAAATTAAATTTAAGTATGAACATGATTTGTATTTTAATTTAATAGAATAATAACAATTATTGTGATTTAATCTAATAAAAAAAGGTTAAAAGAAAACAGGTTTGAGGGCGCCCGGGTTCGAACCCGGGTCCCTTCTACATAAGCACATGGTGTTAACAGGTGGGCTATTAGCCCAAACTTGATTTTAAATCCCCGTTTAATGTTTAAAAAGGTTTGAATATGAAAACCCCTAAATTTCAAAAACCTTAGAATTGTTCTTGATTCAAATTGAACATTAATTCGAGTTATTCCACCAAATTAATCATAGGACTTTGATTCATTAAGAAAAACTAAGCATATAGATATACTTAATTACCTGGATTGGTTTCGTTTGGTTAGCAAACAAGAACAGGAACAAGTGCGATCGTGGAGTTATCAAACAGAACTGATTCTTGATGGTTTGATTTGATTGACCACTTGGAAAGCTTCGTACGATGATAATAAGCAAAAGCCCTCAAACAATTTTGATTTAATTTGTTAACCAGGGATAAAGCGTTACCCACAGCTAGTCAACATTTTAGTTTAATCTTGAGATCACCAAAAAGGTCTAGTCATCTATTATGTTGAATCTACTGGCATATCATCTGTGGACTAGCAACCTCTAGGTTTACTTTCTTTGTGTTACCTTAGTAGTAGCTAGCTTATCTATCATATTTCCTTTTATATTGCTCAGACTACACAAACTTATACTTGAACTTTGCATCTTTTTCAATTTTGAATTTTAAAGTCCCAAATGGTTTGTACCTGTGTACTATCATATTCCACACATTACGTACGATCATATCCCAAATGGTATCACACGTACGATCTAACTTATTTTCGGCTTGCCTCTCCTTTTCCCTCGTTTTTTATACCTATTCTCCCCTAAAATACTAAAACCTCTAAGGATTTGTGTTTTAGAATTTTAATGAGCAAGAACCAACACTAAGTGTAATGACCGAACAAAACATTAAACAAAAAAAGAGAATTAAACTAACAAAAACTATAATTTAAGAAATTGTAAAAGACACTAGACACGACGCATCGGACTATACATGGTCATCTTCAGGAATGACTTCACTTTTCTTTTTAACACCATTGACCTCTAACAGATATAGAAAACGTGGTTTATCAAAAGCCTTTGTATAGAGGTCAGCACATTGAAATTCAGTGTTTATTTTTATCACATCGATTAAGTTCTTTTCAAAATAGTCACGTATGAAGTGGTATTTGATTCCGATGTTTTTGGTCTTAGGATGTTGGACCGGGTTCTTAGTGACTGCAATCGCAGTAGAGTTATCAACAAATATAGGAGTAGAAGTGAAATGCAAACCGTAATCACGCATTTGCTGTTGAATCCATATGATTTGGGAACAGCAGCTTGCAGCAGCAACATATTCTGCTTCACAGGTTGATAAGGCAACCGAGGTCTGCTTCTTACACTGCTAGGTAACCAATCTTCTCCTAAAGAACTGACACCCTGCTGATGTAGACTTGTAGTTCATCTTGCAGCCATCGTAATCCGAGTCACTATACGTTGTAAGTTACATCATCATCATGAGGGTACCACAATCCAAGTGTGGGTGTGCCCTTCAAATAACGAAATATCCTTTTGACCCCTATTAGATGATTCACCTTAGGCTTTGCCTGATATCGCGAGCATAAACATGTCACATACATGATATCTGGTCTGGAGGCAGTGAGATACATGAGAGATCCAATCATCCCGTGGTACATAGTGGCATCTACCAGATCACCGTTCTCATCGGGTGCTACATCATGGTTTGTAGCCAGTGGAGTGCCAGCTATGGAAGCATTCTCCATGTCAAACCGACTGAGAATATCTCCTACATACTTGGTCTGATGTAAGAAGATTCCATTTGGTGTATGATCTACTTGTAACCTGAAAAAGAATTTCATCTCCCCCATGGCACTCATCTCAAACTCAGCCTTCATTACTGCTTCGAATTCTTTGCATAATTCTTCGTTCTTTGAACCGAAGATTATGTCATCTACATAGATCTACACTAGCAGTAAGTCTCCATCTTTTTCTTTGATAAACAGTATGCAGTCAATGACTCCCCTGCGAAAACCGTGTTTCACAAGATGAGTCGAGAGTTTCTCATACCAAGCCCGTGGAGCTTGATGAAGCCCATATAGAGCCTTGTCGAGTTTGTAAACTCTATCCCGATGGTATGGATCTTCAAATCCCTCGAGTTGACTGACAAACACTGTTTCTCAGATTTCACCGTGAAGGAATGCACTCTTAACATCTAGCTGATAGACTTTGATTTTTATATAAGATGCATAGGCAAGGAAGATGCGGATCGCTTCCATCCTTGCCACGGGTGCAAATACTTCATTGTAGTCGATACCTTCAACTTCTCGAAAGCCCTGAACACAAACCGAGCCTTGTTTCTGATGATCATTCCCTGATCATCTTTCTTACATTTCAAAACCCATTTGGTACCAATGACTTTAGCACCTTTAGGTCTATCCACTAGTGTCCATACACCTAACTTCTTAAATTGAAAAAGTTCTTTCTACATGGCACTAACCCAAGCCTCATCATTTAGTGCTTCACTAACATACTTTGGCTCAAACTGAGACATAAAGCAGCGGTAGGCACCATCGTGAAGGTATCCTTTTTCCATCACAGAGGCATAATCAGCTGAATACAACTGATTTCTAGTCTGAACTCCTAATCTCACATCTCCTATAATATTATCCAATGGATGATATACATTTAGACGTGAGCCAGGAGTTGTCGGAACAACCACCTCAGAGTCAAGATTATGAACATTTGGTTCTGGATCTGAGGCGATAGGAGTATGAGGTTCTGAAGGTTCAACAGCATCACTAGCCGATGCGTGTGAACTTGAGGTAGTCGGAACTTGTACATCCTGGTTGATCTGATCATTTTCTTCATTTTCTTCATCAGAGGAAGAATCACTCACATCAACTGCTCCCCTTGAGTTGGTAGGATCATGAATTGTTGAATCTTGAGATGGTGTGTTCAAGACATCGTACATCATCTTGTTTGCCAACTCGCCTGCTGAAGAAGAAAGAGATATGTTAAAGGACTTGAAGAATCCATCATAGTTGAAGAAGTAAGCAGGCCTTTTTCCAGCAGGTAGTGTGATATATCGCTGAACATCAACATTACACCACACCTCTACTTGACCTATTGAGTTGTTGTAAACTCTCTTGTTCGGTATGTTGTATCCTAAGAAGATCCCTTCATCAACCTTTTCACTGAATTTTCCCTCCGAAGTCTTTTTCAGTAGGGTGCACGGAGCGCCAAACGGCTCGAGATATTCCAAGTTAGGTTTACGTCGCTGTAATAACTCGTAACACGTTTTTCCATGGCGTTTTACTATCAGAACTCGATTAAGAGTATAACATGCATTTGCCACTGCTTCATTCCAAAATTGTATAGGCAGTTTCGAGTATGCAAGCATTGTCTATGCCGTCTCTATCAAGCTGCGATTCTTCCGTTCAACAACACCATTCATTTGAGGGGTATAAGCCGAGGTAATTGATGCACAATTCCCTTTTCCTTGTAATAGTCCTCCATCCTCTGATTCTTGAATTTGGTTCTATTGTCTGAATGCACCTGTCTTACCTTCAGCTTGTATAAAGATTCCAGTGTAGTTACCAATTCCTTGAATGATTCAAATGTTTCTGATTTGGATTTCAGAAACATTACCCAAGAGAACCTTGAGTAGTCATCAGTAACTACATAGCAGTACAAGTCGCCTGCGATGCTTCTTGTACTGACTGGACCAAACAGATCCATGTGAAGAAGCTCAAGTGGAAGTTCTATAGAATGAACTTTCTTTTCCTTATGAGATTTCTTCGTCTGTTTGCCTTTTTACACGCAACACAAAAATCCGGGAGCTGAAAGTTTTTGACATTTACTCCTCTCACAAGATCATTTTAGATCAAGTGATTCATTTTCCTCGGATTTATGTGTCCCATTCTCCTATGCCAGGAGATGGATTCCTTCTCAGTAGCTTTGGACAAGAAGCATTGGACTTCACTATCCGTTGTGGATGCCTTTGAGAGATCCAAAACATAAAGATCGTTATATCTAGAAGCTGACATTAAGATCTGATCCTCTGGAATCACGTAGTCCTTCTTTAGAACGTAACACTTCTTGTTGTCAAATACTACCTTGAATCCTTTATCACAGATTTGAGAAACAGAAAGTAAGTTATTTTGTAATTGTTGGACATAGTTTACCTTATCAAACTTAACTTTCTTATTTCCTACTTCTCCTTAAGCTGTGATGTACCCTCCTTTGTTTCCAGCAAATGAAACATGCCCTCCTTTAATTTGTCTGACATTTCATAAGAGAGCTTTGTTCCCTGTCATGTGCCTGGATGCTCCGCTATCAACAATCCACGTGTTAGTCTCAAAACGGTAGTGAACACCCTGCACAGTCAATGAAAACATTAGTTCATGTCAGGAACCCAAGCCTTAACCGGCTTGGGTTTCCCTGAGGCATCACATATCACAAACTCAACCCACTGACCCTTTGAGGTTAAGGACTGATCAGAATTCTGTGTGTTCTTATTTTCAGGCACTGAGGAGGTTTTTTCATTCCATAAACCAGATTTGTGTAAGGCCTGTTTGTGATAAATAGACGACTGGCTGATGGATTGAACTTTGGGTTCATAATCTCTTTTGGGAGGCGTCACTGAGTTCCTCTTAAAAGATTTTGATGTAGAAGTAGAAAGTTCAACTTTCTTCCTCGGTGTCCGGTAATAAGGACAGTGACATGCTATGTGACCATACTCTCTACAGTTATAGCAGGATCTGCTTTTAGCTTCATGGTTTCTATTTTTTAGTGGAGATGCAGATGTCACACAGTTGACCTTATTATGTTGGAATTGAGACACTTCTTTGTTAGATGTATGAGTTGGTTTTACAAACTTAATTGCTTTACCTGTTTTTACATCTTTGATCTCTTGTTTACCTAGACCGTGACATGATGCACGTGATTGATTAGGTTTTAAAGTCTTTTTAGGTTCTTGTTTGACTTTGTTTGACCCTGACTTAAGACTAACCTTTTCAAATTCTTTTTCCAGGTTAACACAAGGCATCTTTCCTATTGCCTTTGAAGTGGCCTCCTTCTATTTAGTGTCTGATCCAATTGATTTACTTAATGAATCTGGATCACTCACCAGAGGAGTGGACACCACATGATCCTTGATGGGATTATTGTTAATTGGTTTATATTTGGTGTTCATCAAGGTATCAGGTGGTGGTGGAACCACTTTGTATCCCAGTCCCTCCCCATTATTTCTCTCTCTTACTAAGTGTTGGACAATATGTGATGAGCTTGTCCAACTATGCAGTTTTTGTTTAATGAATTGACTTCTACTTCTAAAACTGCTTTTTGCTTCTTAATGTCCTCAAGAGAGTTCAGATAGTACCTAATGTCATTTGCTTGGTTAAAGGCAACTACCTTAGTTTCCCTAAGCTGTTTATTTAATAGGTCTATCTTTTTCTTGTAACTGTGCTCGTTTTGTTTCAATACTCTATTAGCTTCTGTGCACAGTTCCAGGTCCTTACTAAGCTATCATTGTGATCTAATAACCTAGCAAATTTTGAATCTATACTTTCTCTAAATTTATTACATTCTAAGCAAGCATGATTATTAAATAGTTGGTCAGTAGTACTTACCTGAGATGTAGAAGAAGAATAAGCCATGAGTACTGGCTCGGTTGGCTCTGGTTCTGATGGTTCAGATGATGATGCATTTGCAGATTGTTCTTCTTCAGGCAGGTAGTTGACCACATTTGTAGTATCTTCAGAATTTGACATTGCGATCTCTACTGCTATATTTCCATCACTTGCAGAATCGTCATCAATATCCTCCACACTAGCTATATTTGACTCTCCTGGTGAGATGAACTGAAAGCTCCAGTCCTGTCCTTCATCTTCGTTAGCAGTTAAGGCTTTTGGATCCTTACTTGATGAGTCAGCATTACTAGCAGTGGACTTGTCTTGACGGTTAAATGACGAGAAGGGATTTCCATTTCCAGTCTTCTTTGGTTTTATACACTCCCTCTTGAAGTGTCCCTTCTCCCTGCAATTGAAGCATGTAACCTTTCACTTATCAAACCCAAAGGTTGTGTCTTTTGTTGCAACCAGGTTCTGTCCGGTCTTTTTGACAAACTTTTTAGCTCGTCGGATAGCACTTGCCAGAGCCCACATTATGTCCTGTTGGACCAAAAGAACCAATGAGCCAAGATCAGAAAACCTCTAAGTCCCACACGGTATCACAACAACTGCTGAAAGCCTCATCAGTAGTTTGACAAGTGCTGAAGACTTCAACAGCTGAAGATCAAGTGCTGAAGACCTTAACTGCTGAAGAACCAAAGTGCTGAAGTACAACAGCTGAAGAACACAAGTGCTGAAGCTGAAAGACCAAAGTACTGAAGAACAACAGCTGAAGAGTTCACAAGTGCTGAAGATCAACAACTGATGTACAAAGTCTGAAGACAAAGACTGAAGACATCAGCTGATGATATCTACTGTCGTCATCAGCTGATGAAACGCCTGAAGGTCAAAGTCTGAAGATCAAGTACTGAAGCCTCAGTAGTTTGTCACAACTGCTGAAGAGTACTCTTCAGTAGTTGTGATATCAGTAGTTTTATTTTCTTTGTTTCAGTAGTTTTGTAAAACGACTGAAGAGCTTGTTCTTCAGTCGTTGTAGTTTCAGTAGTTTTATTTTTGTACTTAACTTGCTGATATGTTCTCAGTAGTTGTGAACATTTCAGTAGTTTGTTAAGAATTAGTTATTTCTGTATTGGATCTGCCAGTTGTCACTTTCCGTGATAACAGCAGTGACTGTTGCACTCTATATAAGGAGTGACAACCTATTGTAATGATTGAGTGATATGAGCAATTGAATAGAATGATTGATTGATTCGATTAGAAATATTCTACATCTATAAACATTCCTAGAAATCAGAAATTCATATTCTCTCCCTATAACCGTATGCGATCTTAACGCTTACAAGTATCGATTGCTTGCTACAATTTGTCTAATTCGTGTTTGTATTCCGCTGCGTTATATTCTGTTACATCAAACCTGTGATCACTGATCCTGTCATGTCCATACGTTCCAGCTCCATTTCATCCACCTGCTCATAATCTTCATCTTCCAGGTGGCAGTTACCTATTTCCAACAATCAATCCATCGTAGGAGTGAACCACCGCAGCTAAAAGGTCCATATGTTCTCTAGCCACCTTTACAGTTACATTCCCGAGGTTGTCGGTTTTCAACTTTGCTACATTAGCTTCAGGTGCTATATATTGGGTGCTAGATGACCCTGACATTTCTGATCCTGAAGTTGAGGGTTGTGCTGGAACTCCTGCGCTTGAGATGAAGGCGGTTTGCAAAGGTGCTCCAGATGTCTTGACTGAAGGAGTAGCATTGTAGAGTGCAGGATTCTGATCATAGTTTGCCTTTTGGGCTCGATACTTCATCCTCAGCTCTTCTTCTCTTAGTTTCAGAATGAAGTCATTTATGTCTAACTTCGAGAGCATTCCATTCTGTCTGAGATTTGAAACAAACGAACCCCATTTTTCTGGTAATCCATCAGCAATGTTGGATACCTTATCTTCCATCGAAGTAACCACTCCATGAGTGTGCATCTCACTCATCAAGTGGTAGAATCTATCAATCACATCATCAAGGCCTTCTTTTCCCATTGAGGAGAAGTTGTCAAACTCCTTCTTCAATGCTTTTGCCTTGATAGCCTTCAGAGAGGCATTCCCGTCATACCTCTTCTCCAACGCATCCCAAAGTTTCTTGGCTTGAGTATACTCCGAATACTGGTGGAAAATATCCTTCGGAATAGACTGAGTAAGCAAGGCGTAGACTTTCTTCTCAGCGTTGTGTTTTACCTTTTGTGCATCCGACATGCCACTTAGAGTAAGTTTTACTCCATCATCTCCAACTGGCATGCTGTAACCCGACTCTATTGCCTCCCACAAATTTGTATCCACTCCATTTAAGTAGATTTTGAAACGTTGCTTCCATTGTGGGTAGTCGTCTAACGTAATAAGTTTTGGGGGTTTATTGTGAATCCCCACTTCATTCTCCAACAACAGTAGATTCTGAATTCGTGTATCTCTACTTGCTGTGTATGCTGAAAACTGATCCTCCATTACCCTTCACTTTACTATTTAACAAGCTGCGAATGAAGGTATGCGATTGGACTTATTCGGGCGATTGAACAAGTGCGAATAGGTTAATCGTGCGACTAAGCTAATGCGGATAAGTTAGTCGTCCGAATAAACTAATGCGGTTGTGCGGTCCGAATGAATGTCTCAGTCGTACGTATGAGTGTACGAATGAATTCAATCGTGCGGTTGAAGGATGCGTATGAACTCAGTCGTGCGATTGAGCCAATCGTGCGACTGAACCTGCTGAAGTTTGATAATTCGTAGGTTAAACTTGTTTTGGCCGTAAAAACTCGAATTTTATCAAACCCTAATAGCCGTATGCCGGAAAAACTACACTTTTCGATTAGGAACCATCCAAGACTTCGTTAGACACAAAAAGATTTCGTTTTTTTATGCAAAAACACAGTTTTGTATCAAAACAATTGAATCAACATGTAATCAAGAGCCTGTCGCTCTGATACCACTTTTTAGGATCTGGTATTTGACCAAACACCAACTGATTAACGTGTTAACCAAACCAAATAGTGCGGAATCCTATTTGATTGGCGATCCAATTAGTGAGAACACACATAGAATCAATAATGTATCGAAGCTAACGTCAAGAATCGATTGAGAATCGATTTATAGCGTTCTATGAACTTGGAGTACGAACTTGGAGGCTTCTGGACGGCTAGGGTACGTCTGGAGTCGAAGTGGATTCAATGCTTTTTTTCACGAATTAGGTGGTATTTATAGGTTAGGGTTGCTCATTCGGGCGACTGAACCATTAGCATGGTTCATTCGTGCGATTGAGCCATGCGTTTGATCCATTCGCATGACAGAGCTTTCAGTCGTGCGACTGACTTAGACGCATGAAGTTGTTCAGGCGTATGGACTATTTAAGCGCATGGACACTCCGTCGCATGGCCATTCGGACGCATGAGAACTTCACTTCACCAAGTTTGAGTGTATTCATTATTCTAACATTATGTATAACACTACAAACAATCACAAACCTATATAATTAAGTCAATATGCGTTAAACAACTCATTAGTGAAATATTAAACATTATAAACACAACCAAACATTTGTATTTCATTAAGTACCCAATAGTTACATAAGTGTAAAACATATTACATTCAGATCATGATCTAGGTACATATATGCATCAACAATCAATATTTTAATTCATGCTTATGAAAATGCTTTTCACCCAACTTATTTAGTTATTTTTAAAATAAAATGTATTTATCATTTTTAAAATATTTGGTCAATTTGAAGTAAAAGATTGTTATTTTTCTTAGAAAAGTATATTACACATTTGGCCTATAAACTAATATCTAACCCTATCACAAACTAGACATCTAATATTATTACTATTTTATTCTTAAATTTTACATTTATTTCTTACATTAACTATTATTTTTTTTGTCTAAATGTCTTATGTTATACTTTTTCACACTTGTATTTTATACGTATATTTTAGTTTGATGTAGTTTATTCAAGTTTAACTAATGATTTTTTAAAATAATGAATTTGATGCAAAATTTCTTATATTTCTTTTATAAAGTAAATCTTAAAGTTATTGAGATTATTTAATAAAACATATATTATTTTTTTACCAACATATGGTTTTAAAATCTGTTAGTTTAAGATTGTTTATTCAATGTACATATACATACATACATACATACATACATACATACATACATACATACATACATGCATACATACATACATACAAACATACATACATATATATATATATATACATTTACATATATATATACATATATATATATATATATATATATATATATATATATATATCTTTTATTCATCGTTATTTTCTTAAAATATACATATATTTTATTTTTGTTTTGTATAGTTATGATTTTGTGAAGTCTTGATGTCTCATGGTCGTTTAGTTATGTCATTTCATTACAATCATCCCGTTAATCTTAAGTATGGTATAAATCACGGTTCTTGGTTCTCAAGTCATTGTTAATCAAACTTTTTATCTAAATGTAATCTTAAAATATGTCCAAATATCTTGTTTTTAACACTTAACAATTAAACTTTGGTAATTTCTTTCTATGACAAACAATATTTTCCCTTATTTCACTTGATTATTTTCCTATTAATATTTTATTCATCATCCTTCATCCATCCTATATTCTTACCTTGTCATCTCTTATGGGGTTATAATCCATCAATTTCTCAACTTACATGAACATACATACATACACAACATATACATACCTATACTTACACATACATGCCTTCATATAGTCCCGAATCATACCATTAACATGATTTCATCAAATATTTACCTATTCTTAACATATTTCAGATTTATTAGTTCCTTTCAAACATAGTTTTAAACCCAAAATCATTAAAATAACAACTTTTGTTAGCTTTAAAGTGGGTGAAAATAGGGTTCATCAAGATCTTCATCTTGATCACGCATGCATGAAGATATACAAACAATCTAATCAAGAATACCTTAAGTAACAATAGATTGAACAATGCACAGAAGGTTAGCACGTAATCTCCAACTCCCGATTACAACTTCAGATTCTAATCAAAGTTCCAACTAGAATCTTTAGAGAGAAAAGTAGATGAGGTCACTAGTGGTGGTGGTGATATGATTTCAAATGTGGGTTGAGGTGATGTTTGCGGTGGTTGGTGGTGTTGGTTGTGATGGTCGCGGTGGTTGGTGGTGGTATTGGTGATGATAGAGGTGATGGGTGGTGGGGTTGGTGATTGTGGTGGCGGCGACGGGAGGTGCAGGCGGCGATAGGGTGCAAGCGACGGTGGGGTGGCCGAGTGGTGGTGGTGATGGTGGAGGTGGAGAGGGTGGAGAGAATTTGAAGGGGTGTGTGTGTTATGTATAGTGTTATGTAGGTGTGTGTGGAGATTTGAGAAGATATGGATGAGTTAGTTGTCATCCATGCATGTTTCCACTTCTTATTATTATTATTATTATTATTATTGAAATTATTATTATTATTATTGCAATTTTTATTATTATTGTAACTATTACAATTATAGTTAACTGATCACAAGATTCACTAGAATTGTAACGTAGGGTTTTCAGTCAATCAGGTAAGATGATTATTAAATATAAATTTATTATTTAAAATAGATTTGAGTGTTGATTAGTTTTGATCGGGTGTCACACCAGTCTGGCCTTATATCTTGGTCTCTCTTTAGGTCTCATACACTCTTTCAGTTTTTAAAGCCATTACCCTTTGACCAGGGTGTTTATCAACTTTCTCACAGGTCTTTTACTTGTGTAAAGACTTCATGTCATCCTTCATAGCTGATAACCAATTAACTATCCCTTTCACTTGAAGCCATAGCCTCTTCAAAATTGAGTGGCTCTAAGACTGCATCCGACTCAACAGAAAGAAAGGCCAAACCTGAGATGTCATCACCTTCTTTGAATCTTAAAGGTGATTTCACTTGCCTTTTGGTCTATCTTTGGCAATGCTATGCTTAGGGACTTTAAGTGGCATATTTACATAAATAATTTCACTTGAGTCAATGTTTGAAGTTAAAGCTCCACCTAAATGTTCACTTCTCCCGACCCTTGGACACTAGTACCTAAAGAGCCTCCCATAATATCCTTATACATTACATCTTCATTAAAGACAACATCTATGCTTATAGTGACCTTAGAATTATCAATTATCCATAACCTATAGCCTTTTACTCCCTTAGAGAACCTTAAGAAAATACATTTATGAGCTCTAGCTTCTAATTTTCCCTGACTGACATGAGCAATACTAATGACCCAAACATTTTCAAATTGTTGTAGATCGTTTCTATGTTATTATTATTATTATGCTAAATGGCCTGTAAGGAAATCTGTATAACACCATCTTTAGGGACTGATTGACCTTTGCAAAAGGTTTTGTTTAGCCTTACTCTAGACCAAACCTCCATTAGAGTTTGCTTATCTAAGGCTACACTTGGGGATCTATTACCAAACCTCCATTAGAGTTTGCTTATCTAAGGCTACACTTGGGGATCTATTTATCAAGTATGTAGCTATAGTAACGGTTTTTATTTGAATGGACTTAGGTAGACTAGAACTGGCCAGCATGCAGCTTACTTTATCCAATAAAGTCCAATTCATTATCTCCACTAAACTATTTGTTGTGGAGTGCCAGGAACAGTCAAATGCCTTGCAATGCCATGAGTTTTGCAATATTATGTGAATCCACCTCCACAAAATTCCCAACCATTATATGTCCTTAGTTTCTTCACCCTCATATCCAACTTAGTTTCTACTAGTGTTTTCCATTCATTAAACTTACTAAAATCTTTATACTTCTTCCTCAAAGGATACACCCACACCCTCCTAGAGTAATCATTAATAATAGACAGGAAGTAGTAAGCTCCCCAAAATGACATGTGCTTTGAAGGACCCTATAGATCTGAATGCACATAGTCAAGCAAGCCTTTAGTAGTTTGTACACCTCAGTTAAGCTTGACTCTATGAGACCAGCCTAACATACAATGCTCACAAAAACCAATGTTGTAACTTGTGACCCTAGGTAACACACCTTGCTTACTCAATTCCATTAGTCCTTGCAGACTAACATGTCCTAGTCTCTTATGCCATAAGATGGCAGGCTCATTCCCTGATGCTACTAGGGAAGTGTTAATCACAACCACTCCATCTAAGGTATAGATGTTATTCTTTCCCTAGTCCTGGAGTACATAACCGTTAAACCATTTATGACCTTGGCCTTTCCACTTTTAAGGCTAACTGTATAACCAGATTTCTCAAATGTACCCATGGATAATAGACTTTGTTTTAAGTCTGGGACATGCTTGACATATTGTAATTTCAAACTTTTGCTATTATGCAATTTGAAATTTACAGTTCCAATGTCAAGAATGTCACAACCTCTATCATCTCCTAGTTACACTGAATCAGACTTGAAAGACTTCAATTCAGAGAAAACTCTTCTAATTGGTGTCATGTGGAAAGAACAACCTGAGTCCAATATCCAACCCTTCAAACTCTCTGGACTGATGGCCATGAGTACAGCTGCACTCTCATATCCATTCGAGTTCTCCTCAAATTGAGTATAGTTGGATGATCCTTTTGACTCACTTGCATAGCCTGGTTCAAATCTTCTTTTCTTCCACTCAGGTCAATCCTTTTTCAAGTGTTTCTCTGGCTGGCAGACAAATTATTTTCATCTGAATCTTGACTTTGATCTTGCTTGTGCCCTGTGTTTGTGGCCTTTTGAGTCTCTCAAATCCTATCTGCCTCTAACATATAGTCCTTCTCCACCTTCTTCCTTCAAGTCAAACCTCTTTTTTTTAACTCCCTTGAGTTAAGTGCAGCCAATCCCTCTTCCATCGATAATGATTCTCTCTCATAAAGCAGAGTATCCACAAAGTGTGCATAATGCTATGGTAGGGAGGTTAGGAATATAATTTCCTGATACTCCTCATCAAGCTCTATCTTTATATTTTCCAAATCCAAAATCAACTTATTGAAATCATCTGTATATTCTTCAATTGATTTGTTTGGGGCCATTTGATACATGTAGAGTCTCTTTTTCAAGTATAATCGATTGGTAAGACATTTAGTCATATAGAGTGATTCTAATTTCATCCAAACATTGACTGCTGAGGTCTCTTTGGTGACTTCACGAAGAACTCGATCTCCTAGGCTTAGGATGATCGCACTATGAGCCTTTACCCCCGTGTCCTTTCACTTTTCAATGATTTATCTTCTTTCCTTCTCCGATGCACCTTCCAATATGTTTGCATCACTGCCCACTAGCACATCCACTAGACCTTGATGAACTAATATCGTCTTCATCTTAACTCTCCACAGACTAAAATCGTTCTTGCCACCAAATCTCTCAATCTCGAACTTAATGGACCCCATTTCCTCTCGATTTCTCCACACAGTCTATCAATTCTTTGAATCGAGCTACACTTACCTCTGATACCACGTGTTACATAATTGAATAATAAAGAATTGCAACTTCAAGATTAAACCTCACAAGAACCTTCAATATTTATTCATCAATGGATTCATCACAGGAAATCTAAGAAAACAATGAATGATTACAAGTGAAATCCCTCACCTCTAACTCTTCTCTATATCTAAATTGGTTGTTAACCAAGATTAACAAACTCAAATAATACTAAGCAACTAACACCCTGTAACTATCAAGAATATTATAAATACCCCTTGATAAAATTACAAATAGAAAATACAGCACACTTCTCAATATGTTGTGGTTGACTTCACACTAGTTAACCAACAGTTGGGATGCTGAACTTTGGCCTTGTCTGTAGTGGTTATGTTGTCACGTAGCTGCTAGTCATTATTGGCAGTCTTATTCGACCCCTTTCTTTATCATTGGGATTACTTTACTTCTGAACCTTCAAATTACTTGGTTCAAAAACACCAAAAGTTTAACCAGTTCACATTTCTATCATTAATCAAAATCTATTTGACATAAAAAAATTCAATTTTAAAAGGTAAATAGTTCATAGAACTTAATATTTCTAGAAAAAAGATTTATTTCTAATCAAGACTCTGCAATTTGTATCATTTTTTCTTATGAATAATCTATGAAACACTCAGCATTTCCACATGATTATCATATTTATTTGTGTTATCTAAGACATAAACACCTAAAAGATTCTTAACTAATATAGATAGAGTTTAAGCTTAACGTTAATTCATACAAAATTTTGCTTTTTTTAAGATTGAAAGGTGTTCTATTTATTAGGAATGTTGTACTTTGAGCACAATCATACCAAAGCCTAAGGGGAAGACCTAGCCACGTATAAATGTCTCTAAGCTTTCTTTCTATAACTCCATTTTGTTATCGGGTATAAGATCGAGCAAGTAGTTTGATGAACGATCCCATGATTTCTTATAAAATTATCCATTTGATTATTTACATATTCAAATCCATTGTCAGTTCTAAATTTTTTATAGATCTTTTGAATTGATTTTTGATCAGGTTATAAAAATTTTAAGAATTAAAACAAGTTTTATCTTTGATACATCTGCACAGCTCTAGAATAATCATCACCCACATACATAATATACTTAAAACCGTACCTACTTTGAACTTTACAGGGACCCCACACATTCAAATGTTGCATCATTGAGTTTAATAAGTGAAAGAAAAGAAGAAAAGAAGTGAAAGAAAATTAAGTAAAGAAAAGAAATGAAAAGAAAGAAAATTAAGTAGAGAAAAGAAATGAAAAGAAAGAAAATTAAGTAGAGAAAAGAAATGAAAAGAAAAAAAATATTAAATTTTCGTGTTCCAAGTTCTAAAGAATTAAAAAGAAAGTAATAATTTTATGTGTTTAACTTCTTTTATTTCCTTTCCTTCCATTTTGAAAGAAAAATTAGAAGGGAAAATTCTTAAAAAAATTCTTTTTATTTTATTTTATTTCTTTAAAAAACTCGGGAACATAAATTTTGTTTTGTTTTCTTCAATTTCGCTCTTTATAAAAACTTAAGAACATAATTCTCCTTCACTTTATATTTATTTTCTTTCATTTCTTTCCTTAAAAGACAATCAGAAACACAATGTAAGTTTCCAATTTTTGATGATTTGTGAACAACACCAAAATGGATTAGGACCTATTTGGGGGTGTCTATTTGCAACCTTTCGTTTTAATTATCTTTTAACATATTCAAAAACATAGTCACAATAGTGATCTTGCCTAGTGTGCCACATACTTCACACCCCAGGATTATTAAAACACACAATATAAGTTTGGAAGCATCTCCACAAAAATTAATTCCGTATATATGATTACTGGTCCGCACAGGGTTTTTCTATGAGTTTAAATTCTAAATGTTACAACTATATATTTTCATCAAGTGCTACATTAATCTACTCTAGCTAAGGTATGATCATATTCTCTCTTAACCTAAGACATCCAGATTTAGTTACCACTACATTGGTTTCAATCAGATGTGTTTACCGTTCTGCTAAATTTGAAAACATCTATTATATTTGAAAGAGCTCTATTAAAATTATCATTTTTTACTTAACATAAAAAAATCTCTTACCCAAGTAGAATCAGTCATAGATGTAGAGTTCAAATAAAGGCTAGGTAATCAAAATACACTAAAAGCAAAAACTAAGGCAAAAGTGAGAACTTTTGGTAACAAAAACTATGTTTTTGGTTGCAAAATATGAAAAACTTACTTGAACTTGCTATTGTACATGCGAGAATTTGGAGAACGTCGGAACTTAGTGTATGCGAGAACTTGGTCTTGTTAGGATCGTGTATTGAACGAAATACTAACTGATATACGTGTATACCAAATCAAATAGTGCGAAATCCTATTTGATTGACGATCCAATCAGTGAGAACGCACGTAGAAACAATGATGGATTGAATCTAAAAACGATTGGGAATCGATCTAGTGCGATCTATGAACTTGGAACAGGTTCTTAGAGGTCTCTGCACGGCTAGGGTACGATTTAGCCCGTAGGTATTCGAAGTGTTCTGTTTTTCCACAATTTAAGTGGTATTTATAGGTTAGGGTTTCTCATTCGGGCGACTGAAGCGATTAAGTCATGTGGTGATCTATTCGCATAACAGAGTGTTCAGTCGTGCGACTGAGTCAATATGATGTTACAATCATGCGACTGATCCAGTCTCCTGGTTCAGTCGTGTGATTGGTTCATTAGCATGAAGTTGATCATGCGTATGGTCCATTAGCATGAGAACTTCATATGATTAAGTTTGAATATGTTTCACAATCATTAATTGACTTAGATCTATTCAAACAACCACAAACCTATATAGTTAGTTCAATAAGCGTTAATACATACTAAGCAATGAAATATTCAACATTATACGCACAACCACACATTGTATTTCATTAAGTACCCATTCAGTTACATATGTGTAAGACAATAAAAACATTTTACATTAAGTTCAGAAACTAGGTACACATGTATCTACAAACTCCCCATTGGACCTAGTTTCATCTACTGTCTTACATCCATCATAAGCTCCTCATACTTCTTGTACTTCTCCTCTGTGTGACTCCTGCATGTATTTCAAAAGCAAAGCAGAGTCGTATCACATTCTGAAATTGTAGAGCTTGTAGAATATCCTGCGAGTCATAGAACAGTGGCCACTTGTATAATGTGTAAACATCATCAGACGACAAGTTAGTAAGTGTAATATCTCGTATTTTTGTTAACTAAGTAGTTAGCATCGTTTATACTTTTAAGGGTCATTATTATCAATTATAAAAATTTAAAGGTTACTTATGTTTACTTCTTATGTTGTCTTAACTCTTAAATTTGGAAGTTAAAAATTAGACTATTAAATTTAACATAATAATAATAATAATAGTAATAATAATAAAATACTAGTAATAATAGCTAAAACAATAGTATTAATAATAATAATAATACTAGCAATAGTAATAATAATTTATAAAAATTATTAACTTGAAAATGTTTACAACTTGAACTTTAATTAAATTTAGGGGCTTATTTGCAAGTTTAGAAACTTAATTATGAAGTTTTTACATAAAATGATAAGAACTCAAAACTTCAGGGGCCATTTGTGTAATTAATGAAAACCTAAACCAAATACCCCCTTCATTTCGCAAATCCGGCCGTTAGTCCGGCGGAGCTTCGGCAACGGCCAAAACGTCGAATTCAATCAATTTTCGATCCAAAACCGCTTCCAAATCTTTTTAGAAGGTGATTCGAACCTATATACATCAATTAACCACATTTAAACACCCGTTTCTTGTCTAATCGATTACATACCGACTCATATTAAAATCTCTAGCCGTTCGAGCATTTACACATCATAATAACCTAATTAAACCAACCTGAACGATCATCTATCATTCACTAATCGTACCTTCAATTCTATCTGAAACACAACACACATCACATACAACCATCATCAACATCTGCGACCTGCAACTCATACGAGACCCATGATCCAAGCAATAATAATCACAATTGATTAAGGGGTTTTGAACATCGCAATCCTTAGGAGCTTCACATTAAGTTAATTTGATTATCATCATCATTTGCATATCGGATCGGACTCAACTCGATCGCTTCTATCTTTCAACTATACATCATCAAATCGATCTTATTCAGGTAATATAAGACACATAAATACTCGATTTGGTGTGGGAAACAAAAGCCCTATGTTTAATTTGTTAATCGACCTCGATTTATATTCAATTTGGATCAAAATCAAGTTAGGGTTCTTATGAATTTGGGGATTATTTAAAAATAATTCTTATTAATTTATTTATGTTTTAAAACATGACTTGGGCTTTAGCCCACCGATTAACACCTTATACAAACGCAGAAGAGGTCCCGGGTTCGACCCCGGGCACCCTCAACTCATTTTTTTTACTTTTTCTTTTATAAATAAAGTTACATAAATTGGTATTATTCCACTAAATTAAAATAAAATTTATTTTTTATTTAAATTTAATCTAGAAACTATCAATTTACTTTCTGAAAATTTTAAACAATATTCTAATTTAGAAATAAATAATTTAATGTTATAAAAACTATGACAAAAGTTATTTAAAGGGTTATCCTTTTATCACTTTATATACAATGATCCTTAAATCAAATAAGTTATCTAATAACTTGTTTAATAATTGATTGTTCAATTGATTATTTTGACCATGAGTTTAAATAATTAATTATTAAATTAATTATTTATTTTCCACACTTAAATCTTTATTTCATCCATTATTATAAATTAAATATTACAGTAATACTAAACTATTCAATTATTTTGTCTAATCATGTCATATCATAAATAGTTATTAAATTAATTATTTCCTTTCACTTTATATTCAATCTTTATTAAAACATTATTATAAATTAATTATTTAATTTCACTAATCATTCATTATTGTTTTTCAATTTTAATTATTTAATTGATTTATTCCATTGTTGTTGAATCAAACATAATTGATTGCATTGTTTTAATTATCTAAACCCCAAATTCCACTTGAAACCCTAGTCCTCTTGTTAATTCATTAAAACTTAGTATTAAACTCAAGTCTTGTAAATATTTATATTTAGGTGCCTTGTGGCGATTTACGTTGGAATGACGCCTATTATTTTTCACTAATCCCATTCTTGTAATTATTTTCCAAGTGAGTTTCCTTACCCTTTTTTACATTTTTCACACTATTTTGGGGTGAAACATGATACTTATACATCATACACTTATAAACGTTTGAGACTTGTAAAGCACTTACAATTCATCTTTATATTTTGTCATGGTTATTTGTATGTTGTAAGTGATTATATGAGATACATAGTTTGTTTACAATCATTAACTATTGCTAGCCTAGCGACGTCTTAGATCTTTGGGCCTAACAAGCCTATTTGGTGCTAAAGCCGAGGTATTGCCGGCTCCTGATGACGTATGCTTGTTCATCATGGGAACCAAATACACTTAGCCAATCTTATATACTTGTAATCAAGTCGAGGTTTGGTTGTAACGATATGTGTTCTATAACCTTTCTAACTTATAACCTATGACATGAATTGCTACTTGTAACCTTGTTATATTATGTATGAAAACCTTCGAAACTCACCAACTTTTTAGTTGACCTTTTATTTTTTTCATGTTTCAAGTTTACTTCTTGTGGATTCTCTTCGTGCTCATATAAGACTTGGACCTAGTTTAACTTAACATGTTATTTCTTTGTTTGATTCTTTTGTATTGTATGAACTTATTTGTCTTGTAATGTTTTAATAAATAATGATATTTAATAATATTTCAAGTTAATTAGTTCCATGTGCTATGAGCAATCGTCTCCCATTCGTCCGTCCCGATGATTCCGCCGTCAGTCGGGGTGTGACAGTAAGCCACATGGGATCAAACACCCTGATAGTTTCCATAATACCATTTCTATTCAATACTATGACTGCCTCTCCTGTTCTCCAATCGTAGTACCACCACTTGAAGTGTGGAGTGAAATCCTGTGACATCTCCCGTAGAGGGATTCTAGACATCGTGCGCAGAGGACTCCACTTCAGAATTATTTTCGGTTTCCCAGTTGAGGCTTTAAGTTGACCCATCGGGTGTGGTACTCTCTTTTTAACACTGCTTCAAACCAGCTTGACATCTTAAGATGGTCAGCATATAGCAACTTCAATTTTGCTAACTGGTTAAGCTCAAAACCTGGAAGAGTCTTCAGATCATGTGGGAATCTGAAGTACTTGATCCCTTTCTCTCTTTTAACAGCATAGACATTAAGATCTTCAAAATAGGCCCACGATATAATTTTGCCTGACACCTTGTGATGCTTCTTCACTTTATAGAGTTTGGTGTATACATTTGACTTTGGCGCACTGCGCTAGGCTCTAACTTCTACAAAACACGCTACCCATTCTGCCTTTCTGATATTGACGTCGACGTCTAAGGCTTGGGCCTTGTCTTCCTTCTTTTCCGAATCTTGCTCCATTTTATCCAGAGTTTCAAAAGATTCACTAACAAGGGAGTCACCCAGATTGGGACTACATTTCCCTCCTTGTCAGCGTACTCTGGATAATGTTGAGTAGTGACATCTTCAATCTCGATTTCATCAACATCATTAAGCTCATCGTCACTGCCAATGTCCATGTAGGAGCATCCTTCACTATCTCATCGGGATTCAGTCTGAACATCTCAGCAAATTGCTCATCAATAAGGTCGTGGATTATTTCTCCTTTTTCAGGAGTGTAACTCACAGACCTCCTGACTATCCCTTGTAGATCAAGTATCATTGTGAGTTGAAACTTGATCTGTTGAAGGGGAGCAACGTCATATTCATCTTGCTGAGATGTGTGATTTGCTTGATTTAAACATATAAACACATCATACATCAGTCAATAATCAAAATAGAAACACATTAACAAATATAAACATTATGTACATTAATTTGATAAAATATTCAAATACACATGATTTTAAATAACATAAACAACTATGCATTACTCTTGTCTTGAATCATGTGTTCCTTTGTTGACAGGGCTGATGTAGAGGCACCTTTGTCTTGAGCTTTCTTGGTCCTCCTTTCACTTGTTGATGTGGCACCCGTAGCAAATGTACTTCCTTCTCCTTCATCATAATCATCATCACCTGCATCAATATCATCACCTCCCTCTGTATCTTCACCTTGATCATCACCATCATCATCTTCATCATCACTGTCATCATCATCACCATCATCTCCATCTCCTTCTCTGATCTTTAGTGGCTCATCCTTTGATCCTTTGAGCCTCAACATGATGGTCTTGTTGGTAGCCTACAACTCCTCTATCCTCTTTGCTGAGTGGACATTTTGCTTCTGGAGTTGGGACATCTCGAGGCTCTGAGCAGCCATCTGTTGTGCCGCTGCTCAATCAGCTGAGCCTGTTGAGATATCTGTTGAGATTGTGCAGCAGTAAGCTCTACTAGCTAATGAATCTGGGCAGTCTTCTTGTCTTCGGCTGCTAATAGCTTCAGCATCATAGTGCTGAGAGCTGTTCCTCTACCTCATTGAGGGGTAGAGATGAGCCTGATGGAAATGAGGGGTATGATGACAGTCCTGCTGGTGGCTAGAGGAGGTGGTGGTGGCAGTGGTGAAGATTAGGGTGGTATAGATGTGGGTGGTGGTGGATGAGCTGTAGTAGTGGTGGATGGGATGTGGGTAACCGGTGGAGTGGGTGTGGTAGTGGTGTGTGAGGTAGTAGAGGTGGTGGCAGGTGGTGTGGTAGTAGTGGTGGTGGTAGTTGAGGTCAAGGTGAACTTCAATCTCTTCCCTTCTTTCTGTGGGGTTGTGACATTCTCTTCTTCCTTGAGCCTTGAGACATAGAGGCTCCCCCTTGGCTGTTTGACAGGATCAGTGATCACAAGTTTGATGTTTATCAGAATGTAAAGCAGCGGAATACACAAACGAATTAGACAAATTGTAGCAAGCAAACAATATATGTAAGCGTTAAGATCGCATACGGTTATAGGGAGAGAATATGAATTTCTGATTTCTAGGAATGTTTATAGATGGAGAATATTTCTAATCAAATCAATCAAACATTCCATTCAATTGCTCATATCACTCAATGATT
>CM046445.1:89875966-89948466 GCA_025506515.1 Flaveria trinervia | reverse complement strand
TTATGAGAATGAGATTTTATATTATATTATGTTTTGGGGTTGTGGTATTTCACTATGGAAAATATGTGTGCAATGATATGCCTTATGAGACTGAATGAGTTGTGATGACATCTGATATTATTAAAACTTATATAATGTTTATGTTGATTAGAAAGATGCCGCCCAGAAGAGTTACTCGTAGTGCTAGTCGTGGTGATGCTGTCCCAAGAGGTAGAGGTAGAGGTAGAGGTAGAGGAAGAGGTGCAGGAGGTAGGGGTGAAGCACCTGTAGGAGGAAATGAAGGTGGGAAGGGTGGTAATAATCAGGGAATTGGAAACCCTGATATAGCCGCCATGATTGCTCAACAACTGGCAGCACTCATCCCGACCATAGTGGCACAGGTGAGTGACAACATCATGAATCACAATAATGGGGGTGGTAACGAGGATAACGAACACAACGATGAAAATGGCGGTTATGAAGAGAATAATAAAGACGAACACGGAAATGGAGGTGGAAATAACGATGGAGAAGGAGGTGGAATGGGTAATGGGAATGGTAATGGAAACGTGAATGGAAATGGTAATTGAGGAAGGGTTGGTTGTACTTACAAGGAGTTCATGACTTGTAAACCAAAGGAGTTTGATGGAAAAGATGGAGCCATTGCCTTGACCCAATGGATTGAGAAGATGGAATTGTGATGGACATCAGCAACTGTGCTGAAAATCAAAAGGTGAAGTATGCTACATGTTCACTAGTAGGAAAAACGTTAACATAGTGGAATACCCAAGTGCAGGCTCGAGGAAGAGAAGTAGCAATGGCCATGACTTGGGTGGAATTCAAAGCATTGGCAACTGAGGAATATTGTCCAATGAACGAAATGAAAAAGTTGGAGCATGAATTCTGGAATCATGCGATGGTAGGGTGGGGTCATGCTGCTTACACCGTCCGGTTTCATGAGTTGGCAAGACTGGTGCCACACCTGGTGACACCTGAATCAAAACGGATTGAGCGTTACATTTGGGGTTTAGTATCTCAAATATGTGGTTTGGTCACTGCCGCGACACCTCCAACAATACAGAGTGCAATTTTGAAGGCTGACACTCTAACTGATGAGATGGTGAGAACTAGGGTGCTAGGGAAAGGTAGTGAGAAAAGAAGAGATGGGGGGGAATCGAGCAGACAGCCAAGGGGAAGATTTGATAAAAAGGCGAAGGTGACTAGAGGTTTTGTGACAGTAAACCAATGGAGAAAGGACTATGTTAGGCCACATCCTAAGTGTGGGAAATGTAACTATCATCACCCTGCTGTGATGCCGTGTCGAGTTTGTGTGAATTGTAGGTGCCCGTGGCATCTTGCAAAGGACTGTAGAGTGGCACCTAGTTTAGTTGCACCAATAAATGCAATCAATCCAACTGGAAACATTAGAGTTTGCTATGAGTGTGGGAGCCCCGACCACTATCAGAATGTGTGCCCCAGGTTGAATTGGGCACCGGGTCAACAAGGGAATAACCAAAATCAAGTGATGGCAATAGCTGGTAATCAAGGGCAAGGTAATCAAGGAAATGCTGCCTGAGGACATGCGTTTGTGATTGGTGCAAACGACGCGTGCCAGGACCCAAATGTCGTTACGGGCACGCACCTTCTCAATAATCACTTTGCATCTGTATTATTTGATACCGGGGTAGACAATAGTTTTATGTCCATTGAATTTGTACCCTTACTTGGTTTGAACCCTAGTTGTTTAGAGACTAGTTTCTCCGTAGAAATGGCGAATGGTAAATTTATGAGAGCTGGTGAAATAATTAGAGGTGCACAATTACATTAAAAGATCATGCCTTTGATATAGACTTAATACCTTTTGAATTGAGAAGTTTCGATGTGGTAGTGGGAATGGATTGCTTATCGAGTGTTTAGCTGAAATTATTTACCAAGAGAAGGTGGTGAGGATCCCTATGCCTAATGGTGATGTGCTCAAGATTCAAGGAGAACGAGCAGGAAGGAGTCTAAAGATCATCTCATGTATGAAAGCTTGTCGTTGTCTGCTGAAGCAATGTTATGCATTTCTGGCACATGTGGTGGAGAAGAAACCCGAGGAAGGGAAACTGGAAGACATTCCAATAATGCAAGACTTCCCGGAAGTATTCCCTGATGATTTTTCCGGTTTACCCCCTCCTCGACAAGTGGAATTCTGCATAGACTTGGTACCTGGAGCGACACCAGTAGCAAAGACGCCATATCGGTTAGCTCCGTCGAAAATGCAAGAATTATCAAGTCAACTACAAGAGTTGCTAGATAAGGGTTTCATACGACCAAGTCACTCGCCATGGGGAGCACCAATACTGTTTGTAAAGAAGAAGGATGGAACGTTTCGAATGTGCATAGACTATCGAGAGTTGAATAAGCTGACAGTGAAAAATCGATATCCACTTCCCAGGATTGATGATCTATTTGATCAAATATCAGGGAGCGTCGTATTTCTCTAAGATTGATCTCCGATCAGGTTATCACCAGTTACGGGTTCATGAGGAGGACATACCAAAGACAACATTCAGGACTCGATATGGGCATTACGAGTTCCTAGTCATGCCGTTTGGGCTGACCAACGCTCCAGCAGTGTTCATGGATCTTATGAACCGGGTGTGTAAACCCTATCTGGACAAGTTTGTGATCGTGTTTATAGATGATATACTCATCTATTATAGATCAAAGGAAGACCACGAACAACACCTTCAAGCGATACTCAAATTGTTGATAGAAGAGAAACTTTACGCCAAGTTCTCGAAGTGTTAATTTTGATTGCGGGAAGTGAAGTTTTTGGGACACGTGGTTAATGTAAAGGAAATCCATGTTGATCCTGGAAAGATCAAAGTAGTTAAAAAGTGGGACACTCCTAAGACGCCCTTAGAGATACGACAATTTTTGGGATTGGCTAGTTATTATCGACGATTCATTGCAAACTTCTCTAAGATCGCTCAGCCATTGATGATGTTAACACAAAAAGATAAGAAGTTTGATTGGGGACATAAACAAGAGGAGGCATTTCAGACATTGAAGGAAAGTGTTGGATCAAGAAGAAGGCTAATGCAACCAAAACTATATCACTTAAGTTATTTTGGTGCTGCATGCAAAGGCTTCCGAAGCTTATCATGGAACTTCCGAAGGTTGTAGAGTTCTTCCGAAGACAAAGGGAAATTCCAACTTCCGAAGACAGAACTCTACTTCCGAAGACAAATGCATACTTCTGAAGTTCAAGACTTAGAAGAATAAAGTGAAGACCACTTCCGAAGTATGATGAAAAGAAGAAGTCTCCAAGCCTTGGAAGAAGCAGCCTCTTCCGAAGTATAAAGTGGCTTCGGAAGTACTTACTCTTCCAAAGCCATTTACCTTCGAAGACACTCCTATAACCAGTGGACACAAGTATGGTCTCTGACATTCTGCTGCAGACTTCTGATACAACATGGCTTCTTCCCAAAGAGTCATGTTGTTGACCATACTTTATTCTACTGTTTACCTTTTCGTGATAGTACATGTTACCAACTTTAGATGGTGACAAAAGGTAAGTCAGGGACATGTCCTGACTACCAAATCTCAGATAAGACTTTATCCGAGATACCTTAAACTATAGTATGTAGTATAGTCTTGTAGTGTAGGCTTTAGCTAAAGGATCCCAGCTGGTATCAAAGTATATCCGGCTGTAGATAGTATTATATATAGGTTCTCCATGTAACTCATTGAAAATTAGATCATCTTCTGCTTGTAAGAGTCTTGTATTTTGAGTTGAGAATCAATATATAAAAGTATCTTGAAAATTATCTTTCTGTGTTCTTAGTTACTTTCTATATTGTGATCAACTCTTATTGATTCTTATCATACCCGAGTGTGATTCTAGGTGAGTTTGAGAGAAAAACATTGTGTTTAAATGACAAACACCGATCCTGCAGAAAGGTTATGCAATGCACCGATATTAACCCTCCCTGATAGATCAAATGATTTTGTGGTGTTTTGCGATGCATCACATCAGGGCCTAGGTTGTGTGCTTATGCAAAAGGATAAGGTGATTGCTTATGCCTCATGTCAACTTAAGGTTCACGAAAAGAACTATACGGAACATGATCTGGAACTAGGCGCAGTGGTGTTCGCCCTAAAGATATGGAGGCATTATCTATATAGGACTAAGTGTGTTGTCTACACTGATCATAAAAGTCTTCAACACATCTTTGATCAAAAGGAATTGAATATGCGCCAAAGGAGATGGGTGGAACTCCTAAGTGATTATGACTGTGAGATTCGATATCATCCTGGAAAGGCGAACGTAGTAGCCGATACCTTGAGTAGGAAGGAGCATGTTAAACCCCTATGTGCGCGAGCATTAGGGATGACTATTCAATCGAACTTGAAAGAGCAAATACTGCTAGCGTAGGGTGAAGCGCTAAAGGAAGAGAATGTTGCACGTGAAGAGTTCCGAGGGTTAGACAAACAGATGATCTGTAAAGAGGATGGTTTACGGTATTTTGTGGATTGTATATGGGTACCTAAGTGGGGTGATATTCGAACCCTAGTTATGAACAAAGCACACAAGTCCAAGTATTCTATTCATCCTGGTGCAGACAAGATGTATCAAGATCTTAAGGAGTTGTATTGGTGGTCAGGCATGAAAAAGGATATTGCAAAGTATGTGAGTGAATGCTTGACTTGTTCCAAAGTCAAAGCCGAACATAAAAAACCGTCAGTTCTGTTGCAACAACCGAAAATTTCCGAATGGAAGTGGGAGAATATAACGATGGATTTCATCACTAAGTTGCCTAGAACAAGTAGTGGGCATGATTCAATTTGGGTCATCGTGGATCGAATGACGAAATCTGCTCATTTCTTGCCTATTCGCGAGGACTATAAAATAGAGAAGTTAGCAAGGTTATATGTGAATGAGATAGTGGCTAGGCATGGAGTGCTTGTGTCTATTATATCCGATCGAGACAACAGATTTACATCTCGGGTTTGGCAAACTCTACAGAAGGCGATGGGTACTCACTTAGACTTAAGTACCGCCTATCATCCACAAACCGACGGTCAAAGTGAACGAACGATACAAACTCTAGAGGACATGCTTAGGGCATGTGTGATTGATTTTGGTGGGAGTTGGGATACCCACTTACCATTGATCGAATTCTCTTACAACAACAGTTACCACACGAGCATTGGATGTGCTCCGTTTGAGGCGTTGTATGGAAGGAAATGTAGATCTCCGGTGTGTTGGGCGGAAGTAGCTGAAAGCCAATTGACAGGCCCAGAGATTATCCAAGAGACGACTGACAAAATATTTCAAATCAAGGATAGGCTTAAGGCAGCTCGAGATCGACAGAAAAGCTATGTTGATAACCGTCGCAAACCCTTAGAGTTCAACGTTGGTGACCATGTCTTATTGAAAGTTTCTCCATGGAAGGGAATCGTACGCTTTGGGAAGAAAGGGAAATTAGCTCTGAGATATGTCGGACCATTCGAAATCACAGATAGAATTGGTCCCGTGGCATATCGATTAAAGTTACCTCAAGAACTTAATGGTGTACACGATACATGTCATGTATCGAACCTTAAGAAGTGTTTAGCCGATGGATCCCTTCATGTACAGATAGTGGAAATCAAGATTGACGAGAAACTATATTTTATGGAAGAACCAATAGAAATTATGGACCGAGAGGTGAAACAACTAAAGCGCAGCAAGATTCCAAATTGTCAGAGTGAGATGGAACTCCAAGCGAGGGCCTGAGTTTACATGGGAACGGGAAGACCAGATGAAATCCAAATATCCGCATTTGTTCGTGGATACAACTTCATGACCTAACTCCAGCTGAATTTCGAGACGAAATTCTCTCAACCGGGGGATACTGTGACATCCGTCACTATCAGGTCCGTCAATTTACTCGAACTTCGTTAATTCTCTTTTTGCGCATTTATTATTTTTTTGCGTAATTAATATATTTTCGAACCGAGTCTCTTCACATCTTCTTTTCGTGCCAACCTTAATATTAAATAACGCTAATAATATAAAATTTCTTTTATTATTATTACCATTAATATTATTAATAATAATAATATTATTATTATTGTTATTATTATTATAATTATAGTCCAGGGTTTAAATTGTAATTTAACTAAACTTGAGGGATTAATTAATTTAAGGTCTAGGGTCCTAAATGTAAATATGAATATTATATATATATATATATATAATATATATATATATATATATAGATATATATATATTATATATATATATATATATATTTCTAAAAATTGTCAACCCTAAACCGAGACCCTCCCCGGCCGTGAACTTCTGTCACCGCACAACGATTGCCACCGTCGCACCCTAAAATCCACCGCCGTTAGTCACCGTCGGTTGCGGTTGTCTTGCCGTTTAATCTCTTCGTAGGTAACCGGTCATCGAGAACCTCGTTTCGCTTCGTTTCGGTTGGGTTGTATTATCGGTTCGGTTGTTTTGGGTTGATTCGTGTTTTCATATATGGGTGAGTATATGCGTATGTATCATCTGTCGAGTGCCAATTATCAGATGGAACCAAACACAGCAGCCTTCGGCTGCTGTGTGCGCACCGGTTGCGTATGTGCATCATGTATATATATATATATGTTCGCGCGTGTGTGTGTATGGTCGCATATGTATATATAAGCACATGTGCGTGTATGTATATGTATATATGACTGTGTGTGTATGTATGTATGCGCAGCAGCATGTGTATGTATACATATATATGACTGTGTGTGTATGTATATATGCGCCACAATAATGCATAATGTGTGTATACACGTGTGTGTGCGTTGTGTGTGTGCGTTGTGTGTGTGCGTTGTGTGTGTGTGTCATATGTGTGTGTAGTGTGTGTATCGTGTGTGTGTGTGCAGGGTGTGTGTAATGTGTGTGAGTGTTATGTGTGTGTGTAATGTGTGTATCGTGTGTCTGTGTGTGTGTAATGTGTGTGTGAATCGGTGTGTATGTATGTATATATATATATATGATTGAGTGTGTGATAAGCATGATGCGTGTGTATACGTATGCGAGTGGGTCGATCGCGTGTGCGTGTGTTTGTTGATCGTGTGTTTGTGTGTGTGTCATTCAAGAGAAACAAACGCAGCAGCCTTCGACTGCTATGTTCGTGACGGATGGATGTGTTTGGTGTGTATACGTTGATATCGTATGCGTGTGTGTGCAGCTACGTGTATGTATATATACATATGGGAGTGTTGGATGAAGATAAGTACATATATATATATATATATATATATATATATATATATATATATATATGTGTGTGTGTGTGTGTGTGTGTGTGTGGTGTGTGTGTGTGTGTGTTTTATTATGTGTGAATGCAAATATGGTGTATATATGAGTGTGATGTGTGTACTCAAGTACTGTATATATTGTGTTTATGCAATTGTATGTGTTATTATTATTATTATTATTATTATTATTTATTATTATTATTATCCTTATTATTATTATTATTGTTATTATTATTATCATTATTATTATTATTATCATCATCATCATCATCATCATCATCATTATTATTATTATTATTATATTATTATTATTATTATTATTATTATTTTGCTAATATAGTATGTTGTGTGGTACGAATTATATATTATGTGTGTGAGTTGCATTTCGAACCCGAATCGACCCAAACCAAATCAAAACCGACCGGAGTTATCTATTCTCGTTGAACATGACTAAAAACTTAGTTATTACCATTATAGGTGTTTGGTTATTTGTTGCCCTAGTCTGTTGAAGCGCTTTTGTTCATTTTATATGCATTTAATCAAGGTGAGTTTCGCGGAATCATTTCATTTTAAATATTTATAAACTAGGGGGAAAAATATGCTCACCCTTTCATGTTGTGAACTTATTCAACTCTTTTAGGACTGTTGTGTTTACTGTTTTGTATGTATATATCCAGTACATGCATGAGTTGTCTTTGTGGTTCTGTATTCACAACTATTTAACTCCAGTGTTGGAGCCGACGAACAGATATTGATATTACTATTGGGCTGACACCCCCACCCTTGCTTGTTAGTATGCTAGTTGGGACTGACAGTGGGTAGGAACGGGCCCTAGGGTGAATATGTTCAGACAAATTCTTTGTGTACGTCGTAGGTTTAGTTGTGATGCTTATGATTACATGTGATATTACTTGCTTATAACTGTATGCACTCATGTCCTACCAAACTATTACACAGAATCAAGTTTTGTTTATTATTTAAACCTGCGAACTCATCAATATTATGTTAACTATTTTGAGCATATCTTTTCAGGTAATAATCATTGAGGATTGCTAGGGATATTGTTTTAGCGATTACCTTAGACTTTCATGATTTAAGTTTTGGATGTTTTTGACAATTACTCTGACTTTTATTTGTTATTCACATTTTGTCCACTTGTTCCCGGATTGTGGGATTTATACTCATTTGGTTTGTATGACTGTGTTTGTCGTGGAACTGACTAATCATGACACAAGTCCTCATTTGTGTCTGGTGACGTCATGACACGTTGACTTTTCATTATTTAATGCATCTCTATTAATTAACAATATGTTATGACGATCCCGTCTGTAGGGCTGTTTGGGATGTGGGAACTGGCCACCTTTGAATCGCTGAGATTTTTTCACTATCGGTTTCTACGCCCTCGGAAGATATGACATGCCCCTAGAAATGCACCTCGGATACACCAAAAATAAATTTTGAAAGCTTAGCACAATATTGATTTGAAGATAATGTTTGAAAAACTTGAGAAAGATGATAGAGGTTCTCGATATGAGATCGGCTATAGATTAAGATATCATCTGAAAATACAAGTACAAACCGGCGGAGATTTTCTCGAAAAAGATCATTCATGGCCGCTTGGAAGGTGCATTCGAAAGGCCAAAGGGCATGACCAGAACTCGTAGTGGTCGTCGACTGTATGAACAGTCGTCTTATGTGTGTCATCCATAGCAACACGGATCTGATGGTAACCAACCCGTAAGTCTAATTTTGAAAAAAATATTGCACCGTGTAATTCATCAAGGAGAGCATCTACTGTCAGAATAGGGAATAATAGCATTCAAAGCACGGTAGTCGACACAAAAACGCCATGTACCATCTTTCTTACAAACCAATAACACCGGGGATGAGTACGAGTTGGTACTTGGTTTAATGATGCCATCGGCTAGCATCTTGTCGATAAGCATGGTCATTATCTCCTTTTGGTAGTGCGGGTGACGGTAGGGTCGTACGTTGATGAGTTTACTATTTGGAATTAAATGGATATGATGGTCATGTGGGTGAGTTGGGGGCAGGGTGGTCGGGTTTTCGAAAGATGTTAGAATATTGATGTAAAAGGTGTTGTATGGCAGAATCCTCATGGGTGGGTGGCATGGGTTTGCATGGTTCATTTTCATGGTGAAAAATCAACGTATGCATGGAGGCTACTGATCCTTTTGTAAGCAATGATTGGATGGTGGTTGGTGTTGCATGTGAAACTAGTAGTTCCCCCTCCAATTTCATATTTTGATCTCCAATGCTGAATGAAGTTGAGGGAATTGAGAAATCAGCGATAATTACGACCCAACGAACTTAACCAAGCTATACCCAAAACGACATCTGCCCCTTCAAAAGGTAGTATGTAAAAGGGAATGTCAAAATCTTGACGTGCAAGAGTGAGGATAACGTCTTGGAAAAACCCGTCACATTGTAGAAAATCACCGTTACCTATCATAACAGAGAATAGAGCGATTGCAGCAACAGAGAGCTGGAGCAGAGAAGCAATCTTTGGTTGAATGATGTTGTGGGTGCTCCCTAAATCAACTAAAACTATCACTCGATGGCCTGAAATATAACCAGTGATTCTTAAGGTTTTCCGGGAACTAATACCATGTAAGGCCACCGGTGAGAGGGAAAGAAATTGTGGTTGGGCATCGATGGTGACATTGGTTTGATCGGTGTCGGTTGTGTTGTCGGGTGGGTTATCGGATAAGTCGATCAGGGTGGTTGGGTGTCGGTAACATCATAATCAACGAGCACGTGGAATTGGGGTGGGTTACACTTGTGACCGGGATGGTATTTTTCCGGACAACGGAAACATAATCCAGCAGTTCGACTCTCACTTTTGAGAGGAATGAAAGTAAGACCATCAATTTATCACCTAATCATGTTTTGAAACTTAAAAAAATTAATTTATGGCTTGAAATAAGCTTCTAGGAAATAATATGAAAAGAAAGAATACAAACTCTATAATATCCATACTCATAAAATTCTTATCTCAAGATGTCTCTTCCATCAACATATTTTTCCTTTCTTACATAGAGTGTTTGTATCAAGCGAACCACAACCAGCATAGGCAACATCCGTAATAGTTCATGCACAATCATACCATCACCACGAGTAGGAACCTGTATCACAATAAACCATCAAGTCGTCCATTTGTTTGTTGAAGGCTTAGCCACCCCAACCTTTGCTTTGTTAGAGAACTAACACATAATTTGTCAATTTGTGCATAAAATGTGTGAACATACAAATCTCTTTTACATAAACATTTGTGTTGTTCATGTCAATGTTTTGTGTTTGGGTATGTGATATGTATATAGCTTAGGTTTAGATTAGATGTTATTAACTTTGTGTTTAGTAATAACTATTATATATATGAGTTTCTTTTGCGTTTTAAAATTTTTATGTAAAGTCACCGGTTGTACGCTATTTGTATGTGCACATTGATCTAAGAAAAGTGTACTTTCACCGATGGCAAAATCTATAATTGATTAGTTGATTAGGGTTGTTTTGTAGTCTATCAATGATTTTATTAAGATGCTATTTTTGAATCAGTCAAAGATATAAAGTGCTTGATTTATTAAAATACACCTCTTAACAGTTCACGTAGCTTATTAATAAGTAAGCTTTAAAAACATACTAACTGATGCAAATGTTTTCTCTTATTCGGTCAGGTTTTATAATTAACTCAGAACAAGATTACCAAACAATCCCTTCGTTACCATCACTTGTTCATAGTTTATTTTATTTTATATACTATAAAATTCTTATATATCTTCAATTCATTTATAGTTCAAAATGGGAGATCTTAAGTTTAAATCTCATTTTAAATAAAAAATGCTTAGAGTTAAGATAGAGAGTTTTTTTTAGTTATGGGTTTCCTTCTGTGAGTGTTAAGGGTGCCTTTCAAAATAAAATCCAGTTCTAAAACTTATTTGATCTAACCGATCGGATCGATGATCACTAAAGTAACTATTTGATGTCTGGTAAATTCTATAACATTACTAAAAGTTAAAAGATAGAAAGATCTTATTTGTCAAATGGCCTTTTGGTCCAATTGTATGTGATAAATAGTTTGTATTTAAAATCTTTTACGTCTCAAATTCGAATATGATTCAAGAGAGTTTTTTTATAGTGTTGTGTTTTATCTTTAATTTTTCAATGAAATTTCTGAATGAGTCAGACCTGTAGTATTAAAATAAATATAAATTAACGACAATCTCGTCTCAAAAATGTTCACCCGGGTATCCGTTTAAAAATAAAAGTAAAAAATTATCTAATGAACAAGAATGGGCCGGCAATTAGTCATTACGATACGATCCAGAAAAAAAAGCCCAAACTTTGAATTTGACGCCAATAATTTCATAATCATACAATTGCCATAATAATATCAGCCCCTACTTCATTTCATTTCAATTCACCTTCATCAAATCTCCATTTTCATTTTAATCCTCAAATTTTCAATCAAATTCAGAACCCTAGAATTTTGGAGATAGATAGAACAAACCCCATCAACACAAGATTATGATACAACCCGTAAAAAGCAAATTATTCACCACCTTTTTCATACCCATTTCTGCATTGTAATTGTTTCTGTGGGAGAAATTAGAGGGGGTGAAACACAGGTATGATCCCCTTTTGATCAATTGATTACCAACATTTGTATTTGGTAATCGTTTTAGATGTTTATATGGGTTATCGTCGTGGAATTGGTTACATAGGATCTCTCTGATCTCGATTTCAGTTTGATGATCTATATTTGAGTCTATATTCTATCAACTGATTACCTAAATTTGCATTTGATAATCGTTTTTGATGTTTATATGGCTTTTGGTCATGAAAGTGTTTTATTATGATTTATCTGATTTGGATGTTAGCTTGATGATCTCATTTTTGAATCTACATTCTATCAGATTGTTTAGAGTTTTATTAAAATGTTGGGAGTATGAGAAATTATTTGGTAAAATGTGATTAATATAGAGAATCCTGTGTGCATGTTAACGGGGAATAACAATGAATTCCAATATTAATCATGATAAGTTTTGGAAAATAGGTATTTAGAAGAGTTAATTATGACTCTAAATGGTCTGGATTAAATTCAACTGGTCTTGAAGGGGACTTAATGAGCATATGAAGTATCAGTATATTCTACCTCGTTAGAGTTTGGACATTCTTATGATCATCTCCTGTAATTCCTGATGATTTCAAAAGGCTATATAACTCATGCTTCTGGAAAATGAATTTTAGAAACAAACACATGTATAGAGAAAAGTTAATATGAAAAGAGTTTAGATTGCCTTATGATTGATTAAAACTGCAAGGCGGAAAAGCTTTGATGGTCTTGTTTTTTTTGTTTATGTAAAGGGATTATAAGCAGGATTTCTGCACCATGGCGAACAAAGTTTCGGAGCCTGCATTTCAAGGAGTCGGTCAAAAAGTGTATCCTTGATGAGTTTCTTACTTTTGTTATACAAAAACTGTTCATCGATTTGGCATAATTAATTTACTTCCATTGTAAACAGGAAGGGAACTAAGTCACTAATGATTTCTTAATGCATGTGCGAGTGTAGGATTTTTTTTCTTAACTTGTTTTAGAGGGATTGAAATATGGAGAATTGAGAACTTGCAACCAGTACCTCTGCCACAATCTGATTATGGTAGATTCTACTCTGGTGATTCATATATCATCTTAAAGGTGCTTACGACCATCAAAATATTCCCTTTTGCCTTTTTTTCTTTTTATATCTCAAGAGGATAGTTATATTTCAATGATTTGTGTATTCGCAGACTGCTGGCAAGGCAGGTACATATAAATATGATATACACTTCTGGTTGGGCAAAGATACTAGCCAGGTATTTCATGCTACTTGTTTTTGCTTCATTTTATGATTCTTTTGCAGGTGTATTTGTAATAGATAGTCCCATAAATGCCCTCAATTATGATCTGAATTAGGATGAGGCTGGAACAGCAGCTATGAAAGCTGTTGAGCTTGATGCAATTCTTGGCAATCGTGCAGTACAATATCGAGAACTTCAAAGCCATGAATCCAGTAGATTTTTGTCATATTTTAGACCATGTTTAATGCCACTAGAGGGAGGTTTTTCATCTGGATTAGTGACACCTGAAGAACAGAACTTCGAAACAAAGTTGTACTCATGTGAAGGAAAACGAGTTGCCAGATTGAAGCGGGTCTAGTTTTCCACATCACATATATGATAGAGGTGGCAAGAAGTTGGGTATTTGGGTCGGGTGGGCTGGGTAACTGATTTGGTTAAGTAGGGTCAAAACTGGTTGGGCGAGTTGTGCTGACCCTCTTAATACTTCTTAGTTTTTAGTTCTTTTTAGTAAACAATGAATTCATTATATATGAATACAAAAGTCAAAAACAATATTTTGAAGTTATAATGTAAATCCTTTAACAGAAACAGTACAAGAGGTTGTATGCCGACTAGAAATAGACTGAGGGCAACTTTGAACCCGCTTGACACATTTCACTTATATCATATCTTTTACAATCTTTCTACTTGAAATGAGATACAACCTGATGTCATAATAAATGGACCGAATTGCCACCTCTAAATATTTGAGTTCAGCTAGTTCTATGTCTACACATACTTATCAAGAACATATTTCTCTTCTTGATTTAGGTCACTTTTACTCCATCCTCACTAAATCATGATGAGATCTTCATTTTGGACACCAAAGATAAAATATTTCAATTCAATGGGGCAAACACAAATAATCAAGAAAGGTCCAAAGCTTTGGAGGTTGTTCAATTTTTAAGGGACAAATATCATGACGAAAAGTGCAATGTTGCAATTGTTGGTAGGGCTTATGTTAGTCAACTTCATTTATGTTTACTTTGATTAATTATGAGTTGAACAATACTTTTTTGCAATTCACCTATTATCAAAGAATTTCTTTCTAGTTTCAAGCAAGAGCATATCTTATTTTGCTAACAAATCTTTTTAATAAGAAGGTCATCATAGTTTTCTTTTCTTTAGAGAAAGTTGGAATGTGGTATATGTATAATTTGTAATCATTTACCTTATCTAATTGTTTTCCACCAAAGAAGTATTTAAATTGAAGTTAAAGATATTCACTAGTATGTAAATAATCTTTATTTACATATACCAATAAGAAAACTGTTAACCAATGTCCACTTGAATTTAACAAATTTGGATTTAGGTAAAAAAGTATTTTGTGTGATTAAAGAGAAAACCTACAAATTTCATTCCTGTAAATGCACTTTGAGTTTTCTCCCAGCGTATTGCTACTGGATGTTCTTTAATCTCCCATTATTTGTGTATTTGACGTGTCACGAATGCTACAAATAATAGTTAAAGATAGAAAGAAATGTTTCTACAGAATCAAGATTTTCATTTCATTAACATTATTATATTTATATCATTTTAAGTTTAACAGTTTTATCCCTCATTTATTAGTAATGGTAATAAGATAAAAGAATATACATGGATTGAAAGAAGACACATGGATTCTGATGGTTATTTACTGAATCGCTCTATAGAAACATGATCTTATTACATCTGATATTTCATCTTATTGACATGTTGCAGATGATGGAAAACTTCAATCAGAAGGACACTCAGGTGAATTCTGGGCCTTTTTTGGTGGATTTGCTTCTATTGGCAAGAAGGTAGCAAGTGAAGATGATATAATTCCAGAGAAAACTCCTGCCAAACTTTATTGGTATAATTCTGTTCTTCAGGTCCCTGTGATTCTTGAATCTTGATTAAGGGGTTAACCATATAAGATGAAAACATGTAATGAGTCTTTATGAATTGGGTTGATTCGAGTATAGTTTTATCTCTAAGGGGTAAAAGTAAAAAGATAGCTAGAAAAGATATAGGCCAGATGGTAAGTCAAACGAACCAAAAGTTGCCCAA
The DNA here is from genome assembly GCA_025506515.1 of Flaveria trinervia. NCBI lineage: Eukaryota > Viridiplantae > Streptophyta > Magnoliopsida > Asterales > Asteraceae > Flaveria > Flaveria trinervia. The sequence continues at coordinate 89,933,265 of CM046445.1, read as the reverse complement.
AGTGTATATTTAATTCATAAAAGCTTCCAAATATATTATTCAAATAAAATATATTATTATTGAAACATTATACATTTTGTAATCATATTTGACGCACTAGTTAGTTTGTAAAATTATGAAAGTCTTGGCAAAAAGTATTTCAGGTAAACTCTACCTCTTTCAGTGTAACAAAAAGTACCTAGTTTGACCGAGCCATTTTAACAGGTGACCTGACCCACCCATTTTGCCATTTATAGTGAGGTTTTGACAAGTTGATCTTGTTGGCTATTACATGAAAAGAGCACCATGCTAACCTTTGGTTTTTTATTTTGCAGCATTACTGGAGGTCAAGTACAAGATGTAGATGGGGAACTTTCTAAATCATCATTACGCACCGATAAATGTTATATATTATATACTGGCACAGATGTGTTTATTTGGGTAGGTCGAGCAACACGATTGGAAGATAAAAAAACCGCCATGCAGACTGCTGAGGTAGGTTGTGGATCAAATAAAATAATCTGTACTTATACCATCATCTTTATTGGTATAATATTCCTCTATAACCATATATAGGAGTTCATTGTGAACCATAATCTGCCGAAATCGATTGTTGTAACCCGAGTCATTCAAGGTCATGAGACAAGTTCATTTAAATCCAACGTCGGGTCTTGGCCATCAGCTTCAGCAGCTCCTCCTTTTGAGGAGGGTAGGGGAAAAGTAGCAGGTAGATTAATTTTATATTCTAATTTCTGTTGATGGATTTCCATTAGAGGTGGCAATATTGACCGGTTTATGAATGGGTTGATTTGGGTTGTGTTATATATCAAACGGGTTGAATGAGCTGAAAACGGCCCAAGTCTATTTTGAATTCACACAACCTCTTAAATTGTTTTCTTTTCAAAGATTTTAATAGAGATGATATTTGGTAATTCTTTGAATGAGTTTTATTTAACAGCCTTTTGCTCTATTTATAATACAAGAGAATAATCCTATTTTTGTATGATTGCTATACAAAATCTATCCCAAAAATAACTATGTCTAGGGCCGGCTGGCCACATTGATTTTACACGCTAATATACCCCCGTAGTCGAAGCAGGAGGTTATCGGATGTTGAAACTGGATCGGAAATCATCAAAGAGAATGCGCGGAAGTCCTTTGGTGAATATATCAGCAATTTGATATCTAGACGGAACATGAAGGACTCGAATCTGGCCGCGTTTCATTTTCTCCCGAACAAAGTGAATGTCCATCTCAATGTGCTTTGTGCGTTGATGATGGACTGGGTTACCGGAGAGATAAATTGCACTAACGTTGTCATAGTAGACAATAGAGGCATGCGTTGGCGTGTGATGAAGTTCCAATAGTAAGTTACGAAGCCAACATATTTCAGATACAACGTTAGCAACTCCTCGGTATTCGGCTTCGGCACTCGAACGAGATAAGGTGGAATGTCGCTTTGAGGACCAAGAAAGTAAATTGTCCCCTAAGTATACACAGTATCCAGATGTGGAACGACGTGTGTCGGGGCAACCACCCCAGTCAGCGTCTGTATAAGCAATCATGGACTTCGTACCCGATTTTGTAATAGTAAGTCCGAAATCAAGTGTACCCCGAATGTATCGTAAGATTCACTTTAAAGCATGAAAGTGAGAAGTACGGGGGCTATGCATATGTATGCAAATCTGCTAGACGATGTACGAAATATCGGGACGAGTGAATGTGAGATACTGTAGGGCACCTGCCAGTTGGCGGTAACTTGTTGCATTGTCTACCGGGTCCCCATCATTGGCACCCAATTTTGCGTTGGTATCAACGGGTGTGGCGACAGGATTGCACGAGGACATTCCGGCTCGCTCAAGTAACTCGGTAGCATATTTCTGTTGAGATAAAAATAGAGATTGATTCGTACGTGTAACAGAGATACCAAGAAAGTAGCTAAGAGGGCCTAAATCCTTCATTGCAAACTCATTGGAAAGCAGATCCATGAGATGGTTATGTAGAGCCATAGCAGAGGTAGTGAGAATGATGTCGTCGACGTAGAGTAGAAGATAAGCCACATCATTACCCTTTCTGTAGATGAACAAAGAATGGTCACATTGACTGTGAGAGAAGCCAATTGATGTAACATAGTCAGCAAATTGCTGGTACCAAGCCCTTGGGGCTTGTTTTAAGCCATAAAGAGAACGATTGAGGAGACAAACGTGATCAGGATATCGTGAATCTCAAAACCCGGTGGCTGATGCATGTACACTGTTTCATTTAAATTACCATGTAGGAAGGCATTCTTGACGTCGAGTTGGTGTATTGACCATGAATGTGAGAGTGCAATACCGAGAACCGTATGTATGGTTGAAGGCTTTACCACAGGGCTGAAGGTTTCACCACAATCCACACCAACCTGTTGGGACCTACCATCACAAACTAAACGAGCCTTGTATCGCTCAAGTGAACCGTTAGCATTAGTTTTATGCCGAAAAATCCACATACAATGAATGATATTCATGGTCGGGTCTCGGGGAACTAATTTCCACGTCCTATTATCAATAAAGGCCTCAAATTCGTCTACCATGGCCTTTTTCCAATGAGGGCATCGTAAGGCATCAGGTAATGTTATTGGTATTGGGGAGATTTCAGGGTTGGTGAGAGTCCAAAGTAATTTTTGGACGCCATGGCACCCGACATGGTACGGGTTGTCATGGTGCGGGAGGGAGGTTTTGGGGGAATGAGTGACGATGTAGGGTTATGATGGGGATTAAGAACAATTGGGGTGATGAATTTGAGGTAACACAGTGAATGGAAAAAAGATAATAGAGTAGGATCTTTATTTAATGGAAATCGAAAATTGTTCAACAAGCAAAACAGGGAATCCATCCCTCTCTCCACAAGGAGCCATGATAACAATCATAACAAACTAAATCTTTTCCTACCTTCAAATATTCCTATTGCTCCTACTTATAACCACCCCAAATCCTAACAAAACTTCTCTAGCCACTTTCAATATTGTCATTTTTACCCCTTCGAGAATAAACATATAAAATAGGCGGTTTCTCCATTGGTCCCTCACGATTGATGTTTGTATCATTACTCGCCCCTGCAAAACGAGTCTTGTCCTCAAGACTAAGATTTGGAAATTGACCCATTATCCATTCTTTCTCTTCCCACGTGGCGTCTTCGGCTCCCTTTCCTTGCCATTGAATTAACCATTGCTCCACCGAGTCATTAGCAACTTGCACTATCCGGGATGCTATTATCTCTTGTGGTATCACCATGTCATCTTCATTTCTTTGTAACTCCGGTGGTAGGTTAGGATCCGCCTCCCCCGATATGGCTTTTTTGAGTAGAGAGACGTGAAAAACGGGTGTATTTTTGATGATTCCGGTAACTTCGACTTATAAGCCACTGGCCCAATGGCCTCACAAATTTGAAATGGCCCGAAAAAGTTTGGAGCCAATTTTTGGTTGATTCGATGATTAACGAAGATTGACGATAAGGCTTTAACTTTATGTAGACCCATTCCCCAACCGTGAATTTGACTTCCCGTCTTTTCTTATCGGCATTCGTTTTCATCACTTCTTGGGCGTTGGAAAGATGAACTTTAAGTTGACGGAGGGCCTCGTCACGATCGCGTAGCTCACGAGCGACAGCTTCAACTCGAATTTCCCCAAAAACAAAGGAGAAAATCGTAGGTGGGGCTCGACCGTAAACAACCTCAAATGGAGTACTTCCGTTGATGAATGGAAGGTAGAGTTGTACCAAAATTCGGCCCATGGTAGCCAAATGGCCCACGTTTTCGGTTGATCAACTGCGAAACAACGAAGATAAGCTTCCAACCTCGGTTTATTACTTCGGTTTGACCATCCGATTCTGGATGGTAAGCTGAACTCATATGAAGCTTAGTGCCTTGGGCCCTAAACACCTCTTGCCAAAACTTACTCACAAAGACCGGATCCCTATCGCTCACGATTGTGTTAGGAATCCCATGTAAACGAACGATCTCTTAACAAACGCTTCCGCTACCGAACGAGCCGTGTACGGATGTTTCAGAAGGATGAAATGGGCGTATTTTGATAACCGATCCACAACGACCATAATCACACTATACCCCTTCGATGATGGAAGTCCCGAGATGAAATCCATGGAAAGATCTTCCCAAATCCTTTCGGTAATTTCCAAAGGTTGAAGTAATCCTCCTGGTACCGTTGAATTTGCTTTACATCTTTGACAAATATCACACTCTCTCACAAATTTCTTCACTGTTGTTGTCATTCCCTGCCAATACAAATTTGCCGCCAACTTCCGATATGTTCGATAGAACCCTGAATGCCCCCCGATGCGGTATTATGGAACTCGTGTAATAAAGCGGGAATATATTTTGAAGTTTTGGGAATCACCAACCTTTTATGATAATATAGGAGATCGTGGATAATTTCATAGCCGGGAAACTTAGTTGGATTCTTCAAATACATAGACTTCAATTTTTGTAAACTCGAGTCGGACTTAGCTTCTTCAATCAATAACGCTCCCTGTACCCAGAATGGTGAGGAAACACAGAGTGTGAGTTCCCCATTTTCAGCCCTTCTCGACAATGCATCGGCGGCTCTATTCTCTCTTCCCGGTTTGTAAAAAATGTCGAAATCGTAACCCAACAATTTGGCCACCCAATTTGTTGATCGGGAGTAGAAACTCGTTGTTGAAGCAAGAACTTGAGGCTTTTTTGATCCGTATAAATGGTGAAACGAGTTCCCAGAGATACGGTCGCCAATGTTGGACCGCCAAAACTAGAGCCATCATTTCTCTTTCGTAAGCCGACTTGGAAAGGTTCTTGTCATTAAGAGCCTTACTAAGTACGCAATAGGTCGGTTTTGTTGCATTAAAACAGCCCCGATTCCTCGCCCCGATGCGTTGCATTCGACCACGAACGGAATGCTAAAATCGGGCAAGGATAAAACCGGAGCAGAAACCAAAGCCTCCTTAAGTTGGTTAAAAGCTTGTTGAGCTTCATCGTTCCACCCAAAGGCGTCTTTTTTGGTGAGATTCGTGAGCGGGCGGGCTATGCTTCCATAATTCCGAATGAACTTCCGGTAGTACCGGTAAGACCCAAGAAGCCCCGCAATCCTTTAATATTCTTTGGAACCGACCAACTTGTTACAGCCTCCACTTTAGAGGGGTCCATGGCTACCCCATTACCTTTAATTACGTGACCCAAATACTCGACCGAAGATTGAGCGAAAGAACATTTGGCGTTGTTGATCATGAAACTATTAACAGTAAGGATGTCAAAGACCGCTTGCAAATCAGATAAGTGATCCTCCCAAGATGGGCTGTAAACCAATATATCATCGAAAAAAATCACGACTTTCTTACGAAGGATAGGGCGAAAAATGTCATTCATGACGGCTTGGAAAGTGGCCGGAGCGTTGGTTAACCCGAACGACATCACGAGGTATTCGTAATGCCCATCATGTGTACGAAACGCAGTTTTCTCAATACTCTCGTCTTTCATTCGAATTTGATTGTACCCCGATTTCAAGTCTAATTTGGTGAAGAATTGTGCTCCAAACAGCTCATCTAAAAGTTCGTCAACGACCGGAATGGGAAACTTATCCGGAACCGTGGCTTTATTGATAGCCCTATAGTCCACACACATTCGCCACGTACCATTCTTCTTTTTTACCAAAATAACGGACTTGAATAAGCACTGTGACTCGGTCGAATCATTCCCAACTCGAGTAGTTCTTTCACTTGTCGTTCAATTTCAGCCTTTTTAGCGTGTGGATACCGATATGGTCTCACCGCAATCGGGTCATTATGCATCAATGAAATGCTATGATCATTCGGTCTTACCGGTGGCAGACCCGTCGGATCCCGAAACAAGTCACCATATTCAGCGAGTAGTGCATGAAGAGTCACCATTTGAGTCTGAGATAGATTATTTCCCACATTCTCCTCAAGTGTCAAACAAGAAAAACAGTTGTTGAGTGAAGCCTCATCATCAATTGCTAACCATTGTTGTAACGCGGCGGTGGGCGGTTGACCCGAAGATACTCCAAACAAAGTGACTAACTCCCCGTTGTGTAAAAATTTCATCCATGAATGTTTCCAATCATGAGTAACTTCCCCAAGTGACTTTAACCAGTCCATACCCAAGATTACGTCTAAATTACCAATATCAAACACTAATAAGTCAATCAGGAATGCACAAGAACCCACACAAATTTCTACCCCTTTGCACTGCTGGATAACCAACACAAAGTGGCCGTCACCCAATTTGATTCTAATTCCCGGAATACTCACAACGTTCAACCCCAACCCCGAAGCCAAGCGACTGGAGAGGAAGTTATGTGAAGCCCCACTATCGACGAGCATACTAACCGGAATTCCCAAAAGAGATCCATCCAATTTCAAGGTTTTTGTTCCCCCAATCGTGGTAGACACCCCTTCAATGTCTAACGACATACACGCCCCGGTGGAAGCTCCGGTAGGGGAATCGAGTTCCGACTGAAAGTCGGACGTAGGTGGAATATCGAGAACAAGGTTGGTGCCTTCCGGAGTCTCCTCCTCATCTTCTCCCAGCAGTAAGATACGAAGTCGTCCCTCAGGACACTTGTGAGCCGGTCCGTAGACTTGACCACAACGAAAACAGAGACCCTTTCGTCGCCGTTCGTCGTATTCAGTACGGGAGAGAGACTTCATTCCACGGTCACGAGATGTTGCTGCTGACGACTGGGCTGATGTGTTTGACACTCCCGAACGAACGGGAGAGTGTAAAACCCTAGGCCCATCCCAACGTGGACGGACGAAATTGGCTTCTCATTCGATCCGGCAGGTCGGACCAATGATGGGGATTAAGAACAATTGGGGTGATGAATTTGAGGTAACACAGTGAATGGAAAAAAGATAATAGAGTAGGAGCTTTACTTAATGGAAATCGAAAATTGTTCAACAAGCAAAACAGGGAATCCATCCCTCTTCCACAAGGAGCCATGATAACAATCATAACAAACTAAATCTTTTCCTACCTTCAAATATTCCTATTGCTCCTACTTATAACCACCCCAAGTCCTAACAAAACTTCTCTTAGCCACTTTCAATATTGTCATTTTTACCCCTTCGAGAATAAACATATAAAATAGGCGGTTTCTCCATTGGTCCCTCACGATTGATGTTTGTATCAGGTTAGGGTCTGAAACTGAAGGAGTAGAATGAGAAGTGGGCTGGATTGGGGGCTGTCTAGTGGGTTGTTCAGCAGGCGGGAAAATGGGCTGTTCAGGGGGCTGTTCAGCAGGCGGGAAAAGGGGCTGTCCAGCGGGCTGTTCAGCAGGCTAAAAAGTGGGCTGGTTGGGACTTATTTGAGGGTTGTGATTAGGCTGAGTTATGGGCTGAATTGGAGGTTCAGTAGATGTGGCAGTGTTAGGAGGCTTGGCTGTTTTGGGGCGGCGTTGGTATGTTTTACCAAAGTGAGAGGGAGAAGTAGGATGAGGGGAAGTATTAGGTTGAGAATGGGGGTGGGGATGGGATATGTGTGTCCACATAGATGGGTGTGGATCGGAAGTTAGGAAATCATAGGATGGTTTGGGGTTAGATGTGTTGGAGAATGGGAAAGTGGTTTCGTCAAAGATGACATGGCGAGATAAGATTATTTTATGGGTGGACAAGTCGTAGCATTTGTACCCCGGTGATTGGATGGGTATCCAAGGAATACACATGGGCTGGAATGGATTGTAATTTGTTTATGGAGATAGATGGGGTTAGAGGATAGCAAAGACAACCGAATACCCGAAGATGAGAATAATCAGGTTGTCGATGGTATAGAAGGGTGGTGGGAGTTAGGTTTTTGAGAAGTTTGCTAGGTAGAATATTTAGAAGATATGTAAAAGTGGCTAGGGCATGATGCCACAAATGTGGAGGTACGAAAGAATGAGCGAGAAGTGTGCGGATTATATTATTTATAGAGCGGATTTTCCATTTTGAGGGGAAGTATGAGGACAAGAGAAACGAAATTGGATACCGTTATTGTTAAAAAAATTGTGAAAAGAAGTATTGTTGTATTCTTTTCCGTTGTCACATTGAAAGGTTTTTATATGGACATTGAATTGAGTTTTGATGAGTGTATGAAAGTTTTAAATATTTCAAACACTTGAGAATTTTGGGTCATTGGATATGTCCATAGAAAATTAGATTTGTCATCTAAGAACAATACATAATAACGGTGTCCGTTTGAACTTGTGATGGGTGAGGTCCAAACATCGCTATGAATTAAATCAAATGGCAATAAAGTATGAGTAGTAAAATCATGAAAAGGCAATTAATATGTTTTCCCAAAATACATGAAGAACAAATACTAGAACGTTTAGGTCTATCATAATTGAGAACAGAATGTAAAGAATTCAAAATAGAAGATCCTGGGTGTCCTAAACGGGAATGCCAAAGATCTTGAGTGAGTGCAGCAAAGGCGGAAGGAGTGGTGACAGAAGTGGCTGATGAGAAGGTTAGCGGGTACAAATCTCCGGTGTTGTTACATTGAATGATAGGTGTCCGCGTCTTGAAATACTTCACGTCAAAACCAAAAGCATCAAATTCAATAGAGATATTGTTATATTTTGTTAATTGACGAACAGATAAGAGATTTTTGATAAGATTTGGGGCATGGAGAACATTTGAAAGTGTTAAGGGGGAAAAGGTGTGGAAAGGTTTTGTGTACCGATGCCAATAATTGGAATTTTAGAACCATTGCCAACGATAATATTCGAGGACAAACCATTATTGAAATAGGATGAGAAATTACCTCCCGAGTTTGTCATGTGAGATGTAGCTCCACTATCCACGTACCAATGTTGATCCGGTGGGTTCAAGGTCATGGCTTGAAAGGCTTGATCAATGTCGGTTGGCACGTAGCCAGTAGAATAGGCTGCATGGGCCTGATGTGTTCTGGAACCAAGAATGCCCGGGCTTGGTGTAGGAGAGGGTGATTGCCATGGGCGGTGTGGACCAGTAGTGGGGTAAGGACATGGAGGAGTGGTCCAAGATGATGGAGGGTAGGGGGATGTCTACTGGTTTTGCCACTGTTGCATGTTCCACGGTTGTGGTCTGGGAGAAAAAGACCAACTTGGGGCTGTTTGGTACTGGGTTCTGCCCCTGCCTCGTCCACGACCGCAGCCACGACCACGGTTGGGCTGGTTGTTGTTTCGGTGAGGCTGAGATCGAGCATTACGGTCCTGATTTGTATGTGATAGTGGCTGTTGTTTAGTTTGTGAATCAGCAGTAGAGACATTTAGGGCTGTTTCGCTAGAAGGAGATGGGGTCTGGTTTGCTTTTCTTGTTTCTTCCGGTATAAGTTTCGATCTTGCTTCATAAAAATCTGAAGAGGATCAGATTGTTGTATCATCATTGCTACACCATCATAGATGTTGTTTAGACCACTGATTAATTGGAGAACAAGTCTGTGATTTGTCAGGGTGAACCAACATTAGCGAGTTGGTCAGAGATCATCTTCAAGGACTGACAATAGGCTGAAACGTTTGGAAAATTGTCAAGTTTGAGAGTAGAAAACTTGTTTTGAAGATAAATAGCCCGAGAATTCCGGTTATCCTGGAATATATTCTCAAGGGCTTTCCAAGCAGAAGCAGCAGTAGAATCTGGTGTGAGTATGGTATGAAGTAGGTCATTTGAGATTGTGCCATAGATCCATTGTAGGACAATGGCATCAACTCGATTCCAAGTTTCCAGAGTAGAGGTAGAAGTAGAAGGTTTGTCTTTATCGGTGGTGGCAGCAGGTTTAGAGGTAGTAGAAGTGAGATGATCAGAGCACTCGAATGCTCTGCAGTGAATTTTGAATAGCTCGGCCCAGGATACGTACTGCCCGCTCTCCATCTTCAAAGTGAAGGGGATGAAGTTACGAATGTAAGAGAGTAAGAGAGTAAGAGGGCAGAAGGGTTTAGGTTATCAGATGGTCTCTGATACCATAATAGAGATGATATTTGATAATTCTGAATGAGTTTTATTTAACAGCCTTCTGCTCTATTTATAATACAAGAGAATAATCCTATTTATGTATGATTGCTATACAAAATCTATCCCAAAAATAACTATGTCTAGGGCCGGCTGGCCACATTGATTTTACACGCTAATAGATTTAAATTATTAATGTAATAATGTTATTTTCCTTAATCTTAATTAAACTGTTAATTATTTTTTATTTTTCTAAAAATGGTCAAAAGGTGTTACCAGCACGGTCCATTAGGAACCGCACTAGAAAATGCCACATTGCCATTCTTTTTGAATCTGTCTATCCATTACCCAAACCGCCCATATTTCCAACTTTATTCTCATAGTTGGGTACCAATGGTGTCATTTTTCTTAATTACTAGCTCTGCTGAAGCAACAAGGTGGTGTTTTCAAAGGGCAGACAAAAACTTCTCCTGTTGAGGAGGAGGTTCCACCTTTGCTCCCTGAAACTGGAGAAATTGAGGTTTGATCATTGACTTTTTGCTGCAGAAGTTTTGGAAGAAAAATATTAATATTTATAGCCTTTTAGGTATGGCATATTGATGGAGAATCTAAGACACCGATACCCAATGAAGATATTGGTAAATTTTATAGTGGAGATTGCTATATTTGCCTCTACTCCTACCACTCCAATGATAAAAAAGATCATTATCTCTGCTGCTGGATTGGGAAGGATAGCATCCAGGTAAATTAGAATAAATGAAGCTATTGAAATGGTGTATTCCATGCTGCAAATTGCTATATTTGCAATCTGTTCTCAGTTTTTGCAAATTGCATTTGATCCCATTTTATGCTGTTAACACTTTATGCCTCAGGAGGACCAAACAACGGCTTTCGAGCAGGCTACATTAATGTTCAAATCTCTCAAGTGCAAAGCAGTGCAGGTACCATGATTTTTCTTTTGGCATTGTTGAGTACAAAATACCTTTGAAACATTGCTACCTTCTTTCTGCAGGGTCGGGTGTATCAAGGAAAAGAGCCACCACAATTTGTTGCCATCTTTCAGCCTATGATTGTTCTCAAGGTACTTGTATTTTAAATTTGTACTAGTGATGAGATGTTTATAATTTAAATATTTGTCAAGAAATTAGTATTTGTTGCTTAGAAATGGTATGTATTTCTGTTGACTAGGGTGGATTAAGCTCTGGTTACAAAAGCTACATTGCAGACAAAGGATTGAAGGATGAGACCTACAGTCCAGATGCTTCTGCTCTAATTGAAATATCAGGAACTTCCATGCATAATAATAAAGCTGTTCAAGTAGATGTGGTATGCTTAGGATAATTATATCAGAGAATTATTTAGGCCGCAACGTGTGTGAGGCACATGATTCTACACACACGTGTTATAACCACCCCCACCCCCCGCCCCACCCACCCACCCACATATATATATCATGTCACTTTTTAATGATTTTATTCAATTGGGTTTTGACAATGTATATACATGATCTCTTTCAGGCTGCAACATCTTTAAATTCCTATGGGTGCTTTATCCTACAATCTACTTCAGCAGTTTTTACATGGTATGGAAACCAGAGTACAGTTGAGCAGCAACAATTAACAGGAAAAATTCTTGACTTCCTCAAGGTATACTTGGAAATGATCTTCACTAGTCTACTTTAAGTAGGTTCTTAACTAGATACTGGGCACCTTTGATTTTGAAAATGAGATGACACCCATGTGCATATTAGTTATTATTATTTTTTTCGGTAATGGATAGTGTATGTTTAGGTACTCATGCCTAATATTACATGTAATAAATATTATGGTCATTTTTATCTAGGACCTTATCTTTACAGTCTTTGACAACACTAAATAATAGTCTTATCTACCAAACAACTCCTTAGTCTATTACTCGTTTAATTTCCAATCCTTGATAGTTCATTTAATCTCCTTTTTCTTAAATATATAGTCTGGAGTAACTGCAAAACTAGCCAAAGAAGGAAAAGAGAGCTTAGCTTTCTGGCTTGCAGTGGGAGGCAAACAAAGCTACGACAGTAAAAAAGTTACGCAGGAAATTGTCAGAGAACCCCACTTGTTTGGAATATCATCCATTAAAGGTTTCAAAAGCCAAAACATATAACTATTTATATTGGTTAGCTTCAGTTTTTGTTGATGAATGATGATTACACTAATTGGTTTTTTGATCTTATTTGCTGGTTAATGGATCAATAGGAAAGTTTGAAGTGAGTTCTCCATATCATTTTTCTTGGACCAATTTGACAATTTGTGTAATATATGCCTCAAAGTTAAGTCTGCTTCCATGACAGATTGAAGAAATTTACAACTTTGAACAAGATGACTTGTTGGCAGAGGATGTTATGATATTAGATACACATGCGGAGGTTATTGTTTGGGTTGGTCAGTCAGTAGACCCAAAGGAAAAACAAAATGCTTTTGTAATTGGCCAGGTACTAACTTACCCATAACCATAACTATTATGCTTCAACTAAATCATTTTACTAAAAGATTAAGATTATTATAGTAATCATATAGTTTTTGTATTCATGCTTAATGCATAAATTATTATAAAAGATTTTGTAAAAAGAAACTGACCCACACTAACGGTCTTTGACCTGCTATGCAACTTGGCTATCTTGCCACCTTTAGTTTTCTGCAAGGAGGTGCTATATTGGTTGGTCTGTTTATAAAAAAAATGTTGATTTCAGAAATACATAGACTTGGCTGCTGCTGTGGATGGCTTGTCTCCATATGTACCATTATATAGAGTACCAGAGGGAAGTGAACCTTGTTTTTTCACAACATATTTTTCATGGGATCCTTCAAAATCAACTGTATGTACTATCCTTAATCTTAATGAAATTTAGTTACTCCAATTATATCTTGATTGTAACTTCTTTTTATATTTCAACACATTTAGGTTCAGGCAACCTCATTTAAAAAGAAAGCTATGCTGCTCTTTGGCCCAGGCACAATCGAGGCAAAAGACTGCTACAACTTCATGTTTTGAGCTTTTTATTGCTTAAATATAATTACTGTGATTAATTTATTTCTGGTATCTTATTGCAGAACCATGATCATAAGCCTGAAGGGAATACAAGTGGAGCAACCCAGAGAGCATCAGCCATGGCAGCTTTGACCTCTGCTTTCAAGTCGTCTACTGTTACTAAAACTGCCGTTGCTCCTAGAGTATTAAACGGGCGTCACAGAGAGCAGCTGCAGTTGCTGCTTTATCAAATGTCCTAACTGCTGAAAAGAAGGCCCCGCCGCCTGATTCTCCCCCTCGTAGGCAGCATAGAAAGAGTACATCATCAGAACCTAGCTCACCAATTACCAACTCCGCGATCGTTGATCAGGGTATTCACTAAAGTTGCAAAAAAACTTTAGCTTTTTATATTCTTTACTTTTTTACCTATATACACTACAAATTATAGGTGGCAAAGTGGGATTGAGTAATGGATAAAACGGGGAGTTTAAATGCAGATAGAAATGGGTCGGGGTCGACCTGCAACACTTTTTTATTATAAGTTTATAACTATATTTTTTTATATAAACAAGAATTGTTCCAGTAATAATCTTTTTTTGTGAATATGCTGTTTAAGGACCCTTTTCCTTAAAGGGTATTTCTTAATTTTACCTGTCAGTTGTTAAAGATGCAACATAACGATAAACAACCCAATGAGTAAAAACAGATCGAAACTACCACTTTTCTATGGTATATGCCTGCATACTTGTGTCTTCCATAGGTCCAACCATGCATGGTACTCAAACTAATAAAATTCTGGTGTTTGTTTTTCTAATATTTACAATTAATATTTTACAATCTTGTTTCTACTAAATTATGGCATGGTTAGAGGTTTGTATGTTAGCCATACACTCTTGTTTCTCCTGAAGATCTATAAAACTTATACAATTGGATAACGGGATCCAGCATCACAATATTTATATCATCATAAGGACAATCCATGGTTCTCTGCAGCTCCAGAGAAGACAGAAGAGCCCCCCATCATATCAGAAAATAATGAAGATTCTGAAGCTACAACTGAGACATCTGAACCGAACCAGAGACTAACGAAGAGGACTCTTCCGTAAAAGAAACAAATGAGGAAGAAAAGGGTTGTGAAGACATTCAATGTACATATAGTTATGACCAACTCAGAGCAAAATCAACAAACCCTGTTACAGGAATCGATTTCAAGAAAAGAGAGGTAATCTTGGTTGATTTTACCTATTGAATCTTTATATATATAAAGATCATGCTAGGTAAGAGATTTTTAGCTTTTAGTTTTAACAGTCTTGTTTGAATGAGGAGCGGGTAGCTTTTAGCTTAAAACCAAACGGTCGTAAAAGGTGCTTTTAGGTTTTAACCCGTTTCAACTACACTTCTATACAAATAAAAGCTCTAACTAGCAGTTCGAGCTTCCAATTCTTGACGGACGAGCTGATTTGCCAAACATATCCAGAGTATTACCTAAATTGACCCATTTTAGTACACGCCGTATATAACAAGTTTTCTTGATGAAATTTCAGGCTTATCTCTCCGCTGAAGAATTCGAAGAAGTATTTAAGATGACAAGGAAAAATTTTATGAGTTTCCAAGATGGAAGCAAGATCAGATTAAAAAGAAAGTTGATCTCTTCTAAATATTCAAATCTTCAAAAATAAATGGTACTCCTTTTCAAACATCCATTCATTGTATTCTTTATCAAAGTTAGACAGGCGACCAATGAGTCCATACTTTTGATTTGTTTTCAATGTTTCCTTGAATACTTGGTTTGAGTTTTATGTGAGTTCCCATCATGTTGTGATAATATATTGAAAGCATTGGTGTCTTTATAAATATAGTGCATTTGTTATTTGTATTTGAATTCTAATATTGAGATCAGAAAGTGTGTTAAATGAAGTTAAGATACAAGCCTTGTTGGTTTTGGTTAATTTCTAACATAGATGCCTTCACTTGGTTCTCATGGGTTTCAAATTCGCTATGAGACATTGAATGAGCTCAATGGATGTTAAAAGAATGTCATCTTTAGGATGTCTCCTCGGGACAATAATTTAAATGAATATTGTTACAATCAAGACAAAGATAGCAGATTTAAAAATGATGTTTAAAAGACGAGTTCGAAAAGAACAAAAGATTAGAATGATAAGAAACTAACATAGCCTGTTTGTTTGTGTTTATACATCTAGAACACATTTTAGCCCAATGTGCCCCTTATGAGTTATGACCTATATTTTTTTACAACTGCTAGCTTACAATCCCTCAAACTTCAAAATATTTTTTTCTTATACATTTTGATACCACTAGACCATTGATGGTTATAAGCTAAATGGTCAACATTGCTACACATGTTTTATTTGTCAATCTTGTCTTTTACCATAGTTAGAACTTTGATTTTATCATTCCAGCTTCAAAAGATTAAGTTAAAAAATACTCTTAAAAGCCACTAGCACTTTAGCTAACCAATAATATTCATATAATAGTTCAAATTAAACTACTTATATGAGTGTGACAAAAGATTATTATAATATATTCATTCAAATATTCAAATTCAAAATTTATTTCTTAATTATTTGTATCACTTTATCTTTAAATACGTATGAAAAAGACAATATAAAATATTATTTCTTTAATCATCCGTTTTCAATAATATAATCTGAAAAATCTTGATTCCAAATTTTTTATGCTAAGTTAATTTATGTTTTGTATTTTTTTAATTATATAGATTTCTTTTGAATAACAAATATACTATACTAATTTAATTTATTTTTATACGAGATACAATATTAAAGGGTTGAAAAAAAGAAAAAAGGAATGCAGCTTAACTTTAAAAGATTGAATAGTATATTTCCATCTTTAAAAGAAACTTGACTTTCTTGGAAAACAATTTTTCACGTGTGAAGTAATTGTTTTTTAAAGAAACATTGTTTCATAAATTTTTTATTAAAACATTAACCTCTAACCTCTAAAAAATAAAGTAGGTAAATTAAGAATCCTCTTGTTGGCTTTTTTGAAATATCTAACTATTTAAATATTATTAATTATCAACTTATAAATGCATTAGATGTTGTATCATGTGTATAAAAGATTGTATATGTCTTTTTTTCATTTTAACTTTTTTTATACCCAATACTTTAACATATTTTACAGTTTAACCCCTAAAATTTTTCACTCTCAACTTTAGTCCCTAATAACTTTCATCTCTTACAAATTTTCAATTTACAATCTAAATTTTGAGAGTTAACACGCCGTTACGTGCACGTGTGGTTCAATGTTATGCTTATTTTTTCTCTTAAACATCTCCGTCGTAACATCGGGGTCCTAGATCGACTTATTTATTGTTTTATTATTTTAAATGTCACGTGCATTGTTCAATGTTTTTACGTATACTTTTCGTTTTGTTTTATTTTTGTATTTTTTATTTCTTTTTTAATATAAGCTTTTCCGATTTTGATGGTCGTTGATGGTTGTGTGATATTAGTGTTATTTGGTATGGTTTTACGTAACACACCGCAACACGAGAGCTTAATACTAGTTTATATATAAAAAAGAAATTTGCCACCAATATATCCTCTAAGGGACTAATGATTTGGTCCATTAGTAATTAAATGCAAGCATAAGTTAAGTAATATAAGTACCAAAAACTGAAATAATTGTTTTTATTTTATATTAAACATTTTTATTCGTAATATATTAAAAATAAGACCGAAGATACTCATTGTCAATCAACTTATTGGCAAGTATGCAACAAATGTATGTGTTCAGTATTAGACATGAAAATAATAATAAAACCAACAACCATATCTTTAAATAATCAAGTGACAAATAGCTTTTTGGCAAGATATGATGCCAATGCTCTTTGTCCATATTCATGATGATTGGTCCATATGACTTAATTTTCTTCTTCTATCCATAATTATATTCACTATATGATGATTCCCATTAATAATAGGTTCTATACTTATATTACATTATCACAAAAGGACTTTTATCATTATGATCCTTAAAGGAATGATGGAAAATGTAACAAAAATAGTGAATTACATAAATTACTTTAGTAAATTTAAAAGTATAGTTTTTTATCTTTTAACTTTAAAAATGATATAAATAATTTTTTATTTTAAATATATAACATATAGCCTTCAATTATGTAGATGGCAAATAATAAATAAAATTGTACCTACCCTCTTCTATTTTTATGAGAATATGTGATCGGTAAATTCATGAGGCTTTTGAATACTATGCTACTAACACGGTCAAGTGAATCATAATTATTTTTAACATGTGACTTTAAAGAGGTTAGAAAAATATTAGGTACCCCTCCACCATCGCATGTTGATATAGAATTTTGAGGACAATTATTTCATGTATTACATGTAGGGGTGTAAAGACCAGACCTTAAATGAACTCGAGTTAACTCGTTTAACTTATGAAAAATCAAGTTTGACCTTGATCACATAGATCTCTATCATTAAAGTTTGAACATGACTCGTAAATAGTTTTTGAAAGTCGATATTGGCTTATTAATTGGGTAAAATAAAAAAAACATATTTAATGTTAGAGCAAATTACACGGATCGTATATGAGGTTTGTTCAAATTTCATATTTCGTCCTTGGGATTGAAAATTACAAGTTTAGTTCTAAGATTTGAAAAAAAAACACATTTCTTCCCTGGATCTAATGGCCATTATATTAATTCCGTTAAGTGGCTTCTTCCCATCGCCGGAGATGAAGGTGTCACGTTCACCGGTTGAATTTCATGGGTTTTCGTTCAAGTGCTCTGATCCTTCAACTGCCAAAGATACGACCCGAATAACCCGATGGTGGAGTGATGGTTGTATGGATGGGGTTGAATGAGGAAGTAGAAAGACAAAATGGTTATTTCACTGAAAGTTAACGGAATTAATTAATGGCCGTTAGACCTAGAGACGAAGCGTGATATTTTTTTCAAACCTTAGGACTAAACTTGTAATTTTTCAATCACAAGGATAAAAAGTAAAATTTAAGTAAACCTCGGGAACGATCCGTGTAATTTATTCTTAATGTAACTTATTGTATGAAGAATTAAAACGAAAGAAAGAGTGGGAGAGAAACCTAACAAATATTCTCCAATTATTCAAATTATAAAACCTAAAGAATTTTATATATTAGACCAATTATATATGATATCATGTTGACATTTACACTACTAGCCTCATGTCACTCTCTCGATTTGTGTTTTTTCCTCAATTAAAGTCTAATAAATTCATTTTTCGTCGTAGAAAACATAAATATTGGTGGAGCTTGATGATAAAAACTACTATGCTTCTATCCTTGTGACGCTAGTTAGTGTCCCAACACCCCACCCCCCACCCCCCCTAACTTATTTCTATATCTTAAGTTTTTTTGTTTCTTTTTAGTTTTGTTTTTCTTATAACTTTTCTGTTATATCAATAGAATATATATATATATTATATATATATATATATATATATATATATATTATATATATATATATATATATATATATATGTATGTATATGTATGTATGTATACATATATATATAATAACTTTTGTTTTTTTCTTTTATATTTAACTTATTATATTGTATTTATTAGTTGTTAAATCTTATATTCTTATTAGTTATTAAACCTAATATTCTAATTATTTATAATATTAACAAACTAGATTTTCAAAAGTTAATTTTGTGTAAGGTTTATAACTAATAACAATTAAAATATTAAATAGTTAGTAAAAAAATTCTTTTAATTATAAAATGATATTTGAGGTACGTTATGATTGAAATTATGAATATAATACAAATAATAAAAAATGGTATTATTTTTCCAAAAAAATAAGAAACAAAGTTAATAAATAAACATTTGTTACAAAACAAATCATCTTGAAAAATGTCATTGTAAAACTTTTCTAATTATAACTTCAAATTTAAATTATTTTGGTTTATAAAAAAATCCATATTTTAAAAAATAAAATTCAAAATCTCTCATGTTTAAAAAAATTTAAATTTTATAAAAAATTCTATTTAATGAAATTTTGTACATTTATAAATTACATTTATATAAATACATTTTTCTTAATTTATTAAAAATTTATATTGAATCTAAAAAGTAAATAATATCATTAATAGTTAATATAATTATTTAATAAGAGAAATAAGCAATAAAATTAGTATTACTGAATTAGTAGGTCTATTATTATGCAAAGTGTCCACTAAAAATTGTCACACCCTCCAATTTCACTTGTGGGGTTCTATAATGATGCGCGTGACAAACCAAGATCTCAAACATTTGGCATATCAAACGAAACTATATGAATTTAATAAATCGTTTGCCCTTCAATCAGAGTAATATACAGTTTTAAAAGTAAACAACGTGAAAGCGTAAAAGTAAATGTTAAACCATAATAGTAAATGCATAAAAACATGGCGCCCAATGAAAACATTTACCATACATGAAAATGTTTCAAGTGTTTTACATGCATGAATCTTAGCAATACAACCCTGCCTTAAGCATGATAGTAACCTGACAAAACATGCTAAAATATGTAAATACAAGGTTGGTGACTTCACAAGTTTAAATAATAGATAATATATTTGAAATGTTTATAAGGTACAAATAAATAAAGATGTAACAATAGGTAGCTAGACTATATGTCAAATTACTTAGCATTTCAAAACCAAGGTTGACTGTTTATAAGTTGTTTTCTTTCCACCACGTCTATTAAACACCTGCCAACCTCTTGTCTAGTTAGCACAACTAAAGTGAGTGGGATTTGTCATCCAGTAATACAACTCAGAATTACATCACTAGCTCGTTACTTACGGTTCGACAATATAAAGACTTTTATGATAATATTTTAACTATAGTAATAAGTGATATGCCAATAATACTAAGAACAATTAAAGATATTTTGCATGTCTTTCCTCCAAAAAGGTAATTAAGTAAAAATGAAACCGCGAATATTCACCTTAGAGTGCGTAGTAGAAAGATAAAGCAAATGGCTACTGCTAAATGATATGTTAAATATATACATGTTAATAATACATATTCCCCCATATTTTGGGTGATTTTTGGTTGAAAACTCATTTATTAGTCATTTGTTTGTGTTCTAATTGAATATTTTTGTGCTCGGTGAAAACTTGGTAATTTTTATGAAAAAATCTCAAGATTTGAAGAAGCTTATGCGGAAAAACTTACTATCACAATTATGTTCAATTTGCACACAACTGTGTTAGTCTAATAGGTCTTTATAATATTTGACAGCCAAGACAATCGTATTTAGAAGACACAACTGTGTTCGGCCCAATTACGGGATTTATACCCAATTAGCCCCCATTTAGAACATATCCACTTTTTCACGCAAAACCCTAGTTCTCTTAAGTATCTTAGGTTATTTTGGGCAGATCTTTGAAGATTCAAGGCCAAGATTGAATATCGATCACTTTCAAGGAATATTCATCATCACATAACCCACCTCTCCTCATTTCAGTTTGAAAATCTCTAGATCCATTATGTGTTTCTTCCATTTCTGTGAGTTTGGTTATGGTTTTTGTAAGCCCCATGGACTCATTCTTAATCACTTAGATTAGATGAAGATTAGCATACTTTGACATGTTCTATTAACCATGGTGATGTTTGTGTCAATGCTTATTACAAATCTATGAATGCCCTTAATGGTAGTGTGTGCTTGTTTAACTTGATAAAATGTTGAATCTTGTGGATGCTACAACCATATTATGTTGGAAAACCATGTGTGTTGGAACATTTATTCATGAATTGTGTAACCTAGTATTTAGCTTATGGCATTTTACTAGAAATAGTAAATAAGAGTTGAATATTTAGTAAAGTTAAACAAGTGTTCATCCTTATACGTGTTTTTATGAAACCATTGTGTTTGTTATAAATATCTTCTAAATTTGTTTATGTGTAACATAATGCCCAATTTATGGTTTGTGTATTCATGTTAGGACATTCATAAGTTGAAGGATTTACATAGCTATTGTTACATTATGCGAACTGAGATGGTTACCATGCGTTTATCGTGTTAACTTTCCAAAGATTTATGGGTTTGGTATTCTTGATGGGAGAACAAACCATCTTTAACATTGGCCTAATTATATCATTGGTTCTTCATGGTTTAACTTTAGATGGCTATTATGTTTTATCGTTCTAGCTTTTCAAAGAGTTATATAATTAGATAACCTTGACAGGAGTCTAGTTTAAATCCCCGTTTCATGTGTAAAAATTGATCTCACCATAGGTTCATGCATGTTGTCATTGTTTTGCTAAACGGATTCAAAGTCTAAGTGATATCTTCATTTGATTGATTAACTTCATCTTTGTTTACTTTCCTAGATAATGATGTAGACTTAGTATTAGGAGCACTTGTATCCACAGATCGATACTTGGCTTTTGCCAAAAGCTATATTACTATCCGATAAGTACACTTGCCTATTGTGTGCGTAGTTAGTCATTAGAAGAAAATCATTCAAAACATATATCACTAAACATTACCTAACAAAAATGGTCTACATAAACCCCTTTGTATCTACTTACCATGTTTGACAAGTTTGACTTTTTTTATTAAAGTTGATTTTTGTTTACCAAAATTGATCATTTTGACCCGATGACCTGTTGGTGACTCAAATAGGTGAAAGCATGTTTACTCATAATCAAATAGTCCAAATAAAGCTGCACATAATGTTGGGATTCTATTTTAGAAAGTATTGCAGGACCGTTTAAGGGCTTTAACACAATTACAACATAACGACACAAAGAGAAGATTAACTAAACTTTAATAAAACAGTGAACTGGGTTAACCAAAGTGATACAAAGAACACAAGTAAAGTAAGAGATAGAACAAGAGAGTATGGGTTTCAAGGAGGCAGTATATTGCTTTCTCAAGTTCTTTTACAAGTGTTACAAAGTATATAGAAAGATACAAGAACTTGAAATACTTATACTACAACCTACAGCCGGCTATACTTTGAAAGCCAACTGGATACAATTGACTAGACACTAACAAAATCAATTGTAGGATCAAAAGGCATATCTGCCTTTTGACCTTGTGACTATGACATGCCATAGCTCACATCCTTATACATTACAGAAAAGGATAAAGTACATAAAGTGGAAAGTTTCAGACTCAAGACCTCAATGTACAGTTACCAAAAGCATGGACCTTTTCACCAACTCATGTAAGTTGGTGACTTTACAGAGATGCAGCGGAAAAGGTGCTTTATGGAACAGTACATTAGATAAAGCATGTGTGCTAAAAGTCTTCGGAAGAAATCTGTCTTCATAGGATGAAGCTTCGGAAGACTTTGTCTCTGAAGCTTCGGAAGACTTCATGTTTGGCTTCGGAAGATATTGGTCTTGGCTTCGGAAGATTTTACACTTAGAGTTTTTCTAATGCATTGTGTAAAACTTCCGAAGCATTCTTCACTTCAGTACTTAGTGCATGTTGCTGAGACACTTTGGATGTTTTGGGTTGCATCAGACTTAAGGAATCCTTACAAACTCCCCCTAGGCTGATGCTACCAAAACACTTAGAAGATCTTCAGATGTTGGTAGTCTTCAGTACATCAAGACCATTCCTTTCTTCATTAGATGGTCAGGATCATCAAGACTCTCATAGTATCTTCTCATCTCAAAGAGATCATGCCAGAGGTAAGTTGATTATGTCTTTCCAGGAGTAGACATTCTCAACACCTTGATCTCTGATAACATGCCATCTTTTTGGATTGGTAGAATAAGTCCAGGACAAGATGGGTGTCTTAGTTGTTAGAGGAGCCACTTGCATAGGAGTTGATTGGGCTGCCTCATCATGCATTTCCTCAGGTTGATCTGATTCAGCCTGAGGTGTAGAGGTAGATGACTTTGGCTTCTTCTTCTTAGTCTTTGGTTTTGTCACACCCCAACCATGACGGCGGAAACGTCGAAGTGTGAGGGTTAAGATTATTCACAGCCACATAACGCTATGTTAAAATATAAATGCCATTAATCAATTGTTTTCAAACATCACATACATCCACGTCTTACAAGAAAAATAAATAAACAAAAATAGGAATCCAAATGTTCATTTGAGTCTAGGTCCATACCTAAGCTTAAGCGTTTCTTTAGTCATCATAAACTTGCACATTACCTGAAACATGTTGAAAATAAAGTCAACTAGCAAGTTGGTGAGTTCTCATGGTTTTAAAATACAATAAGTATATATCATGAGAAAGAATGTGGCAATTCTAGTCAATGGTCACAAGATAGTAAGTATATAGAACATGCATAGTTACAATCAAACCTGACTGAATAATATGATAAGCATGATTAGCTAAGTGTATTTGGTTCCCTAGTGCACAAGCATACGGCTCCTAGGAGCCAGCAATCCCTTGGCTTTAGCACCAAATAGGCTTGTTAGGCCCAAAGATCTAAGACTCGCGCAGGCTAGTTATAGTTAATGATTGCACACGTATGTCACATCTCATCATTCATATACAACTTAACATATTCAAATACCACGACTATGTAAAGAATTGCACGTGCGTAATAAGTATCAAAGCGTGTATGAGTATGTTTGTATAACAACATGTTTCACCCCGAAAGGTGTAAAAATATGTAAAATGGGGCATAAGAACTCACATGATAATAAGAAGGCTTGAAAGTGAAATATGAATACCACGAATAAGGTTTCCAACACAATGTCACAAGGCACCTAAATAAGAATAAGGTAACGCGTTATAATCGGTTTGATGATTAATTATTTTGTTTTAAGGTTCTTAATTATGGATTGAATAGAGGTTGACATCTATTTATTTCGTGTTATTAATGTGAATCGGGTTAATGGAACGAAATAATAATTAGATTTATTGCGCGAAAGAGAAAGGCTAATATAAATAAAGAAAACTAATCGCACGTTAACCGATTTATGAAGGTTGTATTGATTGTAATAAGTCAAGAAATATATATATAGATATATATATATATATATATATGTATACTTACTTTGATATGTTTATATAAATATAAGTATATATGTATAAGTAATTAATTATTCTAATTGTTTGACAATATATATACATGCATATATATACATACATATTTTTACAATATATGTATATAGGTAAGAATAAGAAATTATTCAAATGTTTGCAATATATACATGTATATATATATACATATATATACATGCATATGTCTAAAATATTTTTACACAAGTATTATCTTTTCACATAACAACATTATTTTAAATAATTTAAAATAAGAAAAAAATACCACAATGTATTTTAAATTTAAACATTCATAAACCTTTGATTAATAAAAGAATACAAAAATATATTAAATAAATTCTGAAAAAAACAAATTTCTTAGAAATTTTTCAGAATTAAAATATTAAAAGAAATACATAATAAAAGAAAGAAAAACAGAAAAGAAAGAAAAAGAAAACAAAACAGAGAGAAAAAAAATAAAAGAGGGAAAGGGGGTTGCCCGGGGTCGAACCGGGTCTCCCTTGGGGAAATGGGGTGCGGGAACCAGTGAAACAGGGCCGTGGCCTGGTTCACTTCGGTTTGTTTTAATTTTAAACAAGTTTCCCCCGTTTTCCCAAATCTGATGAACCCTAGGTTCATCCGATCCACAATCGGCCCTCGATTCGGTGTTAATCACCCGAATCATCATAGGGCTTTTGAACCTTGGACTAAAACGAGTCGACTACAGGTTTTAATTACTTGTTTTGGTGAGGATTTGAGGGTTTTCAAGTTCGAGTTGAGCTTCGGGTGTTCTTGAATTGGGGTTTTCCGATTGAGTGATTATTCTGCGCAATTGAGGGTTAGGGAGTTTAAGAACTTCAAAATGAATCAGTAAACCCTATTATATAGCTTCGATTCTATGGTTTCAAGCTTATCACTCTCGGTTTGAAACCGCGTTATAAAGTTTACCAAAATTAAAAGATTCGAGTTGTTATTGTGCAATCTTGATGATTAACTGTTAATTAAGCCGCGTGTTAAGTTGGGGACAATTAATTTGTTTGGAAATTCGAATTTGACAGGCTTTGAATTTGGATTTTTACACGGTTAGCCTCGGCTTGATTTGGGAAGTTTGCCCGAGTGGGAACTCGAATTAGGATAGGGTTCGAGTTCGATTCGCAGGGCCGAGGGGTTGTGCCGTTAATTGGGTCGAATTGCAACAAAGTAGGCGATTTGGGACCTTGCCGGAGCTCGGCCGGAGCTCTGGCCAAGGTCGCCGGGAGAAAGAAAGAAGAAATACATAATTTACATTTTCAGCCCTGAAGTTTGCGCTGTTGTTTAATTGATCAAAACTTTGTTTTTTTAAGTTTAATAAATTACAAAACACCCCCTGAACTTTAAGTTTTAAAGAAATTTATTATTATTACATTTATTAGTGTTATTTATACTATAATTATTTTTATTATTATTATTATTGTTTTATTATTATTATTATTATTATTATTATTATTTGCTATTATATTGTAATAACTATTATTGTTACTTTTAAGTATTATTATTTATTATTATTATATTATTATAAACATTGTCATCATTGTTAAAACTTTTACTAAGAGGCACACAAAAATAAATAAATAATTAAAGCCATAAATATACAGGATGTTACAGGTTTAGAAGCCATTTCTTCTTCCTCTTATATGTCTTAACTGAGAAGATGGTCTGCAGCACCATGTTGATCATCAGTGTCTTTCTCAGTTGGGTGTTCCTCCTCACAGGTGCAGAAGGAGAGGGAGTTTGACCTGTCTTGGATCAGAAGATGAAGTTTGCTGAGGCTCAGCTGGAGGTCTGGTGGATGTGTCTTGGGTTGTTCAAACTTGACCTCCACTTCGGGTGGGACTTGACTTGGAAGAGAGTGCAAGTCAATCAGTTCTCCACTTTTAATCTTCTGCTTGATCACCCTTATATGCTCATCCATTGTAGATAGAGACATGGGGCCAAGTCCTTCTGGAGAATCCATATAGCTTCAAGAAGCTCATCATTCTTTGTCTGTCAGCAGACTTCTTTGCA
Source organism: Flaveria trinervia (assembly GCA_025506515.1). Lineage (NCBI taxonomy): Eukaryota > Viridiplantae > Streptophyta > Magnoliopsida > Asterales > Asteraceae > Flaveria > Flaveria trinervia. The sequence goes on along the minus strand of CM046445.1, from coordinate 89,907,289 downwards.
TTTTTGAATGATGATGGCTTTGACTTTGCAACTTCTTCCCTTAGCTTCCTTTTGTTGTTTTTCTTTCTTTGACTAGCTCAAGCTCAAGTTGCTTTAGGTACTCGAACTCAATGAAGTCATAGGACAAGGGAAGAAGTGCATTTTCCTGATAGAAGCCTGTGGCACTCAGGTAGTTGATCATCTTGATCCTATCTTCTTTTATCTACTGAGGTTCTTGTGAAGCCACATCTTCCTGGCAGAACTTTCTTGAACTGGAGAGAGAGTGTGAGCATGCTTGTAAAGTCTTTTCTCTCTCTTCTCCTCTTTGAATTGGAGAAGTAACCTTGCATCCTCTTTCTCCTTCATCTCTCTTGACACTTCCATGTCAGCCAGTTCATTTAACTCTTCTAAGGGGAGGGAGATGATTTCATCAATATCTAGTTCCTGGTCTATAAATAGGTAATCCTGACTGCCCTTACTCATCATCTTGAGTATTTGGTCTAGGGGCAGCCCTGATTGCAGCTTGCATGAAATTAGATGACCCAGAAGAACTTTCTCCCCTTAGCCTCCTTTTCCTCTCTCTCTCTCTTCCTCCTCAATTTCCTCAGGAGTCATTTTCCTTTTCCCTTTGTCACCAACAGACCTTTGTGACTTATGGTGGATTGAGGCTTGGCCTTCATTGCTTGGTGTAGCTTCCATGCTCTGGCCGAGAGAGGCTGAGAAACACCTTCACCAGCAGGTGTCTCAGATGGAGTTTGGACCTCTGCAGCAGTTGTTGATGGTGAGACAGGGGTCTCAGGTTCTGCCACTGGGCCTTCAGTCAAGGTTTCCCCTATAAAACTAATCTTAGGGTCCACCTCAACATCCAGTTGACCGATGACATTGCCTGATTGCCTATGTCTCCTCTTAGATAGAACTCTGCAAGGATCCTGTCTTGGATTCTTTGAGCCAGCCTGTCAGCTTGTCTTGAATTGCTTGGATTGACAAGTGTCATGTTGACTAAATCCAGTCTTTCATAGAAGCTCAGGCTTTGGAACTGAAAACTTCTTGTTGGCCTTGAACTCTGTGAAGTATAAGGCTCTTCTGTCCTCATCATACCTCCACCTTATGATGTAGTTGCCAGTTCCTTGTGGTGGAGATGAGACAGCCCTTGGTATACCTTCCTCAAAGAGACTCCTGATATTGAGTCTATAGAGTCCACATTAATGTGAACTTAAGGAAGTTGCTGAGAATGCACAACAGCAAGTGAGGATGGTGAGTCCTCTATGTCCATTCTCTTTGAAGACTCCCAGGTTTTGTGATTGTAATAACTTTCTCCCCCCCTTTTTGGTAGCATCACCCACTTGCATAGGTGAGCTGGAGGATAAGTCAATCACTTCCACAGGTTCTTGTGTTCCTGGTTGAGCTCTCCTTAAAGTCTCTCAGCTAGTTTTTCCTTAAGATATGAAATCTGAAGTTGCTGATCATTGACACTGTTTTGTAAGTAGTCACCTGAGATTCCAAGTGACTGACCTTAGAGACTAAATAGGTGCATGTTTTTGACAATTTCTGCACCTTTAGTCTCAAATTCCTCATCTTCATCAGAAGAATCACTGGGGGATGAGATGATTGGACCAAAGTCCTCTCGCTCACCACCAGTTTAAGTTTCTTGGCTGCTAGTTTTCCTCTGCTCACTGGCAGCCTTAGTTGAGATGCCAGGGGGCTGAGTTGCTATGGTTGAGGTCTTAATGATGTAATCACTTTCAAAAGTGAGAGCCTCTTCCATATGGACATCCTGAACAGGTTCAGAAGTGTCCACCTCAGTAATAGGTGACTGATGTGGGATAGACTGAGGAGAGTCAGAGGTACTCATCTCTCTTTGAGTAGGGGATGGGAAGAGAGACTATGGTACTCACTGAATCCTAAGTCTTTATCAGTATAGAAGGATAGGTTGGGAATTGGTTGGTTGAAATCCAAAGGCTGGGGATGGTAGCTGTCCCCTGAAGGTTGTTCACTTGAGTGTTGACTTAGAGTGAAGGCTTAAGGCTGTTGGGCTAGTGAGCTCATCAGGGTGAGCATGAGGAACTCAGCCTGATAGGTGAAAAATGGGAGTGGTTTGCTCCTCAGGAGAAGTGGGAGCTCTAGTATGCACTTCTTCCTGTAAGGTTGAGTATATGGGGGCCTGCACAAACAAGAGCCTGAGCAGGGGTTCGTTTGGATTTTCTTTGGTAGGTGAGGTGATTTCAGGTCTTTTTAGGGGTAAGGATAAAAGAGGTGTGGGTTCAACACTAGCTTGTGTGCTAGGTGTCACTTGAGCAATGAGCTCTAACATTTTTGGGACTAGGGGTTTCCCCCTGAGAAGCCTACAGTTGGCTTCTTCATTATTTTAAAGATGCCGGGCTTCATCTGTCCCAATTTAAGAATATTACTTGTTCCCTCAACTATGAGCCCAATTCACAGTTGAGAATGTGTTGAACATATCTAGGAAACATGTAATACTCTAAGGAGTCTAAGTTTGCAAGTAATTAGTATAAACAAGTTATGAATACCTGAACTTGACCCCCTGAACCATTCCATGAACTATAAAGGAGAGATCCTCAGGAATCTGGTCCCATCCACCATGCTTGTTTGATAAGCTATGGATAACCACATGGAGCAGGTATTCCACTGGGATGAGACCTTCCCTTTCCTGAAGGTCTTTACAGAGAAATCTCCCTCATAGCCCATCTGCTCAAAGGAATGATTAACCGCTTCCTTTGGGAAGGACACCTCACCTTCTTCATCATCCAGCTGTAAATGTTGGTTAATGATGGCTGGAGTGATCAAGATTGTTCCCTTGCACTGTGGCAGACAGTGCCTTCTCCATCCATAATGACCTCTTGCAGGTCTTCCAGAATTCAAGCAAGTGATTATATAGAGTAGGATCAATGGTCAGGGAGGTGAAATAGTTTGACAGAGTCAAGAATTGGCAAATCTCTGAGAAACTCGCATCTTTCTCAGAGCTTAACAGAGCAACTTGATTATATGCCTGTGAAGTTGCATGGAGAAATCTGGGTTGTTTCTGCGGTTAAGGTTAGCCATTTCAGAAGCTTAAGGTGGGTGAAGAAAGTAGAAAGCAAAGGCGGTTTAGAGAATTAGGTTAGAGGAATAGTGGAATTGAGGAAGATAGTGGGAGAGAGGGGGAACCGTTGGGTATTTATGTGAAAAGGGATTTGAACCAAAGTTAATGAAAGAGGATAAACTTTGAAATCTGGAAGTCGGTCCCACCTCTGAAAAGGTAGTTTTCTTTTGCTCAAAAAGTAGTTTTCTTGGAATTCGAAAAGCTTCCGAAGGTAATTTGTCTTCGGAAGTTTTGATTGAAAAAGCTTCCGAAGGTTAAAATGGCTTCGGAAGAATTGCTGAGAGTCTTGAAGATTTATGCTTCGGAAGAGAATAAACCCTTGGATGCTTTGTATAAGAATGAACAAAGCTTCCGAAGGTTAATTTGCTTCGGAAGGAAAAAGTCCTTAAAAATGAATAAGTGTCTGAGTTAAGATTTTAAGCTTCGGAAGATGAATTTGAATTCTTCCGAAGGTAAACTCTCTTAGACAGTTATTTATTTTGAAGACATGTTTTTCTTCCGAAGATAAAACTTTATCTTCCGAAGTATCAGAAAATTTTCAAGAATCTAAGGAAAGTTTTCAAAAAGAGTTTTACATCCAAAGAAAACATGAGCTTATGAAAGTGATGAACTAGACAACTTAGGACACTTATTTTAAGAAGAAATAATTAGAATCAGTTTTAAGAAAAGTCTACTCAAAGTTAATCATCCCAATAGCTGATATCAGATACTTAAATCTCTGTTCATCAAAATCTTTTGTGAACAGATCAGCATATTGTTCATCTGTATGAACTTTAACTAGTTTAATTAATCCTTTTCATAGTATCTCTTATTAAATGATACCTGATGTTGATGTGTTTGGTCCTTGAGTGCTGCACAGGGTTCTCAGTGATAGAGATAGCACTATGTTGTCTATGTGGATAGGAGTCTCTTTGAAGTTAAATCCATAGTCCAGCATCTGATTTGAATCCAAAGCACTTGAGCACAGCAGCTTGCAGCAGCAATGTATTCAGCCTCAACAGTTGATGCAGACACATAGGATTGTTTCTTGCATTGCCATGAGACAACCCTTCCACCAAGGAATGACATCCCCCAGATGTAGACTTTGCAGTCATGTTGCAACCACCATAATCACTATCTGTATAGGCATACAGATTGAAATTAGGATTCTTTGGATACCATAGACCAAGTGTTGAAGCATCTTTGAGGTATCTTAAAATCCTTTTCACAGTGATTAAGTGAGACATCTTAGGGTTGGCTTGATATCTTGCACAAATACATGTAGCAAACATGATATCAGGCCTGCTAGCTGTAAGATACATAAGAGACCCAATCATAGCCCTGTATAAGTGTTCATCTACACACTGCCCCTCAAGATCTGGACCAAGAGAGTGGTTTCTGGCTATGGGTGTCTTAGCAATCTTACAATCAGTCATGTTGAACCTCTTGAGTATGTCTTGAACATACTTTGACTGACTTATGAAGATGCCATCCTCAACCTGCTTCACTTGAATTCCCAGAAAGAAGTTGATTTCTCCCATTGAACTCATTTCAAATCTGTCTTTCATCAGCTTCTCAAAGTCTTTGCAGAGCTTTGGATTGGTTGAACCAAAGATGATGTTATCTACATATACTTGAACCAGCAATAAGTCATTTCCCTGTCCTTTGATGAAGAGAGTTCCATCTATAGCACCTCTCCTGTATCCATGTTTACAAAGATACTCAGATAGTGTCTCATACCACTTCCTGGGTGCCTGATGCAGCCCATAAAGAGCTTTGTCAAGCTTGCAGACATAATCAGGATGATCAGGGTCTACAAAACCAGGTGGTTGTTTGACATAAACCTCCTCATCAATCATTCCATATAAGAAAGCACACTTTACATCAAGTTGATAGACTTTGAAGTTCTTGGATGCAGCAAATGCCAGGAATATCCTAACAGCTTCTAGTCTCGCTACAGGAGCAAAGACATCAGTGTAGTCAATCCCTTCTTCATGTGTGTATTCTTGAACAACTAGTCTTGCCTTGTTCTTGATGATGATTCCTCTATCATCCTTCTTATTCCTAAAAACCCATTTGTTCCAATGGTACTCTTCCCATGAGGAAGTGGACAAAGGTTCCAAACTTTCTGCCTTTTGAATTGAAGCAGCTCTTGTTGCATAGCTTCAACCCAACTTCCATCCTTTAAAGCTTCATCAACTTTCTTTGGCTCTACATGAGATAAGAAACAAGAGTGAAGACAAATATTTGTTTCATGGGTTTTTCCTCTTGTTCTTACCCCTGTGACAACATCTCCAATGATGTTTGTGGTGGGGTGAGACTTGCGGATCCTTAGCTGAGGGATCACAGCAAGTTGCTGAGAGAGATCCAATTTGAGAAATTTAGATCTGGTCTGGAAGATTTACCCTCTACATTATCACACTTATCAAGATTAACTTGATCCAATGAGTGTGTGACATCATTGATGTTGTCATCTATGGTATGGTTATTAGCATCAAGAAATTCCTGATCACTATCACCATCACCATTGTTGTCTTCTACAATTGAGGTGTCTTTATCTGGTTGAGAAGCCTTGAGCTGGAATTTGAAGGCATACCAGATGTATCAGCTGAATTTGTCATTGTTGTGCTGATAGAAACTTCATTTGTTGAAGTAGTTTCAACTGGAGCTGAAGATGTATGAGTTGAAGGTCTTCCTAGCTCAAATCTTGGATCAGGATCACCTGTATTTAAATTTTCTGCAGATCCTGAAACATGCTCACAAGATTTGTTAAAACAGTTGGTAACTAAATCAAGATCAATAGCCAATCCGGACCAGAACCAGCCACACAGGGTGTGTGCTCATTGAAAGTCACATTGGCTGACTCAACAATTCTAGTTCTGAGATTGTATACTCTATAAGCTTTAGCTGGGAAGAGTATCCAATGAAGTGTCCTCGTCTGATTTCTCAGCAAACTTGGCAATTGATCTTTGGTATTCAAGATGGTGCAGGGACATCCAAATGACCTGAGAAAACCAATGAAAGGTTTCCTCTTGTGCCAAAGTTCATAAGGGGTCTTACCATGTGTCTTAACTACTAAAACTCTGTTTTGCACATAGCAAGCAGTATTAACTGCCTCTGCCCAGAAGGTGATAGGCAGTTTAGAGTCAGACAACATAGTTCTTGCAGCTTCAATAAGTGTCCTGTTTCTCCTCTCAGCAACTCCGTTTTGCTGAGGAGTCCTGGGAGCACTATATTGTCTTGTAATACCTTTTTCATCACAAAATGTATCAAGGATTGGTTCTTGAATTCAGTTCCTTAATCACATCTTATGGTTTTGACCTTGTGATCACATTGATTCTCAACTTTTAAGATGAAATTCTTCAGAATCTCAAGGGTTTCATCCTTAGTTCTAAGGAAGAAGACCCAAGTGAATCTTGTAAAGTCATCTGTGATCACCAAACAGTAAGAGGTCCTTCCTAAACTCATTACACTGGTGGGGCAAAGAGATCCATATGTAACAAGTGTAGGGGAGTAGTGATGGAGTTCTTTTCCTTAGGCTTGTGAGATACCTTGTGTTGCTTCCCTTTCAGGCATGCAACACAATGATCATCACTTGTAAACTCTTTCTTTGGCATTCCAGTTACCAGATCATGTTTAATTAATTTATTCATGTTCTTAAAGTTTACATGCACATTCTTTTATGTCATAGGAAAGACTCATCACTATTTGCTTTAGATAGAAAGCATGAAACTTCTCCAGAAGGAGATGTTTCTTGCAAATCCATCTTGTACATGTTCCCTTTCCTGGGGGCTCTAAGTAGGATATGCTCATGAGGAATGACCACTCCAGGCTTGAGAACAATGCACTCATGCTCAGTAAAGAGCATGTTATGACTCTGATCACAAAATTGGGATACACTCAGAAGATTGTACCCAAGCTCCTTAACAAAGTTTACCTTCTCAATGCTGAGCTTATCATTTGTGACCTTGCCCCTTCCAGAAATGTAACCATCTTCATCTCCTCCAAAAGCAACTGGTCCTCCATCAATTCTCTCAAAATTTTAGAGTAGAGACCTATTGCCTGTCATGTGCCTGGAACAACCACTGTCAATTATCCAGACATTCCTGTTTGTCTTGAGCTGTTCCTGCACAAAGAAAATGATTAGTTACATTTGGAAACCCAAGCCTTACTTGTCTTGGGCTCACTAAGTGTAATAGAAGGTAATGCAACAGTAATAGATCCTATGATTGTACTATGGGGATCTTCAGCTGTTGTTGATGGAGAAATTTCAGTCATTTGGTCTTTCTTAGACTTCCACACCACCTTTGGAGTCTTGGACTTGACCTTCAAAACCTTAGAAGCTTTTGGAACTTCACAAATTTTGATGACTGAACCTTTGGAAGATTCTATAGTCACTGCAGCAGACTTCAGTGCTTCGGAACAACTCCTTTCTTCCGAGACCAATTTTATTTCCGAAGGTAATTTTCCATTTACCTTCTTCTTTGATTGGAGCTTCTGAAGGAAACAGACTTTCCTTCCGAAGCTTGAGACTTCTTGAGATTCTTTGAAGTCTTTGTATTGGTCATGTGGATGGTACTTTTAGGATTGTATGGGCAATCCTTAGCAATGTGAGAAGTACTTTCACACATGACACATAACATTTTCTTCTTCAAAGGAGTCTCCTTTTGAGAGCAAGACTGGCTTGGTCACATCCCTTCTCCACCTTCATCTTGGTAGATGCTGAGACAGTTCTTTTGGGTTGTGAACTGTTCTTGGAGTTTGATGGTCCAGGCTGTGCAGCAGTGGTACACAGCAGCTCAGTCTTCTTCTTTGCACTGAGATGATTTGAGCATGAACCAGGACTCTTAGCTGAGGAGTCTTGGTTGATGTCTTCAGTCCTTACTACTTTGAAACCTGCAGAGATAAAACTTGTTTCTGCTTAGCATCAAAAGTAGCCTTGATTTCTTGAGCCTTCTTTGCTTTCCTTTTGCTCTTCCTTATCAACTTCTTTCTCTTGGACTTGGTCATCATAGTTGATTTCTTCTCCTCAGAAGGATAGTGGCCCTTGGAAGAATCCTCTTCTTCACTCTTCTTAGAGGAATTCTTCACTATCACTTCTTCATCATCCTCACTTATAGGATCTATGAGAGGAAGCTCATCTTCACAAGTTCCACACCTAGGAGATCTTACAGACAAGATTGTGTGTGGAGGAGCTATCTCATTTGATCCTAGTCCCTGTCTATTTTGATAGCACACTTTGTTGTGAAGGGATGTGGATATCATGTTTTTGAAGGTCTCTTCTTCAAGAACACTCTTCTCTGCCTTGGCTTTGCTGATCACAAGCTCAGCCTGGCACTTAGTCTACTTAGTTATGAGATCTTGGATCTGAGTTCTAAAATCTGTATGTTCATGTTTTAGTACTGAAATGGTTTTCTCCAAATCCTCTATCTTTAACTTGTAATCAATTTCAGACTTTCTAAAATCATATTTTAATATGTTTAATGACTCAAGATCAGATCTCATCTCTAAGTTTTAGGACCTGTATCTATTTACTTTAGCAATGCATTCAGGAGTACAGAGATGTTCCAATACCTTGGCTTCATCATGGTCAGCCATCAGTGCTTGGTTTGGAGAAGCATCTTCCACCTGAAAACTCCAGTCAAAGCCTCCCTCTTCAACAGCAACAACAACATGTTGCTTAGGCTTCTCAGACTGAGGGGCTTTGTCAGTGTAGTTTGGTCTGGGTTGTGTTTGGCCCCCATTTGCTTTAGGTGCCTTACACTCCCTAGCAAAGTGACCCATAAGGTTACAGTTGTAACACTTAACTTTGCTTTTATCCAGCCCAAACTTTCCACTGATAGCATTGCTTGGAAATCTTCTTCCTGTTCTCTTGTAGAACTTCTTGGCTCTGTGAGTGAGGAGAGCCATCTGCTGAACTATCTCCATGTATTCCAGGTCATCTAGATGAATACAGTCCAGGTATTCAAGAGTGAAGAGATAATTTCCATAGCTTTTATCAGTAGACACAAAGGCTTGAGAAAAACTTGTGTCTTGGAATGGACTTCCTTCAGTAAAGTTCTCCCTTGGTGTCTCCGGGAAGGTGATGAAAGGACCCTTTTGTGAGTTGTCAGGGTAGCATATGAGATGATGTTAGGGTTCTATGCTGTCCCTTTCAACCACATGAAGGGCTGAACCCATTTGATTGTTGGAGTTGCCAGATGAACCTTGCATGTTCATCTCCATCTGGTATCCACTGAGAATCCCATACAACTCTGTCAGAGTAAGAGTTTTAAGGTTCCCAGTCCTCTTGATCACCACACAATAGTGTGTCCATTTCCTAGGAAGTGAGGACATGAACTTCCTTACAATGTCCCTGTTCTCAAGAGGAACTCCTCCATCCACTAGGGTATCCATAATCTCAACATACCTGAAGTATTGTTGGGTCATGGTTTCACCTGCTTTGAAGATGAAATTTTCAAACTACTACTTCAGAAGATCTTTCTTGTTCTCCTTGGCTTTAGAAGAGCCTTCATACATCAGCTGTTCAGTGCATCCCACAGCTGTTTAGCTGTTTTGCACTTCTTAAAACCTCTGTATACCGAGTTTGGGAGAGCAGTCTAAAGAGCCGCCATGGCCTTCCTATCAATCTCTACTCTTTTTCTATCTTCATCTGAGTAGTTGGCCATATCTTTAGGGATCATACCAGCACCAGTAGCAGAGGGGGTGCTGGGTATGAAAGGTCCATTCTCAACAGATTCCCATATTCTTGAGTCAAGAGACCTGATGAAGCCTTCCATTCTCATGCACCAGGTGTCAAAATCATCAAGAGTGATCAGTGGGGATTTGTTCATGGTTCCAGTCTCCATATCAATCTTTGAGATGGAAGCCATTTGAAGAGTTTAGTTTTTGTGTGTGTGAGGGATCTTAAGATGGTTAGATCTTATATCAAGAGCCTGGAATGCTCTGATACCAATTGCAGGACCGTTTAAGGGCTTTAACACAATTACAACACAACGACACAAAGAGGAGATTAACTAAACTTTAATCAAACAATGAACTGGGTTAACCAAAGTGATACAAAGAACACAAGTAAAGTAAGAGACAGAACAAGAGAGTATGGGTTTCAAGGAGGTAGTATATTGCTTTCTCAAGTTCTTTTAAAAGTGTTACAAAGTATATAGAAAGATACAAGAACTTGAAATACTTATACTATAACCTACAGCCAGCTATACTTTGAAAGCCAGCTGGATACAATTGACTAGACACTAACAAAATCAATTGTAGGATCAAAAGGCATATCTGCCTTTTGACCTTGTGACTATGACATGCCATAGCTCACATCCTTATACATTACAAAAAGGATAAAGTACATAAAGTGGAAAGTTTCAGACTCAAGACCTCAATGTACAGTTACCAAAAGCATGGACCTTTTCACCAACTCATGTAAGTTGGTGACTTTACAAAGATGCAGCGGAAAAGGTGCTTTATGGAACAGTACATCAGATAAAGCATGTGTACTAAAAGTCTTCGGAAGAAATCTGTCTTCATAGGATAAAGCTTCGGAAGACTTTGTCTCTGAAGCTTCGGAAGACTTCATGTTTGGATTCAGAAGATATTGGTCTTGGCTTCGGAAGATTTTACACTTAGAGTATTTTCTAATGCATTGTGTAAAACTTCCGAAGCATTCTTCACTTCAGTACTTAGTGCATGTTGCTGAGACACTTTGGATGTTGTGGGTTGCATCAGACTTAAGGAATCCTTACAAGTATGACTTCATTTCACATGTGTATTCATTTTCAAAACCAAACGACATATTGTTACGGACATACTGAATCATGTGGAATACATCTAGTACCCAGTCACATCATGTTAAGATTACTGAGAACATTAACATAAGCAAAGTTCCCAAATTTAGAAATGTAAGAATACAAATTGCACAAATCACCTCATAACCTCCCAACATGTTCCTATGATTATTCTAACATAATTCTAATCGTCATACCAAGTTCTACGCGTACCACTCATCATGCAAAATATCATGTCACTAATGTTCCCATAAATAGTAAGTATGATCATACTAACGTTTTTCACAATCCAACAATACCTAATCCCTTCTTATGTCCTAAGCATTGCATTTTAATAATCAAAAATACATATAACTCAACCTAGGAACTAGCTTGCCTAAAAAGTTACTATTAGTAAGTGCCTAAAAACATATCAGAATCACAAACCAGACCCAAAAGATATAAAAATCATCTAATAGCATCAACTAACATCCTAGCATAAATAAGTCCACTCATTTTTATCAAACTCACTCACTTTATACAAAAGCCTCAAATTAAAGTTTCCCTTATTAGAAAGTCTTGACTTTCAAACTAAACACAACATTTCTATGAAATTAAACCGTACAACTATCTTAGAATTGCATACTAAAGCTCAATTAACAATCAATTTGATTCAATTGCAAGTTCTGATGTAATTTTGGATAACTAGGGTTCGAGACAGATGATGGATTAAATGAGGATGAAATTAACCATACAACTTACTTCTAATGCTTAGATGACATTCCCTATATGCGTTTGATGCAAGAAACGATAAAAATCACCAACAATTTCTTAAGAGGAATCAAATGTGCATGTTCTTGTATTTGTGTGTTTTGGAAATGGGGAAAAGAATGGGTGTAATATCCCACATCGGTTGGGAAAGGGAATGAAAGTCTCTTTATAAGCAGCTGGTTACCTTCCCATATGGAATGCATTTTAACTAGTGATGGGGGTATTCTCACCAAGTAGCGGACAATATACAGTGTGGTTTACTGCTTATTATAGTTGGTATCAGAGCCAGGGTCGGGCCGATGTGCCAACGAGGATGCATGTCTCGCAAATGGTGGGGGATGTAACATCTCACATCGGTTGGGAAGGGGACGAAAGTCTCTTTACAAGGGACTAGATACCTTCCCCTATTGGACGCATCTTAAACCCATGATGGGGGTGTTCTCCCTAAGTAGCAGACAATATCTAGTGAGGTTTACTGCTTGTTATAATGGGGATGGTTGATTTGAACTAGGGTAGGGGGTACAATGGTTCATCTAGGCCCGTATCTTGCCAAATTATACTGACTTGACTCACCACTAGACTCAAGTACACTTTGAGTTTCTTTTTAATACACACTATCACATTATTAGAGCTCTCATATCGCTTTAAACACTCATCTTGTGCAATATGATGACCCTAACCTTTTTGACTAGTTGGTTCTCTTTTTTTTCTTCTTCCAATCTAGGTAATCCTTCTTAAGTTTTTTCTAAACCATATACATAACATCTTCTCTTGAATATTGATTTTGACCGGTGTTATGCATAGGTCTTTGGCTTCTTTGATTTGGCCTACTTTTTATTATTAACCCTTCTCCACTTCTTCTTTCAAATCTTACATTCTCTTCAATTCTTTTGAATTTAAAGTATTCAAGACTTCTTCCATGAAACAGGTCTCTCTAACATACATTAAGGTATCCATAAAATGTTCATATGATTGGGATAGAGAGACCAAGAAAATGATGGTTTGATCTTCATCTTCCGACTGCACCTCAATGTTTTCAAGATCTATCACTAACTCATTGAATTCATTAGTGTGGTCCTCAGTAGACTTTCCTTATGACATCTGAAAGGTGTATAACTCTTCTTGGGATACAGTCAATTTGCTAACAATTTAGTCATGTATAATGACTTTAGTTTCACCCAAATTCCAATAGCCGGAGTCTCTTTTGAAACCTCACGCAACACTTGATCTCCCGGATAGAGTATGATCACATTATGAGTGTGTTCGGTCTCCTTCTTCTCTTTATCAGTCATGGTTGTCGGAAGATTGGCCTCACCAAGCAATGCGTCGCTTACACCTTGATGAAACAGTAATGCTCTCATTTTCAACCAAGCTGAAATTGTTCTTCTAGTCAAATTCTCAAGATCAAACTTTGTAGACACCATATTGGACATCAATTGACACAAACTGATCTTCTCTTTTTTATTCGAGCCCTTACCAAGCACACATACCAATTGTTACAAATGAACACTCAAAGAACAATGAAATTGAGACACAATCGATATGATTTCTCAACTCAATTGTTACGACACAAACTTATCACTTCAAAAGGGGTTTGCACACTAGAATTCTATTAAGAAGATCCCTCCAAAACTATGCCCTAACCAATGGTTATAACAGACTTTTAACAACCAAAAATGGGATTAACAACATTAATCCCTATACTCCTAAGTACTACTAACTAGCCCTTCAACTTGACATTAAAGAGAATTGATTTTTGTTTGACTTTATTACATTTTGATTTTGACTTTAAACATCACAATTTTTTTTATTTTTATCGTTATAGTCTAATGATCATTATTTTTTTTCTCTTCTCTTCAATTGAATAATATTTTTTATCAAATTTATAATTATGTTTTATCTTTACTTCACTCATAACCAATTTTAAAAACTTTAAAAATTTAACAGAGGTGAAATATACTATGAAACGTACAATGAGTGCTCTTATACAATCTGAAATTCATTGAAAAGTAGAAATAAAAAAGTTCCGTTTAATCAATAAGAATCACGTAACAAAATTGACCAATAAGAAATTAGTACTATAAACCTAAAGTTGAATGAAATAAATATATGAATATATGATATCAAAATAGATTAACATAACCATGCAAAATAATGTAAGGTTCACGTAGAGCATGTGACATAAGAAAACGTACAAGACGAAAACATTGGAGTTTCAAAAAGATAAATTGAAAAGTCAATCGTTAGAAGTATTAACTAAATTATTGAATAAAAGATCGGGCCTGGGAGTAAGAAAAACACACTATTCTAAATCAATTTTATTCTAAATGAATTATACATGCATGGGTTTTGAATTTATTAATATTTTAAAATTCACCAATCTTCACAATTCCAAGATTTCCTCCATTCATTAAGTTTATTAAAAAAATATAGTTTGTGGATTTTAATTTTTCTTAACTGAGTTGATGGAGTGGTATTTATGAAAGGTTCATACGAAATACTAAATATTGCAATATCAAAAAAAGAATGAATCATTCATATGTTTATTCTCCCCGTAAAATTCATAGATATATGAACAAATTTTGTTATGTACATAGATGACCTCGAATATTTCCATCTTAGCATATAGTTGGGTAAAATTATAGTAAAAAATAATATTCAATCTAAAGTTTTTAATAAGTATTGTATGCATGACACGTATCCTTTTTTTATTTTAAAGTGGATAGCATTTTAGTTAAGGTATCAAATACGTCAGTTTATTGTGTCTTATATGTTCATTATGTCAAATTAAAATTCATTGTGTTATAAGTTTTACATCATTTGTTATATGTATTCTTTATTGTGTTTTACGTTTTAAACTATTTAAAGATATTAATTTTTATTATTGTTTTTTATAGATTATATAAACTTATTATTTATGATTGTGTTTTATAATCAGAAGTATACAATGTTATATTTTCATCAATATATTTTTTAAAACTCGTAGTTTTAAAGATAACATAATGTGTTATTTTTGTCATTTTTATAGATATATAAATTTGTTGTTATCTATCATTGTATTTTATAATTAAAAGTAAATAATAATGATATTATTCCACTAATGTATTTTTTAAAACTTATAGTATAAAACTAACAGAATGATGATAAAAAAACACAATGAGACATTGTGTTATTTTGTCAATATTTTTAATTAGTTGTTAACTTATATTATGTTTTACATATTAGAGATACACAACAATATTATTTTATTGTTATATTGTTTTTTAAAATTCATCCTTTTTGAAATACACAATAGTATTAAGAATGACACGATAACAAACAAAAATACATAACTAACTGCACTAAAGACATAATAAAAGATATGAGTTTAAAAACATAAGTAAAAATTATTATTTTTATATAAAAATACCGTACTCGTTTTAATAAATGAAAACATGTTTACGTTTAAAAAATAGGAGAACTTGTAAAAAGTCAAAAAAATGTTTATTTCTAAAATAACACTCTAACAAATATATTTTTATAATTTGATTTCAACAATTAATTAAAATATTTTATAGTTGTGATGTTTTTTTAATTAAAAGACTTTTATTTTGAACAATTCCCTAGTGACCCCTACCGTCATTTTTGAAACATATATGAACTTGAATCATAGAAGATCCATTGTTAATGCATCTTTGATGATTTCCTATTTCATAAATAATTTTGATATGTGATTTCATGGTATTAGTAAAATTCTACAAACCTATAAAATTTCGTTTTTCAGTAAAAGACATTAGTCTAATGGTATTAAAGTGTTTAGGACATTATTTTTACCGGGTGAGCATTCAAGTCTTGTTGTGAACATACACTTTAATTCAGGGGTCGATTAATAGGTGATGAGTTCGTTGTTAAGAAATAAATTTATTTTTTCTAATATTTTTTCCCAAAGGAATTTTTATTCGCTATAAATAGTGATTTATCATAGTACCTAATACAAGCAAGTTTGCCATTTAAATTCCAAAATTTATGAAAATACAATATCGAAAGTTTACGTACTTGTAATTAAATTCCAACCTTTTAAACAAGGATGCTTAATATATAGAACAAAAAATCAGGATGCCATACGTATTTTGGTGCAAAGTAGATAGTAATTTTTTTAACGGCTAACGAATAATTTTTAAGCCCGGTCACCCGGGTAAATCCAATGTCAAAAGGCCACTCACGCCCGCGAACACAAGCAGCGCTGGTGACCCGGCTCGCCCACCATTCCAAGAGAACCCACCAGCTAAAGACCCACTGTGGTAAAACCATTAGCCCACTAGAAACATATTGCATCTAATGAGACTCCAACTAATGATCTTCACTTTGGAAAGTCATAAGGTGTTTCCTCCTCCTACTAGTTGATCTAGAACTTATTGACCAGTAGATAGTACTGTCACAACTCATGAAACCTTACGTTCTTTATTTTGTGTTTATTTCAGAAATCTCCGAAAACCTATCTTAAGAGAGCTTCTGACCTCCTATCGTTGTTGTTGAATCTAGCGTTCTGTGTTGTTCTAATTTTCAGGACGAAAATTCTTTCAACAAGGGGATGATGTGACGCCCCGTAATCTTCGGGTTAACATCCCTACCACTCAACGATATTTTAAACTATTTCATGATATTAATTATTATTATTATTATTATTATTATGTAATAATGATTGTTATTATAATTGTTATTATTATATTATTATTATGATAATAGTTTAGTAATAATGTAAATTAGGTTAAACTCGGAGGACTAAAATGTAAATGTCTTTTGTTAATTGTAAACATAAAAACCGTGGGTTTTCATCTCTCTCGGCTGTTTTATGAAACTAACCACACCACCATCAAAACCTAGCTGCCTCCTCTCGAATCTCGGCAATCGGTACACTCCGCTCAACCGCGAGGGTTGATCGACGCATACGGTACGCCTATGTCTTTTCTCTTGTTATGTTTTTCGCGTTGTATCGATACGGTCCGCTATCGATTCTTGTTTTCGGTTGGGTGGAGGGTGTGGACCGGTGGTGAACATTCTGTGGTTCCTCCGGTTGGGTGGTCGGGTTGGTTCCGGGTTCTTTCATGCGTTGGTTTCGGTTACGGTTCCAGTTGCAATCGAGATGCTTTAATCTCGTGTTTTCTTGTGCGTACGTGTATTCTGCAATTGTGTTACATATGTGTGTATGTGGTTCTACATATATGTATGTATAGATTCATTTTTCATTCGGCATTAAGTGTATGTATATGTGCTCCTACGTGTGCGTGCTTGGTGAGTAGGTGTGTGGTGCACTCTTGCGTGCGTGCGCGACCAATCTTGCCGAGTGTGTGTTGCGTTACGTATGTATATATGTATGTATTCTGTGTATATATATAAATGTGTGTGCTGTGTTGTGTGTCTATATAAGCATGGGTTCTGCGTACATATATGTATAGATGTGAGTGTATGTTTCTATGATATTGTGTGTGTGTACGTGTGCTTCTTTTATATATATATATATATATATATATATATATTCCTGTGATATATATATATATTTATAGGTGTATGCATCCTTTGTTTATATATTTATAGGTGTGTGTGCATTCCTTTGTTTGTTTGTTTATGTTTCTGTGTTGTGTGTAATTCATGTATATTATATATGTACATAAATTTTATATTATGTAGTGTGTGAAGTGTGTATCATATACATGTGTAGAGTGTATGAAAACTTTCATAAGGGTATGTTTAGTGGTGTCATTAAACGCGGTGTCCTGCGAGTCATATATTAGGATATGTAAGAGGTCAATTTGAAAAGTTTTTGTAACTAATATCATATATAAGGTATGTTATGGTGTGAGTTTGGGGTATAATTATGTGTAATTGTGAGCAGGGAAATATCATTAACTAACATCGTAACCGAGCCGTGAAACGCGAAACTGTACATTCTTTATATTTATAATTAATAATTAAAATTAATATTATATATTAATTGAAATCCAGGTTAATCGGTGACGCTAAACGTTTGTGCTTTCGTTTAATAGTTGTTGTACAATCAAGGTGAGTTCGCAGCCCCTCTTTCACATCATACTCTCTTTTTGGAGGAGAGAAACATATTGTTTTTCATAAACATACAATGCTTAGATTAGTAATACTGCATATACTGGTTTACTATTGTGATACCACTACGTCTTACTGGTTTACTATAGTGATACCACTACGTCTTGTTCGGACTGTTAATATAGTATTAGCGAGGTGATTTTTAGTAGATCTACTGGGTTTGACAAACCCCACCTGGGCTAGTCGCGCTAGTTCGACTGGAGGTCAAACGGTGAATGGTTAGCCTGTTTTACAGTGTTGTGGTCTGGTATCCACAGCCGGGGCATTCATTATATTATTACTGTCAGCTCGGTCGCGAAATTCATGCTCATAGTGACTTGTTGTAGGCTAGCTATCTACTTATATGCTTTGATTACTTAATCTGAATTTCATTACTATTACTTACTGTTTTTTGATAAACATGTGAACTCACCAACTTTGTGTTGACATTTTAGCATGTTTCTTTAAGGTCCTTAAGGTGTGCACGAATAGGAGCATCTCGCATTTGCATTTATCATCGTAGAGTCAAATGAACAATCTATATTTTTCTATAAATTATATTTATTTGGTTTGCGCGTGTTTGCGCCGTTTAAATTATGGTTTATACGCTTTCGCATTTATTTTCATGTTTCGTATTTAATTCTAATTTTAAGAAACTTTAATTAATTTATAAATTTCATTTTGTAATTGTTGCGTGTTACACGTTTAACGGTATTACCCCGCTTGTGGAATTTGAGGGTGTGACAAGTAGCTATGCTTATAACCTAATACAAGAAACTTTATTATATATGTTAAAGTGAGTAAAGTTAGTAGCATTTAGTTAGTTGGTTAATAGTAGCGTTTAACTAGTTTTTACGATTAGTTTTTCCAATTAAAATAGAATTTTTCTACCAACCGAAGATTTCTTCCTTTTTGGCTTTAGAACACTATTGTTCATCATATGTGCTTTTCTTTTTCGACTCAAACACTTCAGATCTGTCAACATTCAATCCAAAATTTTCTTTTCCTTTTTCCTGTATAATCAATAGCCACATGTAAGATCTAAATATCAAAGCAACAAGGATCTGCTAAGATTAGCTAGTTTTTTTTTTCAAATTTGTTTGTATCATTTGTTAAAAATGCCAACCGATGATGAGAGTTTTAAGGTTTTGGTTGAAAGAGTTTTTGTGACATTTTATGGCTTTTGTTCAATTTGTTATTCAAACTAAGTTAACGCAAGTAGGATTTTAAAAACATAAGATGATACCGAAAGATATTGACATGCAACTTTTCTAAAGTGTATTTTAGTGTTTTTTTTCCTTTATGATAATAAAATGATAACAGGCAAAAATGTGTCATGGTTTCTTGAGATTTTAAAAAAGTAACATTTGTTTAATATGCTTTTCTATGCCTACTAAAATCATGCCTAATTCAATAATTTTAACTTTCTAGAGTATTTTCATTCAAGGTGAAACCGCTACAATTTATTTGAGTATTAGTGTTGTAGTAAACCACACCATCTAAAAATAAACCCATCTTCTGAGCATTATAGATAAGAAGAAAATGTCATATTATAGTGCACAACTAAAGGTGCAATCACTTTGTGCGTTTTGGTCCGGCATTTATTTCTTAGATTCTTCAACAAAAGTCTAAAGATAAAATGTTTTGTTCCATGGAATAAACTTTTGCTCTAAGGCTAAATTCTTTTCTACTTTTAAAAAGGTGTAATGCATTAGGTAACCAGTTAATGTGTTTAAGATGTTTACAATTTGATTACTACCCTTCAATCCACCAACTCGATCGAAGCATACAATTTTTAATATGTGTATTTTAGGGTTGACATTTTGAACAAGAATAAAAACACGGATTGCATTTGGGTCGTCAAACAATTCAAACATGTCAATCGCTACCCCTGTCAATCCAATACTATTGACATCCATATATAGCACTCACAAATATTATGTAATTAAATCTTAGTTGAATTTGAATGAAAAAATCTTCGTTGAGAAATCGCTAGTTCGTTTATTTTTTCACATTCGGTTTTCATGGTTCAATTATGATTATATGTGTATAAATAGTCGATGTCACAGCCTGGCGGAAACGTGAAATACTTGAGTGTGACTTGTTAGTTCAAAACGTATTGATTATCATGACATGCATATCACAAAGATAAACTAAAATATCATGTTCATTAATTCATATTTAAAGGATTACAATTTTTATAAAACTTAGTCTAATATTTTAGACTTTTACATTTGTAATTCTAATCAAAAGCATGTCTTCAACATATCACATAATCTTCGGCTAGTAGTGAACATGAACATTCACATAAAGGCTGAAGTCAAACAAGTCAATAGTTAATCAAATGCATAGCTTTTTTAAATAGTTGTGCCGATCACTATACATGTTAAAGGTATACACAAGACACTACAAGAATTTGACCCTATCGTGACGACAAATGTTGTTGCCTCGCAATAGGTCAAAAATAAGTCATCGCCGTAGAAACAGTCGCCATTGTCCTCTATCGCGACGACAAGTCATTGCTACAAACCTGTCGCCATTATTTTATTTTTAACTTTTTAATTCAAAATTAAAGATAAAAATCATGTGTTACGATAACATGTCGTCGTCATAAGTATTTTTATATAAAATAATGAAAACAGGAAATATATTAAATTAATAAAATAGTTTTTAAATATGACCAATGGAGACGACATGTCGTCGCCATAGGTATTTTGTATAATAAATACTAAAAATAGAAAATTTATTAAATTAACTTTTTAATTTGAGCTAAAACGACGACATGTCATCGTCATAGAGTCTCTGGTTAAAAATTTTATTTTTTAAATTATATTTTTTCCATGTTTTGTACTTAAAATTTAATGTTTTTAACACAAATTAGATACATGGAAATAAACCTAAATATTACGAATACCTAAATGAAGTTCAAATAATTCTAATTTACATACAAAACAAAAGTACCAAAGTAAACGTATCTTAAGTCCTTACAACCCAATCAAATTAACTCCCTAATTGTCGTCATCTTCGTCGTTATTGGGATTATGTTTTCTTTTTTCAAATTCATTCATTCTTTCTTTCATTTCTCGCATTTGTTGTTTTATTGCATCCATTTCTTCATTCCGATGTGATGATGACTCGCTTGATGGTTTATAACGAGATATATTTTTTACTTTTCGTCCAACACCTCTCGTATGACCACGTCTTTATCCTAATGCAAGCTCTAAACATTCCATATCATTAACGGACAACTCTCCCGCCTCCATTTGCATTTGAGTGTATTGATTTTCAATTTTTTCCTGCAATTTCAAAAAATCAAAATGAAAAAGTCTCAAGATTTTTTTGAAATTTCAATAGCATAACCGTAACAAAATGAAAAAAACGGTATTTAATCATAAGTACATATAACATAAAATTCCCAACTTCCAACATATAAGCACAACTTATCAAAACCAAACAATTCTCAAATTACCATATAGACCATATTATTTAATTATAAGCACATATAATATAAAAATCACAAGTTTAAACATATAAACTAACAACTCTCAAATATGTATAGCATATAGACTATATTGGGTCAAGATCACCAAACACAATATATTAAAAACATATGAACATATGATAATATTATTCTTAACATATTAAGCTTACCTAATCTTATTCTATCCTTTGGTTGATCTGTCCTGAGCCTTCTCTTTAATGCGACCTCGTCCACGTTTCGATGTAACTTGGGGTCCCGGTTTGTTGCTCCTATTAAAAACAATATTCATAATATTTGAAAAGAATTAATACATAATTAAATAATATATGTTTTCTTACCTGAAGATATCGCCTTTGAGCATATCGACTACCATACAAACTTGGATAGAGTTGTTTTGCTCTATTCTTTACGCCTTTTTCAGAAAGGCGTTTATGTTCTTCACTGAGAAAAACTCAACCACCTGCTCCCATGCCTCCCGACTTTGACCTTCAGGTAAATTATTTACAACTTACTCAATATTTATTATAACCTCCATGATTTAAGAAATGTTGTCTCATATTATATTTTCTATCTCGAAATGCTCGTTGGCAATCCATATGGATACCAAGTTTGATTCCATGCTAGTGATCTGAACCACAATGAGCTTCTAAATCAAAATATTCCTGCAAAACAGAATAATTAGAAAAATATAAAAGCTATGACTATCAAATTACAAATAAAAGACTACATATATACTCGTCTTCATAAAATTTAACAATGATACTTTAAACGTATCAGGGACTTTTTCCCATGTGAGATAATCAAAAGAAACAGAGGCAACATGATTGGATAATTCTTTAACAAATAATGAACTATTTTCTCCTACAACTTTAAATTGTTTTCATGTATATTCAAATTGCACGGGGTAGTGGTTAGTTGTTGTTTGTAGCTTGTTTCTCATATAAATTTAAATTCCTTCCCTTTGATCGTTTTTTCTTAGTTGATGCTATATTAATATAAAATTGTTAGTTATAGGCTTTAAGAATCAAACCTTGTTTGATGAGGAAAACTTAAGAGAATTGTTTGGCTAAACTTCTTGATGATCCGGTTAGGTGATTCTTGAGCTTGGAGTATTGATCACAACTAGTTGATGAAAGCTTGAGATGATGCCTTGGATGATCGGTTGGTGTTGGACCCGAAAGAAAACAAGAGATGATTGGAGTTGGGTGAGTAATGTGAGGGCCGAGAGAAGGGATTGATAGTGCTGTGATTTGTGAACCGAAAGTGATGAAGAGGGCCGAGAGTAGTGATGGTGGCGGTTGTGGTGGTTTCCGGTTGTGGTGTGTTGTGGTTGTGGCTCCATTGGCCGAGAGCTTCAAGATAATGGAGATCATCATCATTAACTCTAGCCTAGGCTTGGTGAGATGGTGTTTTAAGGGTCATTAGGTGGCCATTTAGGTGCTAGGTGGCGGGTTAAGGAGGTGATTAGTGTAAGGGTTGGCTAGGTGTCAGCTTATGGTACTAATGACTCTCTTAGTCATTAAGTTAAAATTAATTGGATGATGAGTGATTAAGGTAGGTTAGTTAGTATCTTAATGAGCCGATACTAGTGGTTAAGTGGGTGTTTACTTAGTGTTTAAATGTTTGAGACTTGGTTTAATTTTTGATATAAAGTTAACTTGATGTAGTATGGTTTAATTTAGTTGAAGTCTTAATACATTACATATAGTTAAGGCATTTAGCATTTTGTTTATCTATGCATTAACCCTCATTATTTGGTCTTAAGGGAAAATAGGTAAACACAAATTTTGTTTATCTATGCATTAACCACCGAGTAAAAGAAGAAGAAAACCCTATCATCGCCTTCTCTTATCCCATTTCTCATGTCACACAGTTTCATCTCGACAACGATGACTTTCTTAACAATCGCCACAAAGCCGACGGAACGATGACTTTCTTAAGAATCGCCACAAAGCCGACGGTTTTGAAATTGTAAGTAAGAATCACTTTGGAAATCAATACTAACGACAATCTGGGTTTACGTTTTATTTAGTGTTTTCAATAATAGATCTAGTTACTATGTAGTTTAATCCTTTTTGTGCATCACTGTCTTTTTAGATGTTTAATCATTGATGTAAATAGCACAAAATGCAATAACTTTTATGTTTGTAAGTTAGGTGTTTATATTTGTGCATTTGAAAAGCCTAGCAAGTTTTCTTATATCATCTTCATCGTTGTTTAGATGTATTGTTGTAATTGATTTAGATGTATTATACGAGGTGTTAGCCGTACCATTATATACTTGTGCATGCAAACCTATTATGATAGAACAATAAATTTTTAAACTTGAAGAAACATTATTAAGAATCTGGACACACTCAAGAGATGTTAGACACACAATTACATACTTAATTGGTCGTCAAATCAATTACATCAATATGATAACTTTTATAATTTCTAACGAAATATTGTAATGAGTTTGGACAAATCTGTTAAAGATGTAAGACGTATAATAATAAACACTGTATCAACACCGTTTACAATACTACAGTAGCTTTGTAATTTTGGACTCATCGTTCTAAACTTTTGAATGCACAGTTGCATGCATGTGCATTGGGCAACCCCCTTGACCCATGCCTTTTCTTTACGCATGGTTGTAATGTCTAGGTAAAAAACATTATTTGATTCTATATCTTGTAAAGCATGACTTGTGCCAAATCAATGAACATGAAATTATAAAATAATTTTATTATTTTTCCTAAAAAAGAAGCATATTAAAGATATTCAAGATTAAAAATTTTATGGGGACTTTTTGGTTAGACGTTTAAAAAGTAAGTAATGTGTGATATATATTTTTGGTTCTCCCCTCTTTCGCTCTTACATGCATATTTTAATTTTTTTTCGATTACATTGTCACTATAT
The DNA here is from genome assembly GCA_025506515.1 of Flaveria trinervia. NCBI lineage: Eukaryota > Viridiplantae > Streptophyta > Magnoliopsida > Asterales > Asteraceae > Flaveria > Flaveria trinervia. The sequence goes on along the minus strand of CM046445.1, from coordinate 89,883,234 downwards.
AATGTCAAACTAAGAGTTTGTTTGGCAATTTTTGAATGATTAAATGTTAAATCAATAAGATGTCTGAATTATTAAGTGTTGAACCATTAAGAGCTAGTATATCGCTTAACTATTCAAAGGCAAATATCTGATCAAGTTAAATAAGAGGTCTTAACCATTCAGCATTAGACGTATTAACCATTCAGCATTAGACGTATTAACCATTCAGCATTAGTATAATACGTAACCATTCAAAGGCAAATGTCTTAATTCGTACATTTGCTCGTGAAACAAACAGTTTGAACAATTAAGTACTGAAATATTTAAACATCTGAACCATTAAGAAGCTAATTCAGATGTTAACAAACAACCTCTAAATACGATCTTAGTGAGAGGTCAGATTTTTTTTCATATATGCTTTTAAAAAATGAAATCATAATAAATGAACTCTCTTGATACAAATTTTGAGATGAGCCCGCTACTAAATATCCGTAAATTAAATCTTTCGGTTTTTTGGTTGAGGGTTCATATAAGTCATATCACGTATATTAACAACTAAATTTAGTAAACCAGTATATTACACTAACTAAATAAAAAATATTAAAATTATTAATTACAAAAACGTTATTTTAAGATAAGGTGCAATTGAAAGTTATTCTTATTATAAATAGAATAAAAATTTTATTTTAAAATAAATTTTTTTAATAAAGTATCATTTTAATTATTTTCTTATTATAATCCCAAATTTAATTATTATTTGTTTATGAAAAATTACTTTTTAAAACACCAATTTTAAAATTTTGTATATTTAAATTTTTTGATGTTTTAGAAAACTTTTCTTATTTTATAAAATTATTATTTCTTTAGAAATAACATTAATACGAAGATATATTTCTTAATTTAATTAAAAATATTTTAATCTTAAAAAGAATTAAATTAATATTGTTAGTAATTAATGTAATAATTTAATAGGAGAAAAAAACGAGAAAAATTTAACAATAAGAAATATTGTATTGTCAAATGTCTCTATTAATCGCTCTTAATTACCCTTTCATAAGAGTGGAAAGATATGTATCAATATTTATGTATACACCAACTTTAAATTCATGCAAGACTCAACATTGTTACCCAACAATTATATTCGCTTAATTAACAATCTTCAGCTATGTCAATTGTCGAGGACCATCAACACAAAACAATGAAAAGGATAAGCTATAGTCATGTTACTATTTAGTATTCCGATAAACTACAACAATTGACAAAAACTAAAGGAAGTTAATATCTTACATAAAATGAACCAGGTATATTGCATGAATAATCAATATATAAATTATGGTCGTATCTTGCATATAAATAAACAACATAAATTGTTTAAAATAACAATTCGTTAAAAATATGTTGTATATATGTAGTTGACATATGAAAAACATGAAATCGTGTTACATTGAATTGAAGGTTAACTATAAAGTTTATAAATCTATATTTAAATATTATTTGGAAAATACAAAAAAGGGCACATTATAGCGCATCACTTAATGTGGAAATTGGAATCACTTTGTGCCTTTTGCATTCTGAGTCAGCATTTGCTTCTTAGAGTCTCCAGAAAAAGTCAACTGAAAAAATGTTTGTTCCATGGAATAACCTTTTGCTTTAACTCTAGAATCTTTACAAAATTCTAGAAGTTTTCATAAACACGTGGAACACAAAATCTAAGAAGCAAACATTCAAATATTATTTTTGGATCAAATAAGAAGACAAGTTAATGAATCATTTATCACGATAATTCTGAACTTCATATTTTTGGATAGCTTTCGAATTTCAGATTAATTTAGTTTGTGTGTACGAAATCAATAATTAGATAAAACATACATAGTTCTTCGAGAATTGACAGTATATTTTTTTTGCAAAAACAAGTATTTAAAAACACCAAATAAGTTTCCATATATAGGGGATGGAACATTATATTGATTGGGATGAAACGTTGTCATTTTTTTTTGAAAGGGTACAATGGTTGGGCATGATAACTGTCAACAATTAGACTGTTTTATATTAGTAGCAAAATCTTTAACAGTAACTTTGTTAATTAGCAGCAGCCAAGCTACTACTGATGCATGCATTGCCCTTCACGAATAACTTATAATTTGTTGCTAGATGGTTATTGTAACACCTGAAAGTTTAGCTTAACTCTGTTTAATAATAAATTATGCGGGAAGTTACTTAAAAAGGTTAAGTATAATTAGTTTACAAACAGGGAGAAAGTTAGAGAGATTAAACCCTAATTCTTATGCAAAAACGTCAGTAGTTTCTAAGTTTAGTTATTATGAACTTTTGGGAGAGAATGAAGGGACACAACACGATGATAAATATGGGTGTAAGCTAATAGTTACATATGTGTGTGTAATTGTGTGTGTTGTGTGATTGTATGATCTAACAAAAGAGATATACTAAACAAAAAGGTGATTGATATGCTAGCGATCCGAGGGAAAAAGGGGGAGCTAAGGCTCCAATGGTTGAAGGCGATAAAGGCAATCCAAGTGCATGATATTGGATATGGTCGAACAGTGGTCGGCTGAATGGCAGTGTACGATCACGCAAGTAGTGATAACACGGGGCTAGGATGACAGCAGAACAATGATTAGTCACGGTTTGTTATATGGGTGTTCATTGGTTTGGATATTAGTTTGTTCAATTCGATTATTTAGTTTCGAAAATCTTTTTGGCCTAATAGAACTCCTAATATGTCCGACATAGAAATGCATCTAACAGAATTAAATTCAACCAATGAAACCACTTATTCAATTTACTCATTTATTCAATTTACTCACATTACTCATTTAACATCTTATTATCCGGTTGAAGCCGGTTCGATTATTCAAATAAGCAAGATTTGTGAAACCGAAACTGAAAAGAAAACCAAATAAGCAATCCAGGTTGGTTTTTGTGGATATTGATATGGTTTGAGTCACGGTTTCTTTTGTTGAGTAGAGGTGCATGACATTTTCGTAACACATGAGTGAGGATGGTCATTATAAGCGATCTATTAGAAAATTATTAGTTGAGCTGAATCCCCAAGTAAACAAGGTTGTGCTTGACATGGTTCAAATGCTTGTTATAGGATTGACATTTATTATTGTGATAAATAAAGTAAAGATATTTGGACAATCTTATTTGTTTTATAAAACTAACAGAAAATAATAAAAAAAACAGGTAGGTTTTTAAGTTAAACATCATGAATGGATTGTAGGACCTCGCCTTCTAATCAAGGTTTTAGTAGCAACTACTAACGTATTGTGGAAAGTTATGTTGGTACACTACAAGATTTTTGTCCTATCGCGACGAAAAATATCGTCGACATGTCGTCGCGATAGTGGTAGTAGCCGTAGTTTCGTCGCAATAGGTCAAATAAAGTCGTCGGCGTAGACATTGTCGCCATTGTCACCTATCGCGACGACATATCGTCGCGATAAGCTTGTCGCTATTAATTTTTTTCCTATTTTTTTAATTCAAAATTTAAAATAAAATATCTAACTCGGGGACCCTATGGCGACGTCGCCATAGGTATTTTAATATAATAAATAATAAAAATAAAAAATATATTAAATTAATAATAATATTTTCTAATTTTACCTATGGCGACGACATGTCCTTGCCATAGGGTTCCTGGTTAAATAATTTATTTTTTAAATTTTGATTTTTTTCAGGTTTTTTAGCTAAATAATTTACCCAAATCAGATACGCAAAAATAAAACTTAACTATTACGAATACTTAAACGTAGATCAAACAATTATAATTAAGTATATACCAAACAAGACAAAGTATCAAATTTAACATATCTTAAGTTTTTACAACCCTAACAAATTAACTTCCTAATTGTCGTCATCTTCATCATCTTCGTCGTTATTGGGATTATGTTTTCTTCTTTCAAATTCATTCATCCTTTCTTGCATTTCTCGCATTTTTTGCTTTATTGCTTCCATTTCTTCATTCGGATGTGATGATGACCTGCTTGATTGTTCATAACGAGAGAGATTTTTTTACCTTTCGTCCAACACCTCTTGTATGACCACGCCTTTCTCCTAATGCAAGCTCTAAACATTGCATCTCATTAACGGGCGACTCTCCCGCCTCCATTTGCATTTGGGCGTATTGATTTTCAATTTTTGTCTGCAATTTTAAAGAATCAAAATGAAAAGGTATTAAGATTTTTATGAAATTTCAACAGCATAACTGTAACAAAATGAAAAAAAAACCATCCAAAATCATAACTAAATATAACATAAAATTTCCAACTTTAAAGATATAAACACAACTTATCAGAACCAAATAGTTCTCAAATATGTATAGCATATAGACTATATTGGGTCAAGATCACCAAACATAATATATTAAATACATATGAACATATGATAATAACATTCTTAACATATTAAGTTTACCCGATCTTCTTCTGCCCTTTGGTTGACCCATCCTGACCCTTCTATGTAATGCGACCTCCTCCACGTTTTGATGTAACTTGGGGTCCCGGTTTGTTGCTCCTATTAAAAGCAATATTCATAATAACAGAACAGAATTAATAATACATAATTAAATAATATATGTTTTTACCTGAAGATATCATCTTTCAGCATATGATCGACTACCATGCAGACTTGGATAGAGTTGTTTTGCCCTATTCTCTACGCCTTTTTCAGAAAGGCGTTTATGTTCTTCACTTGAGAAAAACTCAACCACCCGCTCCCATGCCTCACGACTTTGACCTTCAGGTGGATTATTTAAAGCGTGCTTAATATTATTATAGCCTCCATGCTTTAAGAAATGTTGTTTCATATTATATTTTCTATCTCGAAATGCTCGCTGGCAATCCATATGGATACCAAGTTGGATTCCATGCCAATGGTCTGAACCACGATAAGCTTCTAAATCAAAATATTCCTGCAAAACAGAATAGTTAGATATATATAAAAGTTATGATTACTAAATTACAAATAAAAGACTACATAATACTCGCCTCTAAAAAATAAACAATGATATCTTAAACGTATCAGGGACTTTTTCCCAAGAGGGATAATGAAAAGGAGCAGTGGCAACATGATTGGATAATGCTCTAACAAATAATTGACTATTTTCTCCCACAGCTTTAAATTGTTTTCCTGTATGATCAAATTCCACGAGCAGTGGTTGGTTGTTGTTTGTAGCCCGTTTCTCATATAAATTTAAATTCCTTCCTTTTGGTCGTCTTTTCTTAGCTGATGCTATATTAATATAAAAAATCAAAAGGTTAATAATATTTAAAATATATTTAAAATTTAAAACATTAAGTTACATGATTGGCAACTGGAAGGAAGAGTATATCCATGCCCGTGGGGATCCTTACCCCCACCGTCACCACCATGTGATCCTGCTATGGTTGAAGACATAACCTGCAATAAAATCATGTGTCACTTTAATAAGAAATAGAATAAAATGACATTTTCATAAGAAATAAAATAAAGTGTTCTTAATACATGCAATCAATCTGAGTTATTATGACACCCTACACATATCCCACATCGGTCGTGGACAGGAGAGATTCCTGGTTCATAAGGAATGTCTGGCCTCTAACATCAACAACGCATTTTGGGCGTATTGGCTGTGGATGAGAGGAGAACTCCACAATTAAGCGTGCTCAGGTGGGAGCAATCTAGGGATGGGTGACCTCCTTGGAAGTTTTCACTCAAGCAACCAAAAGCAAATCGTTGATCTCCTCGTGGGCAAAGCAGACAATATTGTTGATACGAGGGGCCGGGTGTTACAGAATGGTATCAGATTCACTCCTGTGTCATTCGAGGTGTGGGACATACCTCACCAAGGATGGTGACTTCTCGGGCTCATCGAGGACGATGAGTCCAAACAAAGGGTGCTTGTGACACCCTACACATATCCCGCATTGATTGTGGACAGGAGAGATTCCTGGTTCATAAGGAATGTCTGGCCTCTAACATCAACATCATGTTTTGGCGTATTGGCTGTGGATGAGAGGAGAACTCCACAGTTAAGCGTGCTCAGGTGGGAGCAATCTAGGGATGGGTGACCTCCTTGGGAAGTTTTCACTCAAGCAACCAAAAGCAAATCCGTGATCTCCTCGTGGGCAAAGCGAACAATATTGTTGATGCGAGGGGCCGGGTGTTACAGTTATCACTATAAAGATTTTTATCTTCGTTTACAAGATTATCATCGTTCTTGTCCATATTATCATTAATATCTAATGCATCTTCATCTTCTTCATCATCATTAATATAATCTTCCTCATCTGCGAGATATGCATCTTCATCTTCTTCTTCATCATTAATAAAATCTTCATCATGAACAAGTGGAGCAACAGGCAACCAACTTAAGTCTACGACTAAATCACAATTATCATGTGCATCTCTCTCATCGTTAATAACTCGTGCACTTGATTCACCAATTTCAAAATTGTTATCGACTACTAAGTTATAATCAGATGACTCATTGTCGTGCAATACATCTATCTCATTAGCAACACTAATACTAGGATAATCCCAAAGCTTTCGATGATGAACATCATCCACAACCCTCCAATTGCTGGTGGCTTTAGAAGGATCTTCAAGATAAAACACTTGTTGAGCATGTGTTGCTAAAATGAAAGGCTGATCACGAAACCATTCACGGCTGACATCGATAACAACAACGTTATTCTTTCTAATTACAGATCCCTTTCATGATGTGTCGAACCATTTACAACGAAATAGTACAACATTGTAACTATTTATATAGTTCAACTCGTAGATGTCTTCTAGCTGACCATAAAATTGTGTACCATCTTCTCCTATTGTAACAACACTGCTGTTTTGTGTAGTGCGTCTAATATCACGGCTATTTACCATAAATCTAACACCATTGACAATACAAGCTGTGTAAGAATATGTGCACACGGGGCCATGTGCCAATGCTTTCAGTTCTTTGTCAGGAGACGTATTGAACTTATTATTAAGCCATGAAGAAAATTCATTTTTACATCGCTTCCAGGGAATTCAAGTTCAAATTCACTGTGTGAGAAATATAATATTTATATTAGTTTATCATATTAACTAAAGTGAAACTAATAAGAATAATTTAAACCAAAAAAACTTACGACATGTAGACTTTAACTTCTTCACAATTGTTCAGCACAAACCATTGAAATGACTTCTTAGAATTTTCAGTAAGGGAAATAATTTTCTTCTTTGAAATTGATCAACATTATGACGAAAAAACAGAGAACTTTCTCTTTGGAATGTCAGGATCTTCA
>CM046445.1:89670966-89870966 GCA_025506515.1 Flaveria trinervia | reverse complement strand
GAGGCCTCAACTAGCTAACCAAGGAAGTGGTCATGCTTGACATAGTCATGCGATTGGCTATTGATAGTTGGAAAATAATTGGCTTAGGGGTTCTTGATGAACATTTGGTTATGGTTTTTTTAGACAATATAATTTATTGAATTAAAGAACAACGTTTATTTCATTTGTATTGATTGTTTCTAGACTTGTGTTGTAAGATTGTGGTTTTTTCATATTATTCTATGTGTACTCTAACAAGTTTCCCATTTGGGTTTTGGGGTGTGATAGTTGCTGATAAGTTACATATGACGGGCAGTTACTTCTGACGATTAGTTACTTCTGACGATTAGTTACTTCTGACGATTAGTTACTTCTGACGATTAGTAACTTCTCACGAAAAATGTTAATGATGATCGGTTATCACTATTCTCAGTTACCACTAATTATTTGGTTCCTTCCGATAGTCGTTATCTAAGCAACTTTTTACATGCTAACTAGGGAATTTGGCCTGTGAAACTGTGTTACCCCTTACTTTTTGCCCTTAAACCCCTACTAAGAGGACAATTCCTTCCTAGCAATTCCTTATGATTTAAGGGCTTAGTGTTTAAAATCATAAACTCAAATTAAAGTTTATTTTAGATTCTCATTTGCTTTTAAAAGATCTAATTAGATATTGATGACACTAAATCACATATAGGGTTGCAAACAAACACGAAAAAGGTTTTGTTCATGTTTGTTTATTAAAAATAAACTTGTTTATAAAGTATTCACAAATACTTACTGAACGAGATTCTTTGTTCGTATTTGTACATTAAGGAAATGAACATGTTCAATAACTGTTCACAAACATCTATCGAATGCAAACGAACACAAACATACGCAAACGAACACAAGCAAATGATCATGAACATGATAAACACAAAGAAGTTCATGATCACAAACGAATACACATGATCATATAATAAATTAATATAAAATAAATTAGTTTTTCACATAAATATCAAAAGACTTGATATAATTGTCATAGAAATAACTAAAACAAAATTAAAAACATTAACGAACATATTATCGAATGTTCATAAACGAACATATTATCAAACATTCATGAACATAATGAACGAACGTGCATGTTACGTTTAACTAAATGAACAAATATTATTGTTCATATCGTTCATTACTAAACGAACAAACATTAATGAACTTCTTACCGAACGATTCACGAACTATTCGTTGAACGTTCGGTCCGTTTGTAACAGTATGTCATAATGTTGTATCTAATAGTAACTTAACGGGTAAAAAGAAAGAAAAAGAAAAGAAATTTAATAATCGTTGTTGAATTCTTCATTAAAATATAGTAACACCAATCTTTTCAAATAGAGATGTTTAAAATCGGATATCCAAAAATTTAGATAGTGGATTTCAGTACATTTGGATATGCAAAACTTTGGATTCGGTTTCGGATATCCAAACGGGTATTTGAAATATCGGGTTCAGATATCCTAATTCTAAATAAATAGGTATTATATAATAGCCTTTATAAAAAATAATATTTTTAAAAAAGTTGTCGAATATTTGAATTTGTTAAAAATTTATCCAAATTATTTGGAAATATCTGAAATTTCTAATCAATATTTATTATTTGGTAATTTCTATAAAAATAATTTGGATATCCGAAAATCCTATAAAAAACACCATCTGAATCTGAATTTTCTGATATTTTGAGTTTGGGTTTTCGTCCATTTCAGATTCGGATACATATATTTTAGACATCCCGGCCTACTTTTAAAACCAAAACTATATGCAATTCATTATTTTAAAAAAATTATCCATTAAATCAAAAATTTTATTCTTTTCATTTGAATATTATTATGTCGCTACATGTTTTCCAAAATGATATTTTTAACAAATATTGATAATTATCGATAAGAATTGTGATTCTAACTGAACTATAACAGTACATCTAACTATTATGATGATGCTTTTAATTTTCCTTTTCCAATTCACGAATGAACTTTTTGATTAAAATAGTGTATCCAATATTCTATTAATATGATCTAAAACCACTTGTAATTAACTGTTTGCAACTAACCTTGTACTAAAACTTCAAAATTTTTAGCTTGAATTTTCACCACATACACTGGTGCATCTAAAATATTTTTGATGTTTGATTTATGAATGAACTGTGATTTACAATGGTGCATTTAACTATTATGATTATGCTTTTAATCTTCCGTCGTCCAATATACGAATTAACTGTTTTACTACAATAGTGTATCCAATTTATTAATATCATTCGTCTAAAACCACTTTTAATTAAATGTAAGCAACTAATGTCACGCTAATTCACTAACTTTTTTGACTGAATTTTCATCACATGCAACACGAGTTGAAAATTGAATAAATATACATGTATGTTTTCTCCCACATACTCATCTTCTATAGTATGAAATAGATTCAAAATAATAATAACTGGTAAAGAGAAACCCGCGCGTTGCAGCGGGAGCGTTAAAATTTGTAAGGCTCAATTTCGACAATTTATACATTAGTATTTAATCTGTAAACAAAATTCACGTCGAAACATCAATAAAATAAGCACATCGTATGATTTCACTAGTTTAATATTGATGTTTATAAAGTTTTAGTTTTGTCATTGTGAAATGCTACTTTACATATGTTTAGATTTGATATGAATGTAGACGTGAATTCATAAGTATATGATTTAAAATATATAAATATGTATAGTTTTAATATATCTTTTTTAATATATTATGTTAATTTATACATGAAATCCTTCATTTTATTATATTACTTTACAAAATAAAATAAAAGATGATAGAATGCATGATGGCACTAAACTCAAAGTACAAAAAAAACTATTGTCAAACGTGGGAAGTGGGTTTTGAACTTGCAAACACAAAAATCAATAACCAAACCCAAACCATTCCATCTAAACTTCTTTTCGTTTTCTATACTCAAATCTAATTATCTAACACAAATTAAATTTTGTAATAAAAAACTAATTGTTTCATTGTAGACACCAACTTATGTTTTTAATATATATATATATATATAACTATTTCACGATTTTGCCTAAAGCACTCTAATTCGTAAAGTTATATTTTTTGTATGGAGTTGTAGCGATTAAGTAGACTATAACTAAATGAATTATTTTTCAAGTCAATGTGTTTTATTTATATTTTGGGTAAGTTCCACTCAAACAATAATTATATCTCCTATCGTGTGTTTTGTGTTTAACTTATAGTTTCATTCAATTCAATAATTTTATGAAGGATGCATTTGGATCCACAATAATTAAGCATACAACTAGATATTGAGATGCAAAGAATTGTGAAATAAGCATATTTATAGCTAATGTTAATTTAATGTTTCGATCATTTTGATCTATAGTATTCATTATTTAAAGTTGGGGAAGCAAGATGCGAAGGTGGCTCAAGGTATTGTTTTTACAGCTCTTTGGTGCATATGGTTGGCTAGAAACAAAAAATATATTTCATGCGAAGAACAGCAAAGTTATAGAGATAGTGGCAAAGATTAAATCCTTCTCGTGTTTTTTGGATCCGGAATAGATCAACTTATAATCTTCTATTAAACACCTAAAATGACAAAGAATAAGACCTAAAACACGAACAAATTGAACCAATTTTTGGAAAGTTGGATGATCAATTGGTAGACAAATTGTGTAAATTGACGTGGTCATGTTTTTGTGCTTAAAAGGTGGAGGGCTCCTCCATTAATTATTTAAGGGGCCTAAAATAAAAAAAAATGAAAGCAAAAGATGGTTGGTGAGAATCCATTCACGTGCTTTTAATCAATTATGCTCCCTACGCGGATTCTTAATTTCCTCTCATCACATTTTCTTCATGACTCCCTACACTTCATAATTGCCATTTTCAACCTCATTAACAACATCGTTTTAAGAATATTATTATAAATGAATCTTTAACCGGTTTTAAACGGAGGACTATGATTGTTGTATATAATCGGTTGTGTATAGTGTTTGATAGATATAATACGAGTTACAAAGAGAGTGAGGTGATTAAGAGGTAACATAACAATCTTGCGCAACACAGTTTAAGCAAATTGTGTGAATGTGCTATGTGGTGAATGGTATTCACCGTCTTATATTTAAAAAATATGTATTAAACGCCCAGATGGAATTAAATGTGTTATTTTATATGGTTATGACCTGATGTTAAAATGCGTTTCATCTTATCATAGTTATTTGAAACTACAATACCTTATTTTAGAGGTTAATTTACAAACCAGTTATAATGTTTCGGTGGTTATATCTATTTATTTAATTTTTGAAACAGAAATTAAAATCAAGAATCACAAAAGAGCCAAATATTAATGAAACAAAATGCACCGACCTATTTTTACTATGTTATTTATTGTGTGTAAGATCGGTGAAGTTAATTCACCTATCACTTCCCATTAATATTTAGAATCTCAGTTAATAAAATAAATTTATAGAAAAAATAGAAACTTATCGATCATAAAATAACTTCATTGCTGGTCTTGTTATATTTTTTTCTCACGAACAGATAGTATTAACTCAACAAACTATTATACTTTTAAAATAACTATATATATATTCTACACAGGATTTATCACGGCCCATTTAACTTTCAGGATGTTCTAGTCTTATTAAAAGTACTAGGTGAAAAAAATGTACTCTAGATTATTTAGAATCTTAAAAATAAAAGGTAGAAAAATTCTAAGTTTGTAAGACTAGATCTTTATTTTGTAGGAATTTTATTATTTGGTTTCTATGTTTATTTTAATCCAAAATATTATAAAAACTTAATATCGTTGAAGATTCATTAGTCCTAATTATGCAAAAATTGGTCTACAAAGCTATAGTTTTAAATCAACTAGGGTGAAACTATATCTGATCGAAAAATCATAGACTATTGTCGTACCAAATTGTTTGGGTGCGTGAAAGCGACCCGTTTTTTATATTAACATCGAAAGAAAAATTGACGCAATCTTTTAAGAATACTAAATGAAATTTTAAATTGCATTACACGTTTCTAAATTCAATTTAATGGAAATTTACAAGCAGATTTTATAGTTTTTGATACCAAACCAAATGCTACAATCTAACTGCATCAGTCTAGACCAATGATGAGCGTAATTTTATTTAGTTCAAAAGAACAAAAAGAATTTGATTTGAAGTAAAACCAAGTTGCAAAAGTCCAAATTCTTTTTGTTTGACATTCGTGATCGAATGCAATACACAAGTTTGCGGACCTAATTTTGTGCATCCTTTATGCGCGTGAGAACATTTTTTATCTCATTTAAAAAGCAAACTCATAAGTTGATATCCATATATATATATATATATATATATATATTATATATATATATATTATATATATATATATATATAATATTGTCTATTGTCTATTATAGTGTTATACCAGAAAATGTTACTTTAAATCGAAGGTGTGTGACATATTTAACTTAAGTTTTGGCATTTTTTACATACTTTATAAAATCAAATGTACCGTGATCGATTCATTCTTCCTTTTAGGGTGGGAAGAGTCAATTTTTCCGACTTCTTTTATTGTTTTAACTTTCTCTTTCTCATGTAGGTTTTACATAGTCCCCTTCTAATCTGCATTAAATTTAGGGTTGTGGAGAAACACTTTTTCACAACGTGTTTATGCAACTTTACATGATCGTCACTTTTAACGAAGGTTCTCAATGAGCTTGTGGTGTCTTGGATTCCATAACCAACCATAACGTTGGCGAGATAGGCAACAAAAGATAAGCTATGTTGATTCATTTGAGATAATCATCGGAATTTGATGACAATGATCCCGTGCCAGGTGATTCATCTTCAAGTATTACAAGGTTGAACATCATTTTCTAAGTGTGAAGAAGTGTAAATGATAATAGAAATCGTAGAGAAATGACGTAAAAAGTAAGTTGGGTAAAATGAATTAATATAGTCAAATAAATAGGATTCAAAAAGGATAGAAAAAAAAAGAAGGCAAAGCTAGCCTTTGGATATGTACCGGTCGAAAAAAGAAGAAAAAATGGTTGGATTTGCGTGTCGGGCATCGGGTTCAGCATCTCGTAACTCCAATCGTTAGCTGGACGCGAGGTGAGTGGGGCGGTGTTCATGTCGGGTTTGCTACAAAAACCTACCCAAGTCCACTCCGAAGACCTTGTAGGTAATTGAGCACATCACGAAATTTATAAAAGAATTACAAGATATATAGTTATATATAAGCACCAAAATATTATATTATTTGTATTATCTAATTGATTTTTATTCCCTTAGATTTTCCGAGGGGATTGGTAATTTGCTAATCAGATTGCCCAAATCTATTCTTGATTTGCGCATTAATACTTACTTAATCACAATTCCATTAATAAACAATATTCGTTTTCGTGTGATCTAATAAAGGTTATCGTACGAGGCATTTAATAGTAATTAATTTTTATTCCATCCAAACTTTAAATGTCTAATTGTTTATATTAATTCAAAATTTTGAATAATCATAAATAATTATTCAACCTATGATAGGGATTTGTGCTTTCAATTCAAAATTTATTTTTGGATCATTAATTACATCATTTGATTATAGGTATATGTTTAAAGAATTATAACTAACTATTTACAAAGAAACAAAGTGGTCAAAGACACAACCCTATCATTCTCACGGGTGAGTTGTAGGTTAAGTTTACTAATTTGATTCGGAATAAATGGTGTAATTTTAATGTATCTAATAGTGTAATCTTAATGTAATGAGATGAAAGGATGTACTTTTGACTTCTTATTCTTCTAGTAACGTGCTAGAAGTTCGAGATTTTGACTAATGAATTTTCATCTTTTATTAAGAAAAAGAAAAAAAACTAACTATTTATATAACATGGAAGATTTAAATCTAAAAAAAATGATTAATAGAAAAACATTAAGGGGTGTCTCGACTGCGCAGGGAGTTAACTTCTATTTTATACGACATTTTGAATTATTTTAATTTGGCTATTTATATTGATTACACAACACCAGTTAAATTCAAACTTTTTAAAACGAGACAATAATGTTACTTTTATTATTCATCAAAGTCAGTCAGATACTAAATCAAACAGCCAAGTTTCAATCAGATGCAGACTCAGTCAGAACTTCTTACTGAGTCAGCTTCTGACTGAGTCAGATCTTACTCAATCAGCGTAAAACAGCCCCTAAGTCATTCTAAAAATAGACTAGTCCATATCGAAGCTTAGATAAAATATTTGAAACAACTCAAGTCAAGTTCAAGATCTATTTATAAACGAGTTAAGCTCACTCTCTAATAACTTATTTACAATCCTAAAAAGTGTTTAGCATACTTTTTTAAGATAGAAAAGGATTACAAGGAAAGATGAGTGATGACAAGTTGGTTTTTTTTACATATAGTGTTAGACAAGTTTAGTTTCTTTTCCGTTTATTGTATGTTCCTAATAAACCTCTTTATTTAATGTTGTGTAATATAATTATATAAAAATCATAACATGAAAGGCCTACGTATATAAATAAATAAAACACGGGTAGCTAAACATTGTAAGCACGTTATCTAACATACATCTGAAAGTCTGAGCAAAAGACTTTTGAATAGTTAGATTGTTGTAAAAGTTTACGAACATTACAAGAATAATTTGTTCTTAATGATGTCCACAAGAAGATAGCACTCTACAATTGAGAGGTTTTCACAAAATAGGCATTAGAAGGTGAACGTGTTATTAACCATGACACAAATAAGAAGTGTGAGAGCAGTCTAGAAATAGAAATGCAAGCAAAAATAAGTGACAAACAAAAAAGTTCCCATGACAACGAACTTGATAACAAGAAAAAATAATGGCGATAAAAAAAGACAACAATTTTCAACGGGAAAAATGACCGTAATATATAACAAAGAGAGTTGAAAATCTTGGGGGACATCAAATGGATCTCTTTTTTTAATGAAAAATAGGACGAAAATGAAAATCTTGATTGGAAAGCTTGATATAAATTAATGTTTTAATAATTTTCTTTTGTCTTGTTTTTTAGCTTGGTGCTAGAATGTTAGCCCTATAGAGTCAACGGCATAGATGGTTGCACATGCAATCGAATAGGCTAGTCAATAGTCATGTTAAATTTTTAGGTATAATATAAATATTTAAATACTTTTTATTGAAATCAGTTACTTATTAAAACTATTTTACGATCCACACAAGTATCAACACACGTTTATTTATACTAATAATTTTTTTACCTAATAGTATTGACATAGTCGAACAGCCAAAAAACTGTGAATTTCAATATTATTAAGGATGTGAGGTTTTTTGAAGGTGTTTGTTAATTGTCTTTTTCATTAAAAGAAATTTTAATATTATTATTAAAAGAGCAAAATACTATTATTATAGTCAATCATGCAAAGAAAAAACTTAAATTGGAAAAGAAAATTAGGTTGTTCGGTTAGTTCTTTTAACTACATAAGTAGTTTTAATTATTAGATGCTTTTGTTAAAAAGAGCTTAAATAATTAGATGAGCTTTAATTAAAAAAAACTTACATTAAAAGAGCGGCGTGGACCTTTTAACCTAGTGCGACATAATAAAACTAATAAGATGAACGATTAATACGTCCTAGTTTCTAATAAGTAAACAATTAAGTGATTAACTCGATATCGTTTCTATAAATTAACCCAAAAGTTAAATACCCCGATTAAAGGAGAAAAGCATGAAAAGTAATTTTAAGGCACATGTTAAATTCACATCTTGGATTTTCAATGCATTTCTAAAATCATCAAATTAAAAATATCAACTTTGTTTTCTAGTGTGAATAAAGAGAACTTTATTAACATGACAATTATGGAATAGAGGTGTAAAAAATATAAACGAGGAGCGTGTATTTTCAACACTATCCAAATTTTAATTATTGTAGTTTAATACCCTCTTGGCAAGGACAAATGGACCACAATGATTGCCATTAACATTCCATCAACGAGTTATTAAACCTTATCTAATTTCATTTATCATGTTACGTCATCCAAATTAGTGTATAGCTTTTGGATCTTACTCACCTTAATTATTTGCTAGATGATTCTATATTAAATTTAATCCACCATATATGACTAGTAAAAAGATTATGTTTTATAGCATGAGCAAACCACCGAAAGCTCATTTGTTGAACTTGAAGTTAACAAATTATGGCACCTCATTAAAAATGTATAAAAGAAACAAAATGTGAGTTCTTAATGATACAAGCATATATGTTTATTTAGATTTAGATATCGTGTGCTAGTAATATAGAAGAGGGTTGTTTAAATAGCTTGTGTCTTAGTCATGTTTCTTTATCTGCTTCTTTTCTAACTAAGTTCTACTACTTTGTTAGATTTTTACTACGAGCTACTTTCATAAATTGTTTGTCTGATGGTTTAAAACTCTGGTTGCTTTAAGAAAAGGTTGACTTCAAAAATAAAAGCCAGCTCATATTATATGACATCAAATTTAAGCTCGGATTCAACATGAGTGAAAATTTTAAAGCTCAGATAAGTTCGTTTGTATAGTTTTGAGCTCGGCTTTAGTTCTTGAACATCCTTAATATGATATGTATTTATTTATTTATTTTTCTTTCGACTACCAGTATTTCATCTAGACATAAATGATTATATTATACTATATTTTAAGGGCTAACGTAAACTTAAAGTCCGTTCATCTGAGTAAATTCATTGACGTGCAAACACAGACGATGCTAATAACCTAACCTGTTTATCATTTCGTGAAAAACTCAACACCAAAAATCAACTATAGTAAAAATCCTAATCCATCTAAAACATATTACATAAAATAAGACTCAAACCAATAACTTACTAATTTATATAAAATTTCGAAAAAAAAAACTTACTAATTTATAAGATCTATAAATATTTTTTTACATAAGGTACTCTTATTAGTTATTATTCCAACCTATAAAAGTCAGCTAGCAGGGGGCAGTCGAGCACAGAGATTTCATTGGACTGACACCAATTAATACCCCCATACAACTATTCAACTGAAACGACACCGTCAGCTGCCCAAATAAATAATAAACCACAAATTCTAAAGGGTTCTTTTATTATATAAATTTAGAAAACAATTAATTACAAAAATGGTATAATCTAAGATCGAATTTCCCAATTTCCGAAATATAATCTAAAATAAAAATACACACGAGTAAGTACCACACGCTAAAAAGGTTGTACCTTCCTACACTCCGTGTAAACCGAAGCCTCTATACTAAACGAACAAATACCCTTCGTTAACTCGATATCTATATTGCTATTTCCACGCCGCACCACTTTATTATTTTTTGCTATCACCACTCCACCGAGTGAACTCGCTTCTTGAACCAACTCGCCCGAGTCAACCAGGTGGATATTCTTCTGGACATACTCGTTCCCCGCGAGCCGACTCAGGAGCACCGACTCGGAAACCGAACTCTTCCGCTTGTTGCGAGCCGTTTGCGTTGTTTGTCGGACGATCTCCGTCAGCATCGCGGCGGATAACCGCCGCACGCCGCGTGCGCCCCCCGTGATCACCGCGGGATTGATGGTTTTGTGGTGGTGTTTGGAGGATGACAAATAGACTGAGTCGGGGCTACTGAGTCGGACTCGGGCGAGTGAGTCACCGAGTGGTAGAACCTCTTTGACGTCAACTAACATCACGTGCTTGTAGCTCCGACGAATTCGGCCCAAAATCATCGGGTACGATGCCCACCTTCTCAGACCCATCGGAACGTGGTCCACGAACCCGGATAGCGAGTTCTCCGGTCAAGCTCACCGACACCGAACCCAACCACCGAGCCATAACTCAACCGAGTCAACTCACCGGAACTCGAATTTAAACTCGAATTCACACCGGACTTATTTCTCCGACCCCAAATCGGCTCCCCTTTGTTCACCTCCTTCACTGATTTCACAAACTGAGTAACATCAAAACTCGCCGGAGAATCGGAATCGGAAGCGAATTCGTCACTCCGGTTACTCAATTCCGATCTGTACCGATCAACAATGTTCAAAAACAACCGATTCTCTTCTCGAATTACGTTGTTTAGAGATTCCGGTGAGGTAATCGACGGGAAGATGAACAAAAGATCCGATTTTGAGAACAACCCAGAGCGGTGAAACGCTCGCAGGAACGATTTCAGCTCCGATGACGTTGAATGAGAGTCTGTAACGTGAGCGATGACGATATCGTTCATGGGTTTCGTTCCTCGTGTGTAGAGAGTCCCCAATCGCTGCAACGCCGGTGAATTCAATTGGGTGAGACCTTTTTTCGGCTGAAAACTGTTGTGGGTCTGTGCGAGATGCCGGCGATAATGGTGCGATGTGTTGTTGGGTTCGAAATTGCAGAGTGTGAACACGAGGAGCGTGAAGAAGACGACGAGGGCACATATTGAGACGGTGGTTTGAGCTTTTGCGAGAAGGTGAGTGGAGGATGAGCGTTTGAGGAGGGTGTTGTTGTTGATGGTGGTGGGTTTGAAGGGTGGTGGAGAATCAGAATTGACAGAATGGTGGTGGTCTTGGGGGAAGAAGACGAGTAAGAAGCCCATGCCCCAGCCGTCGCCGGCGGTGCTGCTGCCGGAGAGACTGCGGTTGACGGTGGTTCTCTTGCTGAGCTTCGCCGGAGAAGGAGATCCCATTGATGTGTGTATTCGTGTGTGTGTTAGTGTTTAAATTGTCTATTTGTTAAGAGTGAATGTGGTGCCTTTTTCTTTGAATGTGAGGTGGACGTATACAGAGCAATGTCCGTGGGGGGAAATATTATTAAAATAACTTCACTCGGAAAATAACTTCCTATGGTCCATATTGATCTTTTGTAGAGGTGTACAAAAGTAAATGGTTAGAAAAAAAAAATGGTTCGGTTTAGGAAAACCGGTTTTACCCAAACCGGTTCTTAATTCGATTTGAACTATCGGTTTGTATATCAATATGGTAACCTAACATTTAAAACTGGTTCAAAGTGAAAAAAAACGATTAAGCCAGAAAAAACCGGTTTCAAAACTGATCCAAATTTTAATAGGTTCAGTATTCAATAAAAAACCTGGTTTTATCTTATAACAAAAAAAACTGATCCAATTTTTATACCTTTAACTTTATGGCTATCACAGTGAATCTTGGGATGGAGAGTTTCACATGAAATGATGGGCGGATCGGATCAACGAGTCACCAGCATTTGATTATATTCGTGGACGTGGATGGCTTTTCGTCATTGAGTTTACCTGGTTTACTGGGCTTATAGTGTTTGTGGTTGTTAAGAAAAAATAACAAAAGTATATCTATTTTGATATAGAAAAATAATATTATATGGAGATAGCATATTTGTAGGTTATTATTTATTTCAAACAAAAATATTTGCGTGTATAGCTATAAAAATCATGTGAGTATAGGGTATGTATAGACTTTATAATTTTATATCCTTCTCTTAAAGAATTATTGAAGTATAGGAACTTAATACGGAAAATCATGATAATATTTTGAGTATGAAAACTGTGGACCGACATTTTTTTTGTAAAAACGGTTAGCATCGTGATGGCCAAATAAAACTTTGCATCTCAAAGTCAACGGTTTATTTTGTGAAATCTTTTTTATTGCAAAAATTGTCAAAAACTCTATGATGGTTTCGGAATACGGTACATCTTGATTGATATTGGCTTTTGGTTGATTTTGCTTATAACTTGTGTTAATTTCATTGAAACTCTGATTTTATCTCTTATAATGTGTGTATGTATGTGCACTTATTCACATTGATTCTGTTATTATTTGTGTGGTTGTATCAAAAGTATCTTTTGGTTTGATAGTTGTCTTTAGGTTGTTAATTTTTTACTTTGTAATCAAGGTTATGAGAATATACATAGTGATCGATGAAATTATTAATAGAATTGGCTCAAGAAGCATGCAACATTGAAATTGAGTTGATTGTAGATTAGTAGGTTATATATACTAACACGAGGTGTTATTTGTTAGCTATTTAAGTGGTTTTTAGTTATAAGTTGGTAAATCATAGTTTGTTTTACAAGTGATGCGGTTGGCATGTGTACATAGCGTTGAACTTTCCGACAATATGCGATTGTAAGCTTTTGAAGAAGACTTAGTCTGTTTCTAGCACTTCAACATAATGTCCAACTGTTGGTTTTTCGTTGGTAAGTCGGGAAGTTATGAGATACAATAATTTTAGGATTTTTGATGAGTTGCTCTATTAGGATATTATATAGTTCTAAATTCCTGAGCATTTGTGAGATTATATTTCTTTATTACAAATCTAGTTTTACAGATGAACAATTTCACAAAAGAGTCAGGCGGATAAGTGAAAACATTAAGTCAAGAGACTTCGAAGCCTTTTAGGTAAAGCTTTTCAATCTATATTTCTTATGAGTTTTCTAATTAGTTGTGTTGTTTATTACGTTGTTATTCCCTTAGCTTGAAGCATTAATCTCATTGTTTTTGTTTATGACATATCTAATTCAATATCAATAGCTTTAGTGTGATTCGAAATAATACTTGGTTCTTATCATGGTTATATCATAATACAATAGGTACAATTGTTTATTCTCTATAGTCGGTTTGTTTGGTATTAATCATGTTATAAGTTTAAAAATTATTCTGATGTATACTTCACACACATCAAGTTTTTAGAGTCGTGGCAAGTGACGCTTAAATACTAAAAATGACTATAGTTGTTATTTAGCCATTTAATTGCTTCTGTCTAATTTATTGACACCTTTAGGTTAATGGTCTTTCGGTATAGTTATTATTACCGTTACTTCAGAAAAATTGTAAATATTGTTGAAAAGGGTAATAGTTTGGTAGTTATGATTCCTTCAACTCGGTAACCAAACGTGTTTGGGTTTTTTGTATTTTCGGTATTTTCTAATGTGTGTGTTTTTTTTTGTATTTGGGTTGCTTGGAGCTGTTGGGCTTGTTGTTGCTGGACTTGTGCTGGGCCTGGAGGTGCTGCTGGTCAATAAAGGATTGCATCCCAGTTGTTATAAAGTCGGTTGAGAGTGGTTCAAAGCACATACACATATATTCGTTCTAAGAGAGAGTCTCTAGAACTCTCAGTTGTTTTCGTCTTCCCGAAGTTAGGGTTCTTGTATTGTCTTTTGTATATTTGTGATTCTTAAGTTCTGGTGATATAGTTCTTCGTTTCTATGAACTATTCTTGTGATTGATTTCTGCGTTTGCGAGTTATTTCAAGTTGTGTTCGAGTGTTCTTGTAAAGTTCTTGAGACTTGAGTTGAGATCATGTTTTTTGACATGGTATTAGAGCTACAAAGGCTCTGATCAGTGTGTCGATCACGATTCTGGTTCTTCCGCTGTCATTTGTATCGTCTCAAAGACTTAGGGTTTCTCGATCCTCGAAACCCTAGTTATCTTCGTATATCCGTTGGGGCTTAGGGTTTATACCTCGAAACCCGGAGTGATTGCAGATTGTCAAGGAAGGAGGTGCTCTATTCGCAAAAGGAAGCCGACAGATCTAAGTGTTCAAGTCGCTCTCTGCAGCTCTCAATCATCCTGTGCGCTATCTGGTGAGATCTTTCCATCTTACTCATGTTTCTTTTAGTTTTTCGCATTCTTAGTCGTATAGGTCTGGTTTGGCTGGGTTAGGAGTACCAACACCTGACTGTTAGGGGATTAGACTCCTTGGTTTTGTGGTTCTGTGTGCATCACTTGTGTGAATCAGCCTGCTGTGTGTTCTTGCATCTTCAACTGGGTTAATCCTTAATCTACCATCTTGAATGGTGTGAAAACCTGGCTCTGATCCAGTTGATTTTTGTGTGCATGCTTGTGTGTTAGCATTTTCTGTCTGATTATCTGTTGGTATCCTCTGTTTACTGTATTGCTGTTGTTTTGTATCTTAAATGGCTGAATCGAGTGTTGTGTCTACTGATACCTTAGTGAGTAAACTTGATGCAAGTGATCCTCTATACCTGCATGCTAGTGACTCGAGCAGTCTGACCCTTGTGAACATAAAGTTGAAAGGTACTGAGAATTATACAGTCTGGGCCAATGCCATGAAACTAGCTTTACAAGCAAAAAATAAAATCGGGTTTATAGACAAATCTTGTAAAAAATCCACAACAAATGAAGTTCTGGGAAACCAATGGGAAAGATGTAATTCCGTCATTCTAACATGGTTACTTAACTCAGCATCTGATGAACTCTATGTGGGTCAGGTTTACTCCAAACTAGCATTTGAAGTGTGGTCTGATCTTAAAGAAACATATGATAAGGTTGATGGGTCTGTGATGTTTGGGTTATATCAAAAAATTAATTCTGTAACTCAAAATGGATCCTCTGTTTCCGATTACTATCATAAAATTAACACTTTGTGGAAACAGTTCGATGCAATGGTACAACTTCCCTCTCGCACATGTAAGGCCTCAAAGGAATTTAATGATTTTAATCACCTAATAAAACTGATGTAGTTTCTAATGGGTTTAGACGAAGTCTATCAACCTGATAGAACCAATCTATTAACTAGGGACCCTTTACCCACAATCAAAACTGTGTTTTCAATCATTTCACGAGAAGAGTCTCATAAAGGAACTAGTAGTTCCTCTAAATCTCAAAATGTAGGGTTTATGGCAAAAACAAATCAATTCAATGACAATGAAAGAAATTTTTGAAGTGTTCCTAATCCGAATCTGAAGTGTACCCATTGCAATAAACCCGGCCATACTATTGAAAGATGCTTTGAGATAGTTGGCTATCCACAAGGTGGTAAGAACAAGTCTAGTCCAGGCACAAATCAAACTAATAGAAACTTAAGTGCTAACAACTCTGTGTCTAATAAATCTAGTCAGTCACCATCATGGAATAGTTTTCCGTCTACTCCCTCTCTTACACCTGACCAGATCTCTAGATTGCTGGGACTGTTAAATGAAAAAGTTGGTGAAAATACCTCCAGCAACAATGTAGGAGGTAATTTCCATCAACCATTTGTAGCAAACTGCTTTTTTAAACCAATCTATGGATTTAGTTGTGAAACCTATACAGTACATCATGGTGGATAGTAGACTCAAGTGCAAATCAACATATGATAATGAATGAGATAGGCCTGTTTGACCAAATAGATGTATCAAACTGTAATATAACAGTGAGGCACCCAAATGACACTAATGCCCGTGTAACAAAAATTAGGTCCTTTAAACTTTCTGAAACAATTGTTCTAAAAGATGTGTTTGTTGTACCTGATTACTGCGCTAACCTGATGTCCGTATATAAACTTGTATCTGATTGTAAACTTTAAGTACTGTTCGATGACAAAAATTGTTATATTCAGGATTCACTTACAAAGAAAACCCTGGTGACTGGTAATCAAGTTGATGGTTTATATTTTTGTGGTGATTCGTTAAATTCAATAAAGGTGTGTCTTAGTTCAATTAGACCCTCAAATATGTGGCATGCAAGACTTGGCCATCCTTCTGATAATGCGTTGTCTGTGTTGAAAGATACCCTAAAAATTCAAGTCATGTCTAACCAAATCCCTTGTGACATATGCCACAGAGCTAAACAACATCGAGTCCCATTTCCCTTAAGTGACCATAAGTCTGTGAGTGTTGGTGATTTAGTTCATCTCGATGTATACGGGCCCTATAAAATTCAAAGTAGAGAAGGGTATAGATATTTTCTAACTGTAGTAGATGACTTCTCGAGGGCTGTATGGGTCTATCTACTTAAACACAAAGATGAAGTATTGTATAACCTTAAGATCTTTTTTAATATGTTAAACAATCAATTTGGGAAAACTTTAAAAATATTTAGAAGTGATAACGGGTCTGAATTCATAAACAATCAAATGAGTGATTTTTGTCAAAATAAGGGTATCCTTCATCAAACCTCTTGTATATATGCCTCTCAACATAATGGGGTAGTAGAGAGAAAGCATAGGCATTTACTGAATGTAGCTAGGTCCTTGATGTTTCAAAGTGATGTCCCTCTTAATTTCTGGTCTGAATGTGTTCTAACAGCCGCATACTTGATTAACAGGACTCCCTCCTCAGTCTTAAATGGAAAAAACATATGAAATGATGTTTGGTTTTTGTCCCTCTTTAGAACACCTTAGAATTTTCGGTTGTCTCTGTTTCAGCACCATTCTAAACAATACAAAAAAGTTCAGCAACAATGCTGAAAAATGTGTTTTAATTAGGTAATCAAATCAGAAAAAGGGTACAAATTATGGAGTCTTAATTCTAAACGTATACTTTTTTCAAGAGATGTTATGTTCTATGAATCAATCTTTCCTTTTAAAACTCACAAAGATATTTCTAATTCTGAAGGTACAAATGGTTTTGAATTAAATTCTCTAAATTTTTTTGATAAGTTTGAAACGAGTCAATCTGATAATTCTAAGGGGAAGAATCCGATGATGAGGAGAGGGAACCGAGGGATACTACCCCCTGTCAGCCACCTACGGTAAGTGAGGCGACTGAGAGTGGTGGGGCTGATTTTCAGCAACCTAACCAAGAAGGTTGTGGTATGGCTGAGAGACAACAATCATCTAAGATGCCCATTGAACCTAGTGAGGTAGACAAGGTAGGTAGGTTTAATGATGATGAAATCTCTCCTGAGGATTTTGATGATCCTAATGTTCATCTTAAGAAAACTTCTAGGCAGTCTGTTTTTCTAAAAAAATTACAAGAATTTATTGTAGAAGGAAAAGTAAAATATGGGTTTGAACAAGTAGTGAATTATTCTAGATTGTCGCCTGATAGTTTCTGTTTCACTTCTTTATTAAATAAAACTGTTGAACCCAAGAATTTTAGAGAAGCAGTCTTAAACGATTCTGGGTCAATGCAATAAATGCTGAAATGGAAGCTTTAAATCGAAATAACACCTGGACTCTTGTAGACCTCCCTGTAGATAGGAAACCTATAGGTTGCAAATGGGTATATAAAATTAAGTACAAGTCTACCGGTGAGATAGATCGGTATAAAGCTAGGTTAGTGGCTAAAGGCTATAGCCGAAAGGAGGGTATAGACTTTGAGGAGACTTTCTCTCCTGTAGTTAAAATGGTCACTGTTCGTCTTATAATTAGTCTTGCTGTAGAACGAGATTGGCCTTTGTATTAGTTAAATGTTGATAATGCTTTTCTCTATGGTGACCTCAATGAGGAGTATATATGAGTTTACCCGAGGGATATTTTTCAAAAAATGGGTCGAATGTGTGCAAATTAAATAAATCCTCATATGGTCTTAAGCAAGCCCCAAGAATGTGGAACGAAAAACTTGTTGGTGTGTTACAAAATATTGGTTTTAAACATAGTTGTTGTAATCATTCCTTCTTTATTAAGTCTGTAGAGTCTGTTATTGTGGTTCTGCTTGTATATGTGGATGACATTGTTGTGACTGGTAATTCGGTTGAAGAAATTACCAAAGTAAAGAAATTGTTGCAATCTGCGTTTAGAATCAAGATCTTGGTCCATTGAAATATTTCCTAGGTTTTGAAGTTATTAGGAATGAGAAAGGTGTGTGTTTGTCTTAACGGAAATATTGTATGGAATTATTGTCTGAATTTGGTCTTAGTGCATGGAAGCCTGTCAAAACCCCTCTTGAACAAAATTTTGGTGTTAGTGTATTTTATAAAAAGGATGAGTCACCTCTAGACAATATTTCTAGCTATCAAAGGTTACTTGGCAAATTGATTTATTTGTCGCATACTCGTCCCGATACCTCATACTCTGTATAGTTTCTTAGTCAGTTTATGAACAGACATACTCAAACACACTTACAGCTTGCTTTTAGAGTACTTAGGTATTTAAAAGGATCTCCTGGTCATGGTATATTGCTAAGTAAAGAGTCTGTCCTAAGCTTAACCGCTTACGCCAACTCTGACTGGGCAAAATGTTTTACTTCCAGGAAGTCAGTAATTGGGTATTGTGTTTTGTTGGGCAATTCTTTAATCTCGTGAAAAAGCAAGAAACAATCAAATGTTTCTCGCTCTTCTGCTGAGACGGAGTATCGTGCCATGTGTGTTGCTACGTGTGAGTTAATATGGTTAAAAAAATGTTCTTGAAGAGTTGGGGGTAGTGATTGATCTGCCTATCTCTCTTGTTTGTGATAGTACGTTGCTTTGTCCATTGCTACAAATCCTGTATTTCATGACAGAACAAAACATTTTGAAATTGACTTATTCTTCCTACATTTTAGAAAGTTTAAAGGACCCAATTTTTGTTACACGGGCATTAGTGCCATTGCTGCAAATCCTGTATTTCATGACAGAACAAAACATTTTGAAATTGACTTATTCTTCCTTCGTGAAAAAATTTCTTCAGGAGTTATTAAAACCGAGTCTGTCAAGTCTGAAAATCAGCTTGCAGATGTGTTTACCAAAGGTCTTCTTGTGAATTAGCATAACCATTTACTTAGTTGTCTTCAAATGTATGATGCGTTTGGTTGTTAAAATTGAGGGGGGTGTTGAAATGGGTAATAGTTTGGTAGTTATGATTCCTTCAATTCGGTAACCAAACATGTTTGGGTTTTTTGTATTTACGGTATTTTCTAATGTGTGTGGTTTTTTTGTATTTGGGCTGCTTGGAGCTGCTGGGCTTGTTGTTGCTGGACTTGTGTTGGGCCTGGAGGTGCTGCTGGTCAATAAAGGATTGCATCCCAGTTGTTATAAAGTCGATTGAGAGTAGTTCAAAGCACATACACATATATTTGTTCTAAGAGAGAGTCTCTAGAACTCTTGGTTGTTTTCGTCTTCCCGAAGTTAGGGTTCTTGTATTATCTTTTGTATAGTTGTGATTCTTAAGTTCTGGTGATATAGTTCTTCGTTTCTATGAACTATTCTTGTGATTGATTTCTGCGTTTGCGAGTTATTTCAAGTTGTGTTCGAGTGTTCTTGTAAAGTTCTTGAGACTTGAGTTTAGATCATGTTTTTTGACAAATATACGAAGTGAATTTACAATGGAACAATTGCACGCTATGCAAAGCCCTCTTTGGTGGAACACAACCGAGTGCTAGGAAGTCGAACATCAAGCAACTGACCAAAATAAAGCGTAGTATTATCAAGATGTTTTGGAGCGCAATTCAGTTTGACGATTTCCTATATGAAGATTCAAAGACTCGTTTTACTTGATGGTTTCAATTAGGGTGATGGTCGTTTTTCTCTGGTTTGCGAGTTTCTTGATTAATCAATCCCAATTGATTTTCTTTTAGTCGATTCATAACGATGATTTCAACATGTTGTTAATCCTAGATTGAAAGCAGATTCATATTGGCTAAGTTTTTAGGGATTTTGTTCCTTTATAATCAGGTTATGGCATATGTTATTAATTTGAATCTTCTCCATCTAATTCTAACTTTTGATTTCTAATTGAATCACAATCCATAAATATTGCTATTGGAACTTAATAATCATTGTGAATACTTTGATTTCGAGTTTCCGACAAGAATGAAAAAATGAAATGAAGAAACAATAATAATGTTTAAGGAAGATGTTTCAGTTCAAGTTCACAAGGTTTTATTCAAAAGGTAATGCATTCGATTCATTTTGGTTCTCTTTAGTTTTAGCTTACTCGTTTATCATTTATAGTTCTGTATTATTTAGTTCAGCTAGTGTTACTTTCATTTTGCATATTTGGTTAGCTATGTGACTAAATTGAACATTCAAAGTTATATTTACATTTTCTTCAAAGTTTACATACGTTTGAAGTTGTGGATGTATTAAAGCTCAAATGGAAAGTTAATTGCTCGGCAAGCCTTGCTTATCTAATTAACTATTTGTCAGATTAACGTGAACAAGTATAAAGTAATGAGATCGTTTGATAAGAACCATGTCTAATTATGAAAGAATTTTAAGTAATTTGAAGCTGTATGATAATAACCATGTCTAATTAACACCTACTTTTGTATTTATATGGGAGTTTTGGTTAAAAGTAATGAGATCATGTTGCTTATATTATTGGTAATGAGGATAAGGTATTGCTTTGTAATTTGTTGTCAAAGATAGTATTTTTTTTAAGTTACCAAGTGATTAGATATCATGCTTTGATTATATTACCAAGGCATGTAAACCTTTCAATTTGTTAAACACGTACTAGTGTGGGCTCAAGTGTGGCGGAACAAATTTTTCGTTCTTGGAGGCCCATGACCGCATGTCCAAGGCTGGCTCATTAAAATGGTCATAACTTGGGATAGAATGCTTGAATTTTTTTAAAAAATATGACTTTTTGAAAAATGAAGTTGACAATGAGTGAAAATCTCGGTGATTTTGACATTAAGGGTTCCCGCCCCTGGCAGGGGCGGGTTCTGCTACCGATGTTAATGATGTGATGTGACTTGTCTCGAGTACAGAGAACTCGCCCTTGCCAAAGGCGGGTTCTCAAACAATTCTGATCCACCCATTTAACCTACTCCAATTACATTTATAACCTTCCACACATTTAACCTACTTTCATATATATATATATAATATATATATATATATATATATATATATATATATATATATATATATATATATATATTATATATATATATATATATATATATATATATATATACATATATATATATACATATATATATATATACATATATATATATACATATATATATGTATATATATATGTATATATATATATATTATATATATATATATATAATATATATATATAACTCAATTGAATTCACTCAAATCTACATACTAAAATCAATTCACACTTAAAAAAAAACTAATAATTATCATGTCTCGGCCTTATTTTCTACAAATATATCGGGGTGGTGATATTTCATTCGAAAATGGAAATATCATATGTGATGTTTCTACTATAAGTTCAACTATTATTCTTCGTAATAGAGTTTCATACGAAGAGTTCTAGATTTGATTTATAATCATCTTCAGGTTCAAAAAGAATATTATAATTTGAAATTAAAATTATATTACTCATATGTTGGTTTCTCTTAAAGTTCTGAAATTTTCAATGACTCAAGTCTAGATGTTTTGTATTATTTGAGAGAAAATGTTGAAAATTTTCGAGCAAATATTTATGTTATCATTGAGCCAAAATTATCTGTACAACAATCCAATTATATGAATCTCGTACGCGGTTTCTCTGTATCTCAAGCACCCGATCCGTCAAGCAATTCTTATCATCAAGGCAATGTAAGATTGCATGATTATCAAGCCAGTCCGTCAACCAATTCTCATCATCAAGTCGATGATGATAATGGAGGTTTTGATAAGTCGGATGATGGTCGTTCAGACAGCAGTGAAGATACTGAACTCATTCCATCACAAGAAGAATCCAGTGATGATGACAACAACACTTACGGAGTTTCAAACAATTATAATTCTAGTGTTAATCCAGTATCTTACGTGAAGGTGAACTATTCTGAAGATACTCAGGAGTTAAGAGATTATGAAGTTGCTGATTTTGACGATGAAGACCATATGGATATATGGAATGAAGAGTCAAAAGAAATTCATGTTGGATGTGTTTTAAATCGAAAGATGAAGTGATGCATGCAGTGCGGTTATGGAATCTTGCACGTAACAGAGAGGCTGTTGTAGTTGAAAGTAAACGTACAAGATGGAGAGCAAAGTGCTACAGCACCAGCCCTAATTACAACAATAATCTTCATAGTGGTCCTCCATGTTCATGGTATGTTTATGCTTCCAAGAACCATGATCATCACATGTGGAGAATTTCAAGATGGGTGAATTCCCACAACTGCTTTGGTATTGTTGTTGGTAACAACAATAGAAGTTTCAAATGTAGAGATATTGTTACCCGTATCATCCATTTTATTCGTCAAGATATTGCTTTTCCCATCAAGCAAATTCAAGCGCATTTGAAAGACATGTTGAATGTTGATGTTTCATATAATAAAGCCTGGCGAGCTAGAAAAGCTGCTATTGAGAATATTTATTGTAGTTGGGACAGTAATTTTGAGGAATTACCTACGTACATCAACGCATTACAAGAGAAGAACCATGTTATCGTGGAATGGTTACATCATCCGACCGGTACATCTGCTTATTACACATTTAAATATGTGTTTTGGGCATTCGGTCCAATAATTAAAGCATTCAGCTATTGTCAGCCTGTGATATCTGTTGACGGTACTTTCTTGAAAGGAACTTACCGTGGTAAAATGTTAATTGCAGTTGCAAAAAATGCAAACAATTACGTAATGCCGATAGCTTATGCAATTGTAGACGAAGAGACGGTAGAAAGTTGGAGTTGTTTTTTCCACCAATTCTGGTCACACATTGCAGTTCACCATAATTATATTGGTTTGGGAAAAAAGTTATGTGTTATTTCCGATAGGCACAAAGGAATTATTTGTGCAATGAATACTCTTGAAGAGTGGAAAAATAATGCTGTGCATCGATTTTGTCTCCGACATGTTCGAAGTAACCTCATGCAAAAGTTAAAGATTTCTAACTTAAAAAGGCTATGTTGGTCTATCGAAAGCACCACCCAACAAAGGAAGTATAACTACTGTGTAAGTCAAATGACAAGCATCAATCTAGAAGCGTGGGAATATTTAAAAACAATTAAAGAGAGTAAATGGACGCTTCTACATGATAAGAATCATCGTCGGTGGGGTAACCTGACGACGAACATTTTAGAAAGCTTCAACAATACGTTACGAGGTGTCAGGATTATGCCAATAAAGCTATTATTAATTGTACGTTCAAGAAAACAGTTAAACAGTTCAGAAAGCACACTGACATCGCAACCAACTGTAACACCGCGTTACCCCCTCGCATATGGTGTTTATTTAACACATGTGATATTAACTCGCAAGAGCATATTATAACAGAGATGAGAGGTATAGAGTTCTGTCAAAGATACAAACAAATGAAGCTGGTGGAAATGATTATACCGTGGAATACAAAAACAGAACTTGCACGTGTGGTAAATGGCAGATGCAAAGATTTCCATGCTCACATGCAATTGCAGTTTGCCGCCATAGAGGTGAATCACCTAATAACATTGTTCATCAGGTCTATAGTACTGTTGTTTATCAAGACCAGTATAATGGATATTTTCACCCGTTAAGTCACATTGATTATTGGAAGAACCCATGTTGGAAGATAAGAGGTGATCCCTCAAAAATCACCACGTCACGAGGTAGGAGACGCACGAGAAGGATACACAACGATATGGATGTTCATCATCCAGATGCACCTGTCATACGTAGATGTTCAATATGTAGACAAACAGGTCATAACATGAACACTTATCCAAACTCATATTCATGAGGAGATTGTTGTATCATAATTTTATTTGATGTGTACTAGTTATTATTGTTTAATATTATAATATTAGTTTTATATTATAAAATATAAATATTATTTTTATTCCAAAAAAACTCCAATAAATACCACTAACCTTATCATCATAAATCACCACATTTCAAACACCACCACACTTTCAAAAACACTACATGAACCATAAAAATGGCGCACCTCCCCGGTAAAGAACCAGCTCATGAACTCCAATCGACGAGTTCAATTCTACAAAGATTGAGGCGGCCTAAGAAGCAACATGAATCGTCTTCGTCAGAAAACAACCTGATGCATATACCATTTTTAGTTGTAGATGAAGAAGAATCTAAAAACTGGTCAAAAGATGCTATTGACTTCTACAACAATGGGGATGCGTCATATTGTGTTTCAATTCTATTTGATGGTAACTAGCTTGGGAAGGATTTTTGGGGTGCTTTATTAGGGTACGAACGCGACGGTCGTCTTTCTCCATTGGTAAAAATATTATATATTTTTCAGTTAAATAAATTAGTTTTATATAATATTTATTAGATGATAATATTTTATATCACAACATATAGAAGGTTGGGTAAAACAGATGATGTGGATAAGACGTGAAAAGCTTGCAAAATTTGGACCATCAGGGTTGAATTGGACAATTTTACCACCTCAGTTTCGGGATGAATTATGTGTGTGGGAAGATGTCAAGCCTGTCAAATATGCTAACGGAACTGATGAGCTGTACCCTCCATTTTGGGAGGTGCAATATGTTTATATTCCAATTATTATAAAAGCAGTAGAAAATTGGTTACTTATCCGAATCAACTTGCATACAATAGACATCCTTCAGTATTGGTCAAATAACTTATATCGTGAACTATATCATGAGTTAGTTCTTCCTATTTTAAATCTTATTCCATGTAATTTTTACTGTCTGATAGAACAGATTGGTTATCGGGAAAAAAATATACTGGACCGTTTATTCATCTTGATAAAAGGGATCATATATCTTTCATAACTACTGAGGAGTACTTGCCTAAAGGTGGGGGTGACCTTGGTGGTGATTCAGGGGTTTTTATTTGTATGTTAATGCAAAAGCTAGTTTAAGGAAAAACTTTAACGATGGAGGGAGATTTTAAAGACACTTGTGTAAGATATCGGCGCTATATGACAAAAGAGTTTTATCAATATCGTTATACATATAGTCACCCTGAATGGTTCACAGAAAAGACAGTCAAACGCAAGACCCGCAAGTGATATTTTTTGTTATATTACCGCTTTACTTGTTACTTTTATTGTACTACTTGTTTGTTTTTGGATACTTATTCTAATAATATTGTAGCTTAAGTTCGTATTCTATAATAAAATTGCATTATATAATTAATAGATAAAAGTATAAAAAATTACATAATTAAAAAGGTAAATTACATCACTAAAATATAAAAGAAATAATATCTAACAAGTGTCATCATTATCGTTTGTTGCTTCATCATTTAAGTCGAACAGGCAAGGAGATGGATTAAAAAACCGGTCAACTAATTGAGTCGTATCTTGAAATTGAGGGTAATAAGGTAACGAGGAAGAATGGTGAAATGATTGTTGATAACTATTATCAGGGCTTTGATAAGGATTTGACGGCCCCCCTTCTTCGAAATTCTAGGTCCCCATTTGACTAAAATATGGAAACTGAGTACTTGAGGTACCACCATAAAAAAAATCTTGGTTGCCCATTTGGCTAAAAAAGGGGGAGTCGAACTATTGTTCCATGAAATCCCTTTGTCCTGTCATATTCTGTTGCACAACATTATCATCAACAACCTGTCTACCGACCCGCCCACGTCCTCTATCTCTTCTGGGTAAACGTTGTGTGACAGGAGGAAGTTAAGTATCATCAACATTCTGTGTCACATGCGTTGATAGATAACTTATATGATTTGCATGTGCAAAATCCATATAACGGCTCACCATATTCCTCCCCGTTTCATTCCCTGGTGTAACACCCGATTATTTATTTATTTATTTTGAAGCC
Source organism: Flaveria trinervia (assembly GCA_025506515.1). Taxonomy (NCBI): domain Eukaryota; kingdom Viridiplantae; phylum Streptophyta; class Magnoliopsida; order Asterales; family Asteraceae; genus Flaveria; species Flaveria trinervia. Next base: position 89,844,699 of record CM046445.1, on the reverse strand, counting down.
GACTAAAGAAGAAAAGAAATAAAGTCCAAAGTCGAGGGATCAAACTCGCCAACGAAAGAAAGTCGGGTGAGTGGGAGTATATAAGGGAAAGCGCAGCCCTTACCCTCTCCCCCACACTCACAAATCAGCCAAGGAAAGAGGAGAAGAGAGAAAGAAGAGAAAAAGAGGAAAAGTGTTGGTTCGGGTTGGTTCGAGTAGCCAAAGTTGTTGAGAAACGAGTCAAACCGAAGCTCTACTCGTCGTGGTCATTTGTGTGAGTTCTAGAACCTCACTTTTACTTGTTTTCAAACGATTTTAGGGCTGGAAAACATCTGAAATCGGGTTTTTGAGTGTGTGTATGTTGGCCCGTTTGTGTATGTGTATGTGTATGTATGATGCGTTTGTGGCTTGATTGTGAGCTAGTGTGTGCTTGAATGGTGTTGTGGTATGTATCCCTAAGGTTTAGGATGGTCGATTTGGGCTTAAAATGGGTTTAGATGAGTTTGGAGGCTGAAAACCCTCGGCTGCAGTCAGGATGAACTGCATTCTGCAACAGCTAGGGCTAGGCGACCGACTGGAGGCCGAATGGAGGCCATACGGCCGATTAGGGTGCGATTGGGGTCCATTCGCACGATTGGGGTCCATTCGCACGATTGAAGGTCCATTCGCACGATTGAAAGGCCAGTCGCATGGAGGTCATGCGACTGAAGGTCCAGTCGCATAAGTGCTCATCCGCATTAATCCCATTCGCATGAGGTTCATCCGCATTGTCCATTCGCACGACCAAACGTTCATGCGCATGGGTATTCATCCGCATTAGTTCATTCGCATAGTGTTCAGTCGCATGGAGGCCACGCGACTGAAGGGTGTCCATATGCCCGAATAGGGTTGTTGCACCCGTGGGAAGCATAGTTTGACTTCTGACTTTCGGGAGAAAGGGCAGATGTAAGTTTTGACGTAAAGGTTTTCGTAAGAGCATGTAAGATGACGATTGAGGCCTTAGAGAGCATGTTGGGCATGACGATGATGATGTTGCATGTTTAGGCTTGTTACGTATGTATGATGTTGCCCTGTATGATGATGATGATAGCGTGTGATATGTTCCTTATTATGATGTATGTTTATCTTTCTGGTGGCTTTACGTGTCATGTTAATGAATGAATGAAGTATTATGTAACGTAAAGTGAAAGATAATGAAAGAGGAACATAAAGTAAGAATGCATGCATTATTGAATGATGAACGAACGAAGGAAAGGCTTGCAAGCACATAAATGAGGTGAGCAACCCTGTTGTTGCAACAGACTCGGATGGTATGCAATCCTTGAGATTGCTATGAGGTGAGCACCCCTATGGTTGCAACAGACTCGGACAGGGCGTTATTGTGAAGTTGCCATGAGGTGAGCAACCCTATGGTTGCAAGAGACTCGGAAAGCATGCCATCGTTGAAATTGGCAATTGGGGTGAGCAACTATATGGTTGCAACAGACTCGGATAGCACGAAGTCGTTGGGATTGTTAATGAGGTGAGAGACCCTGTTGTCGCAACAGACTCGAAGGAACGTGTAAATGAACGAAAGATTTTGTATGAAAGAACGAAGTATGAATGAACGTAAATGAATTATCGGAATAATATACAGAACAGGATCTTGGTCATTCGACCTCAGTAATCGTGGCTGAGTGCCACGAAGAGGGTAAAGTCTGACCGGATCTAGATAGAGAAGTGAACGATAATGTAACACGTTGAATGAACGAAGATTAATGAACGTAATGACGGAGATAATAATGATATTATCTGTATGTACATATGATGTATGATCGCGAACGAATGTAAAGTAAAGTATGTTTTATTTATAAAATTAGAACCCACTCAGCAACGCTGACTTTGATGTGTTTCCAGTTGGCAGGTAATGATTGCTGAGGATGGCACGAGCGACTACTCAGCTCTTTTGGTATGGCATTCTTTTGATTAATGTTTTTGCATTGTAATGCGAACAAGCTATTTTGTAATGAATGTTGTATTAATTTGCAAAAGCATTTACATGGAAATGAAAGATTGTTTTAGTTTTCCGCTGCGATTTTATGAAATACAAATGTAATTATACGTTTTATGTACGATGAGAACCCAACTGTAAGCATCCCGGGAACTAGGCCTTACAAGTTGGTATCAGAGCCAAAGTTTAAGTGAAGTGGGTAAAATTTCAAAATAAACTTAACTTAAACTGAGAATGGGACAGAATAGGAATGGGGTGCCAATTTGAGTAGCTGCGTGCCATCAGGTATTTTCGTAAAGTTAACCGGTTCTATGTGCGCATGGTATGTAGTTATGTGTTGTATGTAGATTTAAATACTGATGTAGTCAGGACAGGTAATGCTTGGGGTATGAAGAGTAAAGTAAGTGGCTAATCACAACTGGCCACTGTAATTAGGGACTTACTATACTTAACATAAACTGAGTTGTTCCCTTGAATGACCGTGTTGGTGTTTGAATCTTTCAGTGTGCGTGTGATGGCCGAGGTAGATCTTCGAAAGCTTCACGGGGTGGAGGTCACGGTGCTAACCGCGACCCAAGAGAGGGAGACCCAGAGTGGAGAAAGTGGTTCATGAAGAACCAGAGACCCATCATCCAGAGGGTGGAGACGAGAGCGCCAATCTGAGAGCCTCAGTAAAGGAGGCTGTGGTGGAAGAAGTTCATCAGGTCATGCAGACGATCCTACCGTCTGTGGTGACCGAAGTGATCAAGGCGGTAAGAGAAGGGGAAAGAAAGGAGAAGAACAGATCCTCTGGAGAACGGGAACAACTAGAGCCGGAAACGGTTCTATCTGATGATGAAGAGAAGAAGAAGAGCCTATGCCGGAGACGGCACGAGGATGCAATTATGGGGCTTTTATGATATGCAAGCCCCCTACTTTCGATGGAAATGGCACTGCTGCAGCTGCTCACCGGTGGGTGAGGGAAACGTAGGTTGTTCTCGATATCAGCGAGTGCCGAGAGGAACAGAAGGTGAAATTTGCTACCCACTCTTTTGTGGATTCAGCTCTGTGCTGGTGGGACAACATTGTCCAAGCTGAGGGTAGTAGGGCCATTGGGAAAATGAAATGGCCTGAGCTAAGAAAGTTGGTGATTGAGGAATTTTGTCCTCATCGGGAAATGGACAAGGTCGAAAGGGAGTTCTTGCAACTGGAGGCGGGAACTATGACGCACCAGCAGTACACCACTAAATTCAACGAGATGGCACGTCTGGTGCTGGATCAGGTGACACCTTTGTCACGAATGATTAAAAGATACATTCAGGGTTTGCCAGCGAATATTCGCAGGCACATGATAGCTGCCCGGCCGAGTACGTTTAGGTCGGCGGTGGATTTGGCAGGAAGATTGTACGAAGAGAGAACGGTGGTGGTGACTGAGGGTGGCAAGAAGAGTGGTGGTGATCAAAATTGGCGGGGGAAGAGATTTGGTCGAGGTGATACCTCGACGGGTAATAAGAAGGCACGAGTGGATGATCGTCGTGTGGTCACATCAAGTGCGGGGTCGAAAAGGTGTGGCAAGTGTGGAAGGGAGCACAGTGGGGAATGTAGGTTTGGGTCAAACTTGTGCTTCAAATGTGGGAAGGCGGGGCACCTGGCAAGGGATTGTCGTATAGTCCGGTGCTATAACTGTGGTGAAGAGGGTCACGTAAGTAAGGATTGTAAGAAGTCGAGGGCTGAGAATTCTGGGATGAAGAGAACTGGAGGTGAAGGACCGAGGGCGAGCGCCAGGGCATTTACCATGACACATGAGGAAGCTAGTACAGACCCTAATGTCGTGTCCGGTACGTTTATGGTGAACCAAACTTTAGCTTGTGTGCTATTTGATTCTGGTGCTAGTAGGAGTTTTATTTCTACTGCTTTCTGTGCTAAGCTGCCTGTTAGTAGTAGACGTGCTGATGCGCCCTTTGAGGTAGAAACTGCCATAGGTAAGTCTACCAGGATTTCTGAGATGATAGAGAATTGTGATGTGGAACTTGAGGGTCATAAGTTTCCTGTTAGACCGTTTGTGATGACCTTGGGTGGTTTCGATTTGGTTCTTGGGATGGATTGGTTGGCGGACTTCGAGGCGAACATTGTGTGTCGCAAGAAGATGATTCGGTTGACAGCGCCTGATGGAAGTTTGGTAACGGTTTATGGTGATCGAGTCACGACGATCCCGAAGGCGTTCTCAATGGCGGTAGTGGGAAATTGTATGAGGCTGGATGTAGCACCTACTTGGCTTATGTAAAGGATGTAGATGCACCAACACCACAACTGTCTGATGTACCGGTTGTGTGTGACTTTCCAGACGTATTCCCAGAAGATTTACCAGGGGTACCACCTGACAGAGAAATTGAATTTCAGATTGATCTGATACCGGTGCCCAACCTGTTGCCAAGGCACCATATCGGTTAGCTCCGACGGAGATGAAAGAGTTGATGGAACAGTTGCAAGAGTTGCTTGATAAGGGGTTCATTAGACCGAGTATCTCTCCTTGGGGTGCTCCGGTCCTGTTTGTAAAGAAGAAGGATGGTAGTATGAGGATGTGCATTGACTACCGCGAGCTGAACAAGTTGACAGTGAAGAACCGATACCCCTTACCGAGAATAGATGATTTGTTCGATCAGCTTCAGGGTGCCAGTTGGTTTTCAAGAATAGATATTCGGTCTGGCTATCATCAGTTGAAGGTAAAGGAACAAGATATCCCTAAAACAGCTTTCCGCACGCGTTATGGTCATTACGAGTTTCTGTCATGTCCTTTGGTTTGACCAACGCGCCAGCTGCTTTTATGGATTTGATGAATCGTGTGTGTCGGCCGATGCTGGCTAAATCAGTGATTGTGTTTATTGATGATATCCTGATTTACTCGAGGAGCGAAGTAGAGCATGCCGTCACATTCAGGAGGTTCTAGAGACGTTGAGAAGGGAGAAATTGTATGCTAAATTCTCCCAGTGCGTGTTTTGGTTGCGCGAAGTTCAGTTTTTGGGTCATGTGGTGAATCCTGACGGATAATGGTGGACCCGGCGAAAGTGGAGGCGGTTATGCAATGGAAGTCACCAAAGATGCCAACCGAGATCCGTAGCTTCTTGGGTTTGGCGGGCTACTATAGAAGATTTATCCAAGACTTCTCTAAGATTGCTTCTCCACTAACTAAGTTGACCCGAAAGGATATGAAGTTTGTATGGGGTCAAGCTCAAGAGAAGGCGTTCGAAGAGCTGAGGGCAAGACTGACTCAAGCTCCTGTTCTGTCATTACCCGACGGAAGCGAAGATCTGGTGTTTATTCTGATGCTTCCTACTCAGGGTTGGGATGTGTGTAATGCATAGAGGGAAGGTTATAGCCTATGCATCCCGACAGTTGAAAGTTCACGAGGTTAATTATCCACTCATGACTTGGAGCTAGCAGCCGTGGTCTTTGCACTAAAGATTTGGAGGCACTATCTCTACGGGACGAAGTGCACCATATTCACCGACCATAAGAGCTTGAAGTACTTCTTCAAGCAAAAGGATCTGAACATGAGGCAGAGGAGGTGGTTGGAGCTTATAAGGATTATGATTGTGAGATCCACTACCATCCGGGCAAGGCCAATGTAGTGGCTGACGCCCTTAGCCGGAAGGAGAGACCCGAGCCGATTCGGGTGAAAGTATATCAGTTGATCATGACCTCCGATATAATGAAGCAAGTCAAAGAGTTCCAAGATGAGGCGTTGAAAGAGGATCATCTTAACTCTGAAAGAATGAGAGGTCTGGTCGCGGAATTGGGTGAAAACACACTCGGTGTTAGGACCCGATTTGGTCATGTGTGGATTCCTCGTTTTGGGGATCTACGGGTAAAGATCATGGATGAAGCTCACAAGACTCGATACTCCATTCATCCTGGTGCCACGAAAATGTACCATGACATGAAGAAAGATTATCGGTGGCCGGGTATGAAGCGTGACATGGTGGAGTATGTGAGTAAGTGCCTTACTTGCTTACAGGTGAAGGCAGAGCATCAAAAGCCGTATGGGAAGATCCAACCTTTGGATATACCGGAATGGAAGTGGGAGCACATCACCATGGATTTCATTACAAAGCTGTCGCGTACCCCGAAAGGGTATGATGCCATATGGGTGATAGTTGATCGTTTGACAAAGAGTGCTCACTTTCTACCGATCCGCGAGACGTATTCATCTAAGAGGTTGGCCGATCTGTTCATGAAGGAAATTGTAACTCGTCATGGTGTGCCGGTGTCTATTGTGTCTGATCGCGACACTCGGTTTACATCTAAATTTTGGAAGAAATTCCACGACGCTATGGGGACGAGGGTACATATTAGCACGGCTTATCATCCCCAAACCGATGGTCAGTAATCGTGACTGAGTGCCACGAAGAGGGTAAAGTCTGACCGGATCTAGATAGAGAAGTGAACGATAATGTAACACGTTGAATGAACGAAGATTAATGAACGTAATGACGAAGATAATAATGATATTATCTGTATGTACGTATGATGTATGATCGCGAACGAATGTAAAGTAAAGTATATTTTATTTATAAACTAGAACTCACTCAGCAACGCTGACTTTGATGTGTTTCCAGTTGGCAGGTAATGATTGCTGAGGATGGCACGGGCGACTACTTAGCTCTTTTGGGATGGCATTCTTTTGATTAATGTTTTTGCATTGTAATGCGAACAAGCTATTTTGTAATGAATGTTGTATTAATTTGCAAAAGCATTTACATGGAAATAAAAGATTGTTTTAGTTTTCCACTGCGATTTTATGAAATACAAATGTAATTATACGTTTTTTGTGCGATGAGAACCCAACTGTAAGCGTCCCGGGAACGGGGCCTTACACCTGGTCTTTGATAAAACTGACTCATCCCATCCATCTATAAATAACATTATGAAAGATTAATTTTAAAAAAATAATATACAATAATAATTATTTAATTATTAATAATAATACCATCATTCTCAATCTTTGTCTATCATTTGGAAGCCATGGGGGTCGTGTCTTGATGAGCCGGGTTTGTTGTATACACAACAGTACGCTCTAAATACCACCTCATGTATGCTTCAGAAGCAATTGGCGAATCAATGTACTCTTCATTAGCAACGAATTATGCCAAGACGCCCATGTGAACAAAGATATCATGATGTTGTAACTAGTTATTATTTCTACCACTTTACGAGCAGTCGAATGTAGATTTGGTGTTCTCCCGGGTTAATAACACACTTGTAGGGATTGTTGAAACATTCCAAATTGTCTTAAAACCCTACTTGGAATGTGAGGCTCACAACTTCCCAACATATAAGGTATGTGAACTCTCTAGCTTTGATGTCCACTTGTTTGTGCAGATATCAGGTAGAAGATGGATAATATATCATAAGGCCTCCAATTTAAACGATATAAAATATGAATAATATGTTTACACAATGTTAGTTGATAGGATCTCAGCATCTAGTTTGATCGATTCGAATGATTTCAGCAGTGGAATAGAGTACCAACTAGCACAATTCGAGCAAGAATACCAAAGATATTGCAATGAACAGAATTAGTTATAGAGAGAGAAAGTTTCTGCAAAAAGAATATTTCATTCAATCACACGTTCGTGGTGGCAAAAAGTGTCACACTACAATCAGGTCAATCATCCCTTATATAGGAATGTCGTGCTGGAACATTCCTTATATAGGAGATGTGACGTCTGCTGATGTCACTTGATAGTGACATCTAACAGAATTATTTAAACAACTGAAACACAACTACTGAAGATGTCAAAACAGCTGACATCTTCTTACAAAAATACTAAGTGTTATCAGTTACTACAACTACTGAAAAGAAACTACTGAAACTACAACGACTGAAGAACAAGCTCTTCAGTCGTTTTACAAAACTACTGAAAGTAAAAACATAAAACTACTGATATCACAACTACTGAAGAAGTACTCTTCAGCTGTTGTGACAAACTACTGAAACTTCAGTACTTGGTCTTCAGACTTGAACTTCAGACGTTTCATCAGCTGATGACTTCAGTAGATGTCATCAGCTGATGTCTTCAGTCTTTGTCTTCAGACTTTGTACATCAGTTGTTGATCTTCAGCACCTTGTGGACTTCAGCTGTTGTACTTCAGTACTTGGTCTTCAGCTTCAGCACTTGTGTCTTCAGCTGTTGAGCTTCAGCACTTTGTTCTCAATGTTGAGCTTCAGCACTTTAGTCTTCAGCTGTTGAAGTCTTCAGTACTTGATCTTCAGCTGTTGAAGTCTTCAGCACTTGTCAAACTGCTGATGAAGCCTTCAGCAGTTGTTGTGATATCATGTGGGACTTAGAGGTTTTCTGATCTTGGCTCATTGGTTCTTTTGGTCCAACAAACTCCCCCTGAACCAATGCAGCCAAAACCTCTAATTGATTTATTTTCCCACTTATTGTTGGCAGAATGGTTGGTCTTTTTCCTTCTTGATCAGTTGAGAAGATGACCCATATAAGCACTGGCCTGGGAATGAGTCTCTGATGATTTGGTTGGCAATGTATGGATGGGAGCTCTGTATTGGGGAATTGGACACTGAGCTGTTCCCCCATCCATGAGACTCACTTTCCAACTATGAGCTTGTAGGATTCCCTGGTGTAGGCCTCCAAAAATACAATTTGTTCCTCCATGGTGAGCTCCTCTGCCTCACCATCGAAGAATCCTTCAGGCCCATAGTACTCAGACAAATTTGACCTGTTTTCCATTTTTGAGTACCACTGTTGTAATCTGTCTGTAAGCAAATTCATCAGGATGATGACCTTCTAACAGCAGTGGTAACTCATCCTTTCTGATCTCATTCAGCCTCTTATACACCAGCCCCTTTTTGATCATTCTGTTTTCTAGCATCTTTTGTGGAGGCATGTTTGAGGTGTAGGCCTTTTTGAAATCTTCCAGGATTTCCCAGGGTGAGACTACAAGGGCTAAGGAGATCACTTCATCTACAAATTTTTCACTTGCCATTGTATCTCTGAGGGATATTTTTCTTTTGTATTCTGTGAGCCACCCTAGGATCAGGCCAAATTCTTACTCTTTCTTTCACATACTGAAAAGTATGTCTAAGAGTATAAATCCTCTGAGCTTGTTTTTTCATATTATGATGGAGGAAGTGGCTGCATAGCTTTATCTACTCTCCTCAATAACTCTTCATCATGCAATCTGTGTTGTTCTTCTTCTTCTAATTTCACTTTGATTGCATCTCTTTGTTGCTCAGGAGTTATTGCAAGAGAGAGATCTTTGGCCTTAGGCAACTGCAGAACAGCTGAGATCGGCAGCCTATCTTCTTCATCATCATTTTCTCTTCTTCCACAAGCCTCAACACCTTCTCTTCTTCTGCTTAGGTGCATCATCGGCTGTTGGTTTTGAGGGTAAGGGAGTTGGTTTTGTGGGTTGTGGTTGTTGTTGTTTTGGAGAGGGAATGTTGACAGGCTGAGTTAGCATTTTGGAGGTGAGTGTGGCTTTTGAGTGTTTGGCTAGCTCAGTCCTGCCCTGCTCCTGCTTCATTCAAAGCTTCGACTACTAAACCCTTAGTGTATGCTTCAGACGAACAGATCTTGGAGGTTATGGCCAAGATGCTGTCCCTGGTCCATGATTTTACTTCGATCAATGATCTCCCAAGGTATTTGCTGATAATCTGATCATGATCTCAAGTCTCTCTCTATCCATAGTGCTGTAGCTGGCCCATCTTTGTTGGATCTCTTCGATCTCTAATCTTCTTATTTCAGAATCCAGCTTTTCAGTGTCGAAACCTTGCCTAAACAGCTGATCAATGATATTGTCCATTGATCTGCTGTGTTCAGCATCAGCCTCTTTAACCATTTCGTTCAAGTTCTTCTCTTTCTCAGCACTCTTCTTTTTCTTGTATGTGACATGAAAATCTTTTTGACTTTCATGTACTTTTTCAATTTCAGCTCCCTTCTCAATCACATTCTCCTTCTCTTTTTCGGCCTCATACACACAATCCTTCTCTTTTTCCATCTATCTTCTCTTTCTCTCTCTCCTTCTCCATCCTCTTTCTTTTAGCTTTCACTGCTGAACTCTCCCCCTTTTGGGTGCATTGGTTGCAAGGGATTGAGTAGCAGAAAGTTGTTGGCTCAGTACATCCTCCACCAGGGTTGTAAGACAGAAAAAAGTCTCTCATCAACAGTTTTAATAACAAATTCGGTTAGCTGCGGTGTGATGAGAGATAGGGGATTTTGAGGGATAGCATCCATTTGCTCAGGGGGTTTTGGTCCTGAGAAATGGTGCCAGAAACAGAGGCAGGTGGCTGAGAATTTTGTAGTGGCTGTGTGTTTAAGGGACCTTCAGAGGAAGGTGCCATCTGTTGGGTTGATGTGGTGGCAGATGGTCTTTCTCCTGAGAGAGTTGGTCAAGTAGTTTTTGCAGCCTACTGACTTCCTCCTCTAGGATTGTGTTCTGGGCAAGAACATCATAAAAGAAGCCAGGTCATCATCAGCAGATGCTGAATCACCTGACCTCCTGCTTGTAGCAGGATGTACATGCACTGGGTGTAGACCAATGTAGCATGTGCCCCTTTGTCTTGGAACTGGGGACTTCCAGCCTCAGGACTTTGTCCTTCATCAGCTGTTGCCTCTGGTGAGGTCTTAGTTATGTTACCAACCTCAGTCTGATCATATGCTGATTCAGAAGAGGTGGCAGCCTCACCAGATGTTCTGATCTCCATATCCACACCAGGAGATAGAACATTTAAACCCCGGTGCTGTGGGTTGTCAGAAGCATGTGTATCCTCTTCCTCAATTGTTGGTTCTCCCTTTGGTGGTTGTTGTAGGGGAGGAGGAGAGGCATGCAGCTGAGTCAGCACATTGGCAATTATAATGGTTGGGCTTTGAGGGGCATTTGCATGGGGAGAGGGGATAGAAGCTGATTGCATCCGGGGAGAGGGATGCTCTTCAATGATAACCTCCTCAAGTGAGAGAGGTCTCAGCAATGTGGTTTCCCCTGAAATGGTTGCAACAGGATCCTTTTGAGAGGATACCTGTGCGGCTGTGCTGGTTGAGTCGTTAACACTACTGGGGGGTTTGAACCAGTAGGTTTATCCTGTTTGGGTGGTACAGGAGCATCATCAGGGGACTCATCTCCCTGATTAGCTTGTTTGGGTTTGGATTTTGGCTTGGTGGGGACTTTGGATCTGGCAATTGAAGCTGTGGTTCCCTTTTTGGGTTTGCAGCAAACGGGCAGCTTCTTTGAGGGATTGGTCGGAGTTATGCCTGGAGTATACCTCAGCTAGAACAGCTGGTGCAGGGACTCCAAGGCCAACAAGGCCATCAGTTTGTAATTCATTTAAAATTATGGCCATCAGAAACCTGGGATATAATAGCCATCTTTTTCCCACAGGTTTCTGTGCCAGATCTTTGATTTCTAGAAACACAATTTGTGAAAATTTAAAGGTTGGTGTTCTAGAATGGAATATAATACCTGTTGCCACCGGGAAGACATTTGATCCCATGAGGATGTCTTCGAGGCTAAGCAAACATTCACCATATGAAATATCAGTCGTTCAGCATCAGGGAAGTTCTTCTTCAGTATGGTAGCAGCTCGAAGATTTCCGTCGTACCCATTGTTGATGAAGGACATATCAGTTGTGCCCTTCGGGTACTCAGTCACAGCAGTAGCATCTTGTAAATTTAGCACTCGACGAATGCTATCAGGTGTAACCTCTACTTGTTTTGGTTGACCAATGACCGAACAGAAATTTGGCCGGAAGGCACATCAGTGTGAACGTAGGCATTGGACCAAAACTGACTGAGTGACTCTGGGTAGATGGTCGGGTTTAAGAGCAGAGCAGTACTATATTGAGAATCAGCCATTAGGTCTATGGCGTGATCAAACTTTGTCCAGAAGGCCGATTTCGTGAGGTAGGCGACGCAATTATGTCTGGGTTTTAGACTCATGGTTGCCATTTTTGAAAGTATGAAGGTCAGAAGAACGGCTAATGGAACGTTTGAGAAGAAGACAGGTATTTATAGGGTTGGGTAGGAAAAGGCTGAAAGAAAACTACTGAAGGTTTTGGTGTGGTCATCAGCTGTTTGAAACTACTGATGACGTGGTATTAACCTTCAGAGGTTTAAAACGACTGACAGTGGTGGTGTTGTCATCAGTGTTATAAAACAACTGAAGACTTGGTTTTGACCATCAGACGTTGAAACAGCTGAAGTCTTGGTGTTAACCATCAGTAGTTATGAAACTACTGAAGGTAGTGGTTTTGACTTCATATGATGTAAACAACTGAGGACTTGGTGTTGTCATCAGTAGTTGTGAAACTACTGAAGACAGTGGTTTTGCCATCAGTTGTTGTAAACAACTGAAGACTTGGTATTAGTTATCAGTAGTTGTGAAACTACTGAAGACTGTGGTCTTGCTTCAGTTGTTTAGAAACAGCAGTTGTAGAAACAACTGAAGAGAAATACTCATCAGCTGTTTTCGTCAATTCTTAGCTTTTCAGCTGTTTCATACTGTCCTCAACACTTACTCATCAGACTTTTCATCTGCTTTTCAGGTGTTTCATAGGACGTCAGTACTTATCTGTTTTTACTGATTTCAGTAGTTGTAACTACATCAGTAGTTGTAACTACATCAGTAGTTTAGAACAGATAAAGTACTTCAGTACTTGTGAGGCATTTAGCCTTCAGTAGTTATAAAAACTACTGAGGGTAAAAGAACTCATCAGTACTTATATGTGACATGGTTACCAATGATCATCAGTACTTATTACTGAGATCATCAGTAGTTGTCACTTATTCTAGCTGCAGCATACCAAGCCTTAACACCAGGTTGTGGAAAGTTGAACTATCCAAAGGCTTAGTAAAAATGTCTGCAAGCTCATCAGCACTAGGCACAAACATAGGATTAATTAGACCCTTTTCAAAACAATCTCTTATAAAATGATGTCTAATTTCTATATGTTTGGTCCTAGAGTGCTGGACTGGATTTTTGACAATGCAAAGAGCTGAAGCACTATCCATTAATAACGGAGTCTTAGTCTCTGTAATGCCATAATCCAAAAGTTGATTCTGAAGCCAGAGTACTTGGGATGTACAACTTGCAGCAGCAATGTACTCGGCTTCAGCAGTGGATGTAGCAACAGATGTTTGTTTCTTACTCTGCCAAGAAATCAAACAGTTGCCTAGGAATTGACATCCACCAGAAGTTGATTTCCTGGTCAACTTACACCCTGCATAGTCACTATCAGAGAAAGCAACTAATTTGCAAGAGTGCCCAGTGGAATACCATAAACCTAGAGATTGTGTACCTTGCAAATATCTAAAGATCCTCTTGACTGCAATCAGATGAGACTCTTTAGGTGCAGCCTGAAATCTAGCACAAACACATGTAGCAAACATAATATCTGGTCTAGAAGCTGTTAAATACATCAAGGACCCAATCATACATCTGTAAAGCGTTTCATCAACAGCTTTACCTTTCTGATCAATATCCAATTGTGTGGTGTTGCACATGGGAGTAGAACAGGGCTTACAGTTTTGTAAATCAAACTTATTTAAAAGATCTTTTGTATATTTAGACTGATGAATGAAAATTCCATCAGCTTTTTGTTTGATTTGCAAGCCTAGAAAGAACTGTAATTCTCCCATTGCACTCATTTCAAACTTCATTTGCATAATTTTGTAAAATCATCACACAACTGGGGATCAGAGGATGCAAATATAATATCATCAACATAAATTTGAACAAGTAGCTTATGCTGATCCACCTTCTTAATAAATAAAGTTTTATCTATGGAGCCTCTAGTGAAATATATTTGCAGAAGAAAGTTAGATAATGTCTCATACCAGGCTCTAGGAGCTTGTTTCAACCCATAAAGAGCCTTATCAAGCTTGTATACCCATTCTGGGTGTTTATTATCCTCAAACCTGGTGGTTGACACACATAAACTTCTTCTTTTATTTTACCATATAAAAATGCACTTTTAACATCCATTTGAAAAACTTTAAGATTGTGGAGTGCAGCATAGGCTAAGAACAATCTAATTGCCTCCAACTGGCTACAGGGGCAAAGGTTTCATCATAATCAATACCTTCTTCTTGTGCAAACCCCTGAACACACCCTTGAACTAACAATCTGGCCTTTCTTAACAATATCCATTTCATTTGTTTAAACTAAACACCCATTAGTGCCTATTGCACACTTACCTGGGGAAAAGGAACAAGCTCCCACACTTGCTGCTTTTTGAACTGAAGAAGCTCAAGCTGCATTGCTTCAACCCAGCCATTGTCTCTAAGTGCAACATGATAATTCTTTGGCTCTAGCTGACTGATGAAGAGAGCATAGAAGCAGAAATTGGACAATTGACTTCTGGTTGAAACTCCAGCATTGATATCACCAATGATTGAGACATTGGGTGATTCTTCAGCTCTGGATAAACAATGAGATCAGTGCAAGTGTTTGTAGAACCTTCAGCAGCAACAGATGTTGATGTAGACTCTTGAAACCATGTAGATGGTGGCAACTCAAATGAAGTTGAAGATGCAGAAATCTCATCAGCACTTGTTGTGGATGAAGCTACTGAAGCTACAGGAGCATCAGGTTTAGAGGACACAGGCAGTTGGTCACTAAACCTGAAGAGGTGAGTACTGCTATCATCATCATCAGCAGCACCAGCATACTACCAGGTGGTGAACTGTTGACAGGAGCAACAGCAGGAGTTTGATAAGGAACATATTGCAGTATGTCCAAATCAAATAGCTCCACAGGGCTTTGTGGAATCTTGTCCTTTGGAGATTCATTAAACTTAACATGTAGAGTCTCTTCAACCATCTTTGTTCTGCAGTTGAAGACTCTGTATGCTTTGCAAGTTGATGAATAACCAACAAAGTACCCTGCATCCACCTTAGGATCAAATTTTTGGAGTTGATCCCGTGTGTTGAGAATGAAACAAGGACACCCAAAAGCTCTGAAGAATGAAATTAGAGGGCCAAATGATGAAGAACTTCATATGGAGTCTTCATCAACCTCTGATTTACTAGAACTCTATTCTGTACATAGCAAGCTGTATTGACAGCTTCAGCCCAAAAAGTCATTGGCAGTCCAGAATCAGCCAACATGGACCTTGCAGCTTCAATAAGGGTCATGTTCTTTCTCTCCACTACTCCATTTTGTTGAGGAGTTCTTGGAATGCTAAACTGCCTCTTGATTCCCTTTGAGAGGTAGAACTCATCAAGTGTATTGTTTCTGAATTCTGTTCCATTATCACTTCTAATACACTTGACTGAGAGGGAATACTGCTTCTCAACATACAACACAAAGTTGATAATCTTCTGAGCTGCCTCATCCTTTGAATGCAAGAAGAAAGTCCATACAAATCTGGAGTAATCATCCACAATTACCAGACAGTATTTTTCTTAGCCATACTCATCACTCGCACAGGACCAAAGAGATCCATGTGAAGAAGCTGTAAGCAGGCAGTGGACTTAGGTTCTTCTATGGAGGGAAATGAAGCTTTGTGCTGTTTTCCTTTTAAACAAGCAGTGCAGTTATCTTCACATTTGTACTCCTTCATAGGCAGTCCCCTTACTAAACCATGGTTTATCAGCTGATTTATGTTTTTGAGATTAACATGACCCACCTTCTATGCCATAGAGTAGATTCTTGAGGGGAAGCCTTGAAAATAGGCAACGATGGCCTTTGAGATCTATTTTCTTGGAAAGATCTAAGGCATACACTCCTCCAACTGTTGGCCTTCAGGAGAGTGTATTCATCCAACACCTAATCAATCAAACTTAGAACTTTGGATGACAGAATCCGACAGTTCTGACTGGTGAAAAGAGCAACATGGCCTTTGTCACACATTTGACTGACACTCAAGAGGTTGTACTTGAGATTTTCCACATGGTTAACATCATCAAACTTTATTTCCCCATTGGAAACAAAGCCTTTGCCGATGATGTAACCCTTTGCATCATTGCCAAATGACACAAACCCCTTCCTTCCTTGAGAGTAGTCATTAAGAAGTAATCTGTTTCCTGTCATATGCATGGATCCTCCACTGTCTACATACCAGATGCCTCTGTGGCATGTTGAAGAACCCTGCAAAACACAACAAATTAGTTAGATTTTGAGACCCAAACCTTTTTGGTTTTGGGCCTGTTTCATCAACAGATGGTAAACTAACATGTTTGTTGGAAACAACAGTCTGAGAGAAAGAAAATGTGAAGAAGAGGAATCCTTTGGATTGGACCTCCTTTTCTGTGGTTTCAACATAGGAACATCTAATTGGTTAACTCTTCCAATAGATGTTGAACCATCATAACCAGCTGTGTCTGATTTTGTGATAAAGCTTTCAGCTCTCCAGACACATTGGCATTGGAGTTTGATAAGTTCCTATGTTGCACCTTCTTCTTTTGAGCAATCTTAGTTGTGACCTGTTTAACCCCTCCTTTTTGGATTTCTTTTGGACTTAAGGTTACAAGATTTGATGTTGCTGGTACAAATGTGGCGTCAAACTCAGTTTTCATTTTAACCATTTTCTCTTAATTTCCTCTTTATGTTTGAGTTTGGATCCTCTTTTGTACCAAAAATCATATGTAAGATGATTGAACAAACCACATATTTCACATGGTTTCTTCTTCATCTTATGTTGATCATCAACTAAAGAGAATGAAACTACTGAAGACTTGTTCTTCAGCACTTTGGAAGAACTATTTGCTTTCTTGACTTCCTCTTTAGTAGTCTTCAAACCCTTTCTACTGATAGTTTTCTTCTCTTCAGTGCTGACAGTAGTTGGAGTTTGAACTTCAGGTGTTAAATCTTGCTCTCTAGACCTTTCAGGACTTCCAGAAATAACTCCTGAGTTGATCAACTCTTTGATCATGTGAGTGTCAATATTTGAACCATCAAGATCAGCTGATAGGTTCAACGAGGGAATAATACTAACTTCAACTTCTGATGGTGCTCTATTAGAAAGTGAATCACATGATGAGGTGGATTGGTTATTGCTTTCTCCATTAGATTTCACTTCTGCTCTTGAAGCAAAATCTGTAGGAGGAGCGTGTGATTATAACCAATGCCAAACTTCACATTGGAAGCAGATTGCTTACTAAGAAGCATTTCAAAACCTTTGCATGATTGTACCCATCGTTCACACTCTACTTGGGTGACTGAAAGGGTTTCTTTGAGGTCTTTGTACTTTTCTAAAAGTACCTCTTCCCTAACCTTATCATCAGTGATTTGGCATTTAAGTTTATAAATCTCATCATTTTTCTCTTTAAGTGTAGACTCAAACTCAGCTTTTCTTTTGGAAATGATCCTTTCTAGCTCTATGTTCTTATTAATTAAAGCTAAATTTGCTTCTCTAATAGAGGCAAATGCTGCTATGCATGTTTCAGAACATAATTTGGCCTTAGCCTCAGAGGATACCTGTGATACCTGTGATGAAGAGGCATTTGAGGATGATCCATCTGCAGACTCCAGAGCCATAAGTGCCAGATTCCAAAAGGACTGTCACCACCATGTTGACCAGCACCTGTGAGCAGTTGTTTATGACCAGACATGTCATCTGGTAAACTGCTTCAGTTAACAACTCCAGGGGTGAAGAAGCTGTGTTGTTGAGGTTGAGGAGGTTGATGAGATTGAGATGGTTGAGGCTCAGGAAGAGCATGTGGTTGTTGAGTAATGGGTGCTTGAACCTGACTGTTTTGTGGCATGTAATAACAAGGGTAAGGATATGGCATTGGACCCTGAGGAACAAAATATGCAGAGATTGTGGTTGAGAATGATGACCAGAATTGACAGGATGTTGCCCTCTGTGTTGTTGACTATTGCCAGGGAAAGTCACAAAGGGTACAGAAGAATTAGATCCAGATGATCTACATTCTCTAGCAAAGTGTCCAAGCCTAGATTTGTGACACCTCAACTTACTCTTGTCAAAACCACTTTGGTTTTGCCAGAGAGTCCTGGGAACTTTCTTCCAGTTCTTTTGTAGAACTTCTGAGATCTGATATTTATTAAGGCCATTTGGCTCAAAATATCCATCTCTTCTAAGTCATCATCAGCAATCCCCTTGAGATCATCCATTATGAAGCATAGATTGTCATTATTACACCCAGTAAACTAACTATCAACACTCACAAATGCAGAATCAGAAGTGTTTGAAGAGAAATCAATATGCTCATCATACTGGAAATCAGATGAAGCATATTCTGACTCATGACCAACCAAGACAGTGTTTCCTGGTACAAGTCATCAGTGAGCTTTCCAGATGATGACAGTTTTCGTTTCTGTTCTATCTCTCTCTCAAATATGAGCAATTTCCCATGGAGTTGGGTGAGAGATAGTTTGTCCAAATTTGCACTGGAGCGTAGGACAATAGTATATGTGTCCCATCTCTCAGGCAGTGATCTGAGAAATCTGTTATTCATCTGGCTTGGTGTACTCATGTTTGACCATTTTTAATTCAGAGATCAACAAGAGAACCGCTCAAACTGTTGAGTCAGTGTCTCACCCTTCCTATGAGAATGTCTCATATTGTTGGGCAAGGATTTCTCTATTATTTGCCAAGACCTCATCTATTCCTCCAAATTGTTCTTTCAAGGCATTCCAGAGGTCATGGGCAGTTTCATAATGCATTAGCCCAGAATAGATTTCATTGGGCAGTGCCATGGCCAGAATTCCATGGGCTTTTGCATCAATTCAAACAATTTCTTATCCTCATCTGAGTATTGCTCCTCCTCTTCGGAACCATTTGATTGGTTTCCGAGTTATTCACCATAGGCTTGTGTGGACCATGTACCACTGATGTCCAACAACCTGAACTGTAACAGACAGGTGATGGAGCATCGTCGTTGCCATATGTATACTCACTCCTAACCAGCATTGGAGGCTTGTTGAGGAACCAGTATTGTGAGGATCATTGGAAGGAGTAGTCATTTTAGAAAATTCAGACAAATTCAAGATAAGCAAAACAAATTTAGCTCAAACCACTAAGAACCTCAATTAAAATAGCCAAAAGCGACAGAACTTCAATCTCTATAACAGATTCGTGCGAATTTGCTAGTTCGATCAAACTTAGAGCAAATGAGCAGTTTCAATGATCAATTGTTAGATCGATCAATGATTAACCTGCTCTGATACCATTTGATAGGATCTCAACATCTAGTTTGATCGATTCGAATGATTTCAGCAGCAGAATAGAGTACCAACTAGCACATTCGAGCAAGAATACCAAAGATATTGCAATGAACAGAATTAGTTATAGAGAGAGAAAGTTTCTGCAAAAAGAATATTTCATTCAATCACACGCTTTCGTGGTGGCAAAAAGTGTCACACATACAATCAGGTCAATCATCCCTTATATAGGAATGTCGTGCTGGAACATTCCTTATATAGGAGATGTGACGTCTACTGATGTCACTTGATAGTGACATCTAACAGAATTATTTAAACAACTGAAACACAACTACTGAAGATGTCAAAACAGCTGACATCTTCTTACAAAAATACTAAGTGTTATCAGTTACTACAACTACTGAAAGAAACTACTGAAACTACAACGACTGAAGAACAAGCTCTTCAGTCGTTTTACAAAACTACTGAAAGTAAAAACATAAAACTACTGATATCACAACTACTGAAGAAGTACTCTTCAGCTGTTATGACAAACTACTGAAACTTCAGTACTTGGTCTTCAGACTTGAACTTCAGACGTTTCATCAGCTGATGACTTCAGTAGATGTCATCAGCTGATGTCTTCAGTCTTTGTCTTCAGACTTTGTACATCAGTTGTTGATCTTCAGCACTTGTGGACTCTTCAGCTGTTGTACTTCAGTACTTTGGTCTTCAGCTTCAGCACTTGTGTCTTCAACTGTTGAGCTTCAGCACTTGTGTTCTTCAGCTGTTGAGCTTCAGCACTTTAGTCTTCAGCTGTTGAAGTCTTCAGTACTTGATCTTCAGCTGTTGAAGTCTTCAGCACTGTCAAACTGCTGATGAAGCCTTCAGCAGTTGTTGTGATATCATGTGGGACTTAGAGGTTTTCTGATCTTGGCTCATTGGTTCTTTTGGTCCCAACATAATATATACAAAATAATATCAGATTAATATTAATACGTGGCCTAGCTTAATGAATGCAGCTGAGATCGATACGCACTCAAACAGTGCGGAGTGGTGTTTACATACTAAGTTCACCATCCATCTATAATCAGGTTTAAAATATACAAGGTTAACTAGAAAAATAGAAGATTACAGATAATAGTCAATACATAATTCTTTTTAATATGTCGTGCATCATATGGTAATCTTAAATCAATAGATCTCGTATTCTTGGGACACATAGAAGTTAATCTTTCCCATGCCCATAATTGCAACAAGAATAAAGGTCCACCACTTCTCGATTTGTGACCATCGTTGCCTTACATAACTTTCTGTACAAAAAGGCTAAAACTGCACTTCCCTAACTAAGTCTACCACAGTTATTTAAGTTTTCAGTATGACCTAAATAATTTATGTGCATCCAGTTGCTAGAAGTATCAGGAAAATAAAGTGGCACCAAATCTAGGTCGTTGGACGCACTGAAAATCAGTGGCATTATCAGAGAATGGTTTTATTATTTCATTTAAAATAAACCTTAGGTTTAACTTATAACCACTTACAGCGCTTGTAGGGAGTGTACAAACGGTTAAATACTCAAACCTAATTATAATTTCAGATACACTCATAGCATAATCAGTGCCAGAAACAACATTACCTTCAATCGGCAAACCCCATAAAACTTGAACATCTTGAAGGGTTATTGTGGTTTCTCCAAACGGTAAATGAAATGTGTGAGTCTCCGGCCTCCATCTCTCCACTAAAGCTGAGATAAGAGCATGATCAAGTTTTGATAACTACACTCGATCACACCCGCAAAACCAGCCAACCTTATATATCTCATAATATTTTCAGGGATAGGCACTTCATCAATGTAATCCCAAAAAGCTTTATCACCTCGTCTAGCACGTAAAATTCCTTCATCGCTTTCTGGATCTTGAAAATAATAATCAGCTTTATGTTGACCACTTAAAAATAAAAAATCGTTATTTAGTGGACCTGGTGTAATTCTCCAGCTCATTTTCGAAAATAGTAAGAAATTATACAAAAATAGCTTAGAAAATAGTAAGAAATAAGATTGAGAAGGTTTTGAACGAATTGTTCGGTGGTTCACGGGGTGAAAGGCTGAATGAATAAATAGTGCTAAAATAAGTGGGTGTGTGAATAAATGGGGTTAGGCTGCGGTCAAAAAAGTCAGAACCCGCCCATGGTAAGGGCGTCGTCTGATTTTTAATGGATGGTTGAGATTGAGTGGAGTGAATTGTAGTTGGATCGCACGGTGGAAAAAAGGAGCAGGAGAACCCCCCTTCACAGGGCGTGATCTCCTAGGGCTGTCACGTTGGTAGTGTCACATGGTGTCCAGAACCCATCACATTGTGTCCAGAACCCACCCCTGCCAAGGGCGGTACCCCCAAGTCAACTTCTTCCGAGTTTTTACCCTCTTGTCAACATCACATCAAAAATAATACCATTTTAAAATTTTTTTTACAGAATTCTCCGTTTTGGGCATGGGACCAATTAAAATGATCGTTGGTTCGAGGAGCACATTTTCACAAACTGTCGTATTGTTTCGGCCTGAAAACAACTTAGTTTATGAGTTTTTAACGTTTTGTCTTATTTTTAGTTTTTGTTGGACTTTGTTTGTGGTCTACTTTTTGGCATGTTTATGTTTTAAGGCCCATTAGACTTTTGGCTTCTTTTTTATATTCATGTAATCTCTAGGAGATAGATAGTTTTTGCACTTTATGGAAATCATTTTCACTCTTTCACGAAAATATGTTGGTGTGTGAATTTCTGGTTGTCGGTATTTTACGTAAATCAACACTAATTAGAAGAATTGTTCCTAGCATTCATTCTGAATCAATAGGTTCAATCGTTATCTTTTACTTCCGTCTACATCACTTACAGATTCTATAAAGTTTATTTTAATTATTAGTTGTTTCTTAAATAGAGCGGATAATCTCATGGATTTTGTATGTGAATTTTGCTTGTGAAAAAAACACTAACTGTTGATTCCTTAGACCAAAGTTTAGTCAAATGAGTATTCATTGGAATCCAGAAAATACAACTAATCTCATGGTGTATTTCATAATTCATGCCTTAAACAGTTTAGATGCTAAATTGTTTTGTTTAATTAAGTGAAATAAGTTTAGATGAGAATTCTTTCTTTGCTAATTATGTAGCTTCCCGCATAATACTTTTTTGAGTTGAGTAAACAAACTTTGCCTCTTTCTCTTCCACCGTATAAATGTATTTTTTGTCGACAAACGAACTTTATTTTGTGTACAGATTCTTATAGGCCTAAAGTTTGTGATGGGAGTCAAGTACTTAGTGATCCCTAAGTAATTCAATTTATAGATTTATGAATTATGTTGTTTTTCATTTAACTCATGTAATTCATAACTCTATAATTTAATTATTCATATATTTCTTTCAAGAATGTGAAAAACATCGATCAAGTCACTTTCATCCGTTTCGTCACTATGTGGGATCAAATAATTGAAAATTATTGAAGTACTTTCCACCATTTAAGACCACGTGCCTAAGAAACAATATCATAACATTTGTGCAAGAATAAAGGGAACCAAGTATAAGAGATAATTACATTATTTGTTGAGAAGACACAAACATCACGTAATGGGGTGTGCGTGGTGCAGTTCGGTGAGGTTAAGAGCATTTTCGAAACCGAAACTGCAACTGCGGTTAATACCACTTTCAAAACCAAAACCGCAACCGATACTTCGGTTAACCGCCGGTTGTGATTAACTTTGGTTAATCTCGGTTAATTAACCAATCTATTTAACATATGCTTTTAAACTAAAATTTTAACTAATATATTATTATCAGGCTATGTTTGTACCAAATTTATAAGGATGTTCACGACAAGGTTTGTTTTAAAGGTCCCACCAAAACTTAAACCGAAATCAGAGTGTGCGTATAACAATACGTGCACGCATTTTGCATTACTTCTACTTATTTATGGGTTCATTCTATACATAATGCAATCTCACTATGTAAATATATCTTTTAAAAATGTAAATTAAGGTTAACATATGAAATTCTAGTTAAATCATGAGGAGTATTCTAAATTTGTTGCACATAAATGTCTTTCGGTTCTGTGCGGTTAATTCGGTTAATTTGTACACCAAAACCGAAACCGAACCGCAATGTGCAGTTAATTGGTTATGTCTTAACCGAACCGTCAGTTAATTGTTCAGTTCGGTTAATGTGGTTAATTCGATTATGGTTCAATTAAATCGGTTAAGTGCTCATCCCTATGACAAGTATTGAAATAACATTTTTAATTTCAAACTTTCTCCAATGATTTGAATCCATGAACTTGTTAGATCACATAAAGCCTCATCTAGAGGTGCACTATATGAGTAAACTCCTAAGGATGCACAAGAACCATTTGGAGGAGTTAGATAACCATTATCAAGGTAAGTTGAAGGTGATAATTTCTAGACTTGGAAGAGATAAAAGGACTAGGCATTGGGAGTATGAAGCCAAACTACAAAATCAGGATGTTATAAGTTCTTGGTTGAAAAGCTAAGGTTCCATCTGTGAAGTATTAAAAGCCAAAATAAGTGATTACTTCTGAAGTTAAGTTTCTTCCGAAGCTTAACATAGTTCTTCCAAAGCTAAGTTGATATCTTCCAAAGGTTATGTTTGCTTCGGAAGGGATTTGAAGTGTACTTTGGATATCTTCCGAAGTATGTATATCTTCCGAAGTATGTATATCTTCCAAACAATTATTTCCGTTTGGAAGATTTAGTTAGGGTCCTTATTGTAAATTCTCAATATTTGTTGAGTGCTCGTTATAGTTAGTTAAATGCTATAAATAAGGATAAGATGTAATCGGTGGGGTATCCAAAAACTTAATACTAGTTCACAATTCCATTCTTTCTTGAATCATCTTTGTATTGAATTGTTCTAATTCTGTGTTTATATTCTCAATTATTACAACAATTGGTATCAGAGCCTAGTTATTGGCTCAATTGAGGATTAAGATTCAATCAGAGATTGATCGGCGACAACAATGGTGTCTATGAAGTTTGAAGTTGAGAAATTCGACGGTAAGAACGACTTTGGGTTATGGCGGTTGAAGATGAAAGCATTACTCGTTCACCAACGAGTGGTGGATGCCTTAGCCGGAGAATCCAAGTTGCCGAATACAATTTCGGACAAGGAGAAGAAGGAGATGCTAGAACAGGCACACAGTTCAATCATCTTGAACTTGGGGGATCGAGTACTCAGAGAAGTATCGAAGGAAACGTCTGCTGCAGGGGTCTGGGCAAAATTGGAAAGTCTGTACATGACGAAGTCTCTTGCGAAAAGATTGTATCTCAAGAAACGGTTGTACACATTCCAAATGGCTCTTGGGAAGTCAATTGAAGATCATACTGATGAATTCAACAAGTTGGTATTAGATCTTGAGAACGTCGAAGTTGAATTAGATGATGAAGACCAAGCAATCATATTCTTGACATTTTTGCCATCATCTTATGAGCACTTTATGGATACTTTGATGTATAGTAGGGACAATCTTACCATGGAAGAAGTATTGGCAGCTCTTAATTCAAAGGAATTGAAGAAGAGAACTGATTATAAAGAAGATGGTGGAGAGGGCTTGGTAATCAGGGGAAGATCTTAACAAAGAAACTTCAAGCAGAGAATTGTCTCAAAGTCCCAGTCCAAGTATAAGAGGAGGTGTTATGTGTGTGGTTCAGAAAAGCATTTCAAGAAAGATTGTCCAGACTTGAAGAGAGAAAAGGGTGAATCAAGTGGATCTAAATCTCATTCTGGACACACTGCACAAGATGATTCCTCTGATGGATGTGAAAGTGTAGATGTGTTGGCTGTCACAAATAGTGGTAAGGAGGATGAGTGGGTGATGGACTCAGGGTGTTCATATAATATGACACCGGTGAAAGAGTTCTTTAAAGATTTGAAGGTTGAAGATCTTGGATTAGTAAAGCTAGGGGATGATAGGCCTTGCAAGTTTATGGGTCATGGTATAGTGACTCTGAAAATGAAAAATGGCATGGAAGTGGATCTTCATGATGTAAGGTATATCCCTAGTCTTAAAAGAAGTTTGTTGTCATTAGGGTTGTTGGAGAGTTCTGGGTACCATGTTAGTCTTAGAGATGGTAAGGCTAAGGTGATTAAGGGATCAATGATGGTATTGTCTGGTAGTAGAAGGGAGAATAGTATCTATTTACTAGATAGTTCTTGTGTAGTGGAACCTCAGGTGGCATCTGTCTCAAGTGATAGTAGTTCAAATGCTATGTTATGGCATAAGAGGCTTGGTCATGTCAGTCATCAAGGACTAGTGGAGTTGCAAAAGCAACAGGTGATGACTGAGCTGCATAATTGTGATTTTGGTTTTGTGAAACTTGTATCCTTGGTAAACATAAGAGGGTAAAGTTTACAAGGACTAAGCATATCACAAGTGGGTTGTTGGACTACATTCATTCTGATTTATGAGGTCCTGCTAAGGTGATTCTTTGGGTGGTGCTAGATACTTTATGACCTTGATTGATGATTTTTCAAGAAGAGTTTGGGTAGTTATCTTAAAGAATAAGAGTGATGCTTTTAGAAAGTTCAAGAATGGAAAGTCCTTGTGGAAACTCAAACTGAAAGGAAAGTCAAAAAGTTAAAAACTGATAATAGGTTGGAGTTCTACAGTCATTAGTTCAATTAGTTTTGTAAAACTCATGGTATTGCTAGACATAGAACTGTGCTAGGGACTCCTCAGCAGAATGGTTTGGTTGAGAGGATGAATAGAACTTTGCGTGAAAAAGTGAGGTGCATGTTGGCTAGTTCTGGTTTACCCAAGATGTTTTGGGCTGAAGCAATGACTAATGTTACATATTTGGTCAATAGATCTCCATCAGCAGCATTAGACATGAAGACTCCTATGGATACATGGTCAGGAAGAAAGAATGACTATGGAGGACTAAAGGTTTTTGGGTCTTTGGCTTATGCTCATGTTAGCCAAGGGAAGTTGGAACCTAGGGCCTATAAATGTGTCTTTCTAGGATACCCTGAGGGTGTAAAAGGGTATAGGTTATGGAGGCTAGAAGGGGACAGACCTAGGGTGATAGTGAGTAGAGATATGATTTTCAAAGAGGATGTGGTTTATAAAGACATTCAAGAAAAGGGAAAGTCAAACGTTGAAGATCAGAGTGGGGTTCAGATTGAGGTGAAGCAGCAAGGTGTGAATGATAAAGGTGTTGATCTAGGTGACTCTGATAGTCAGGGAGATGGTATAAATGATTACCAGTTGGCTAGGGATAGACAGAGGAGACAAGTGATAAGTGATACCTCCTCTCATTTTTAGAGAGGGGATGGATTTGTTTGCATTGGCCTTTGTTGCTGCTAAAGAAGAAAACATTTATGAACCATTGTCATACTCTGAGGCAATTCTGTGAAAGAAAGCTCAAAATAGTGTAAGGCCATGGAGGAAGAGATGGAATCTCTGTATAAGAATGGCACATGGGAGCTAGTTGATAAACCTGAGGGTCATAAGCCTGTGTTATGTAAGTGGTTGTTCAAACTGAAAGATGGGATTATTGAAGGTGAACCTCCTAGGTACAAGGCTAGACTAGTAGCTAAGGGGTTTCCACAGAAGCCAAATGTGAATTATAATGAAATATTCTCACCTGTGGTGAAACATTCATCTATCAGGGTTATGCTGTCATTAACTGCTTTTATGGATATGGAGCTACATCAGTTGGATGTAAAGATTGCATTTTTGCATAGGAAGCTGGATGAAACTATCTATATGAAGTAGCCGGAGGGGTTTGAGGTTAAGAGATAGGAAGATAAGGTGTGTCTTCTTAAGAAGTCTTTATATGGGCTGAAACAATCCCCTAAACAATGGTATAAAAGGTTTGATGAACATATGGTGACAAATGGGTTTAACCGGAGCAACTATGATAGTTATGTTTATTTTAAGGAATATAGTGAGAACAAATTTGTATATTTGTTGTTGTATGTTGATGACATGTTGGTGGCTTGTTCTAACTTGGAAGAAGTTGAAGCTACTAAGAAGATGTTGATGTTAGAGTTTGAGATGAAAGATCTAAGTGAAGCAAAGAAGATATTGGGCATGGAGATTACAAGGGACAGAGAGCATAGGGTGTTGAAGTTGTCTCAAAGGTCTTACTTGGAGAAGGTACTAAGTAACTATATGATGGATGATATGAAGCCAGTAACTGTTCCTATAGATGCTCATATTAAACTGTCAAACTCTGATTGTCCTAAGTCAGATGCGGAAGTTAGATATATGGAAAAGGTACCTTATGCTAATGTCGTTGGGAGCTTGATGTACTTGATGGTTTGTACAAGGCCGGATATTGGGTATGCTATGAGTTTAGTCAACAGGTATTTTTCAAATCCGGGTAAAGCTCAATGGGTTGCTATGAAATGGATCTTGAGATATCTCAGAGGTACTAAGCACTATGGTTTAGTGTTTGGGCATCATGAACATGGGAAGTATGACATGATTGTTGGTTATGTGGATTCAGATTTTGCTAAGGACCTGGATAGGGGTAGATCTATTACAGGGTATGCATTTCAAAAACTGGGCAACTTGGTTAGTTGGAAAGCTCAGTTGCAGCATGTAGTTGCATTATCTACAACAGAGGCTGAGTATATAGCATTGACTGAGGGAGTCAAGGAAGCTATGTGGTTGCATGGTTTTGTTTCTGAGTTGGAAATTAAAGTTGTAGACTCAGTGGTGTTCTGTGATAACCAGGGTGCAGTTCTGTTGTCAAAGAATAGCATGTTTCATGAGAGAACAAAGCACATTAATATGAATTTACACTTTATAAGGGATGTGGTGAATGCTGGAAAGGTGAAAGTGGAGAGTGTGTCTACTTTGAAGAATCAAGCAGATATGTTTACAAAGTCTCTACCTGGTGTGAAGTTCAAGTTTTTCTTGGATGCATTGGGAGTTGGTTAAAATCTTGTTTTGGATTTTAAGGTGGAGATTGTGAAGTATTAAAAGCCAAAACAAGTGATTCCGAAATTTAACATAGTTCTTCCGAAGCTAAGTTGATATCTTCCGAAGGTTATGTTTGCTTCGGAAGGGATTTGAAGTGTACTTTGGATATCTTCCGAAGTATGTATATCTTCCGAAGGGTTATTTCCGTTCGAAAGATTTAGTTAGGGTCCTTATTGTGAATTCTTAATATTTGTTGAGTGTTCGTTATAGTTAGTTAAATGCTATAAATAAGGATAAGATGTAATCGGTGTGGTATCAAAAAACTTAATACTAGTTCACAATTCCATTCTTTATTGAATCATCTTTGTATTGAATTGTTCTAATTTCGTGTTCATATTCTCAATTATTACAACACTCTCCATGCAATGCATGGTCAAGTTCCAAAGCATATGTGAAGCTTGTGACAAAGTGAAGTGGCAAAACCGGCAAAAAAAAGGAACTCACTTATAAATCAGGGTATGTTATATAGGTAGAAAAGAAAAAAAAAAGTGAGTCACTCGATAAAAGGAAGCAAAGCTAAAGTCTACCCCAAGCATGACAATGCCAAGATATCAGTTGAGTTTATAAGCCTCCGATCTCATATATGGACAACCTTTAAAATGAGAACGCGAATGAAAATGAGAGTTAAAAAATATTATAGAATGATCTTCCTAAAATTATAAGTAACACACTGGCTTAAATAGAAACTTGTCAATTAGTAACTGACTGACCTAAGGACTATTACTAACTTGACGCCCTACTCCATATTCTCCAAAATAGACGTAGGGGAAGTCTAACCAACTCGTATGAGCGTGCAACTCATTGAACATTGAGTTAAGTACCTAAAAGGCATTATGGAAAACATGTTAGACTTTTTTATCCTTGACATGGATGAAGATAAGAACATGTCCCTTATCTTATGTCGACTACTCCTTGCTACATCAAGGGTATCATGAAGGAACGTAAACACTCGGAGTAGATCCATGATTCAGTTTCTTTTGATTTAAAAATTATACGAGGCACCCATAAGATCATGAAAACTTCTTGTATTTCATTAACACCATAATGTCACATGTATGTCAATATTTGGAAGTCTGGAACAAATCTATGAAAACTGAACACAAATAGTGGATATGGTAAACAAGGAAACAACTTGAATTTATCTAGTTCTTGACAAGGATACTAGTTTATCAATTAGTGAGGCATCCTATAATCTAGAAGTGTTTAAGATAAACGATAATAAGGAGCCAAGCAAAAACATGTGTTAAAGAACCTCCATTATTAGAGCTCAAAAATTACCATTCCATCTTAAGTGTGCATTGCTTGATGAAAATTCCAAACTACCAATAATTATCTCAATTAAGCTCAAAATTGGAAAAAAAGGAAGAAAAACTGCTTGAGGTTCTAAGACACAAACTCTCCAATCACGTTAAAATCACGTGAGACACACTACCCTTAAACATGATTTCGTGGTAAAAATTGAACAATAATATATCAAGCTTTGAATACTTAGTGAACTAAACTACCATATCCACACGGTTCACTGGATTCTTATTTTTTTGTGACTGCTAATCGGGTAAATTCATGTACATGGCAAATGATGATGCGTAAGGTTGCATTCAAATGATTTGGGCATCTACTTCCCATGAAGAATATATTTTGGACTTTAGATAATGTAAAACAAATTAACTTGAAAACAAACTTTTTTTAATATCGTTTAACAACGTGAATAATACAAATGCGGTTGTAAAACGAAAATAAATATATCAACTGATCTGTAACTACTATTTATCGATATTTGACAAGTCGCAAAAGGGAACTTGGAGTTTAAGAAATTCAATGTTTGGAATAAGATCTTAAACAAATGTTACATGACGTTTTAGTACTAGTAAAAAACAATATCATTTATATATAAAACTATGTCACGATACGAACTTCATTTTTCTTAGGTTCGAATTAGGATGTGCCTACTATATGCATTTCGACTTATGAAATGAATGAAAGCATCATATGATAAAGGCCAACTTTAGAAATGTTTCAATATAACCTTGCCTCGAGTAGTCGGGTTATTAGCTGTTTGAGTGATCATTGGTCAACTAATCAACAAATTACCCATACACTTACACTTTTCAAAACTACAACTATTTATTATTGGGAGTTTATTACCCATGAGTTCTTTAGTACTTCATAAACTAGTTTTTATGTCTAACAAATTACCTTATTATGAATCTAAAAACAACATGACTGCGAAAATGATAATACGAACGAAAGAGAAGTATGCTAAATGTCTTAAATAAATGCCTCATTATTACTTGTTTTGCAACATTGAATTGATGCCTCAGTGTTTTTTGGGGTTGAAGTTTAATTGATAGCAAAACTTATTATTTGAGTTTGCATAAAAAGAGAAGTTTGTTTTTATAAAAAAAATACTTATTATTTGAGTCAAGTAAGTGCTCAACTAGAATCCTCATACTTAATTTAAATAATAACCTGAGAAATGAAATTAGTAAATGAGTTTGTTGTAGCAACCAAATAGCAAGCTTGAAAGGGATGGTGGAACAAATCTTTTATTCATCGAGCCCCGAAGATTTTCAAACTTTTAAATTTTGGATTGGTGGAAAAAATGAATCTTAATTTCTAATTCTAGTTGTTATGATCAATGATTTCCTGATCGTCCAAACTTCAATACTAACTTTGAAATCCACTTGTTTTTAATTGACATGGTTTTATATATATGAAGAATAAGAATCAATAAAAACATGCATTTGTTTGAAAAACTACTTACATGTAAATGAACAAATAACATACTACAAGTCTCTAAGGTGAAGTTCAAGTTCAATAACTACATGACACATAAGGTTGCACAAGAAAAGACCTTTCCCACATTTCGATGAAGAACTCGCTTTCATAAAAGCCGTACACATCAACGATGGTCATATCGAAGATTAAATGAGTAATAATGATGACAATTACACACCAAATAATATAATGTATACACAATTACTATGTTTCTTTTAACTAATTTATATTTTTGTAATTTCTAAAATTGATAAGTAAATGAAAGATGAACTTAATTTTGCTTACTTTATAATATACTTTATATCTTATTTTATATAATTATTATTTTACTTCAAGCTGGTTTCAGAACCAATTCCAATGCAAACCGGTTCAACCCAAACAACTCAACCTTGGCTTAAGTTTTACTTTGTTGACCCCAACCCGAATCAATTTAAGGAAACCTTTTTTATGCATCTTTATCCTTAAGTATCATGAGCTGAAATGACAAATGAATAATTAAATAAACTACGTCTTATTAAGAAATTTGAATTGATACAATGATTTCAAACAACCATAGGAGTGTACACATATTTATCTCTAAAATTAATGTAATAATAAATTACATCTCTTACATAGACAGTTTGTGTTATGTTCTTGTAAACTATTGATCTTTTTTCAATAATAATTTTTACTTTTAATTATCACCTAATGTTGCAATTAAAGAAATCAAACCTACACTAGTTTTGTTGGAGTTACTATACTATTAAACCATTATTAGCAAACTATCAATCTACATAGATGAATAAAGAGGACATTTTGAAAATATTACTTTTACCAATATTTTTTCTTATAATGCAATTTTAACTTTAGACCATAAGGCTATCACAAAGCATCTCCACATATAAGTTGCGTTGCCTCTCTTACAACTCATATCAAAGTCAACCTCATCTCTAGATTTTTAATTATATATCAACTTCACAAAGTCGAACGACTCTACATTAGAGGCTTTTGATTTATTCGTTTCTCTTTGTCTTTTTGAATTTTTTTTAACAAAAATCTAAAAAGGTGGAGCGATCGTGACAGAAGGTGTGACATCTGTCACCAAAACAGGTTTGTTGATCTTTGACTTTAACTTTTAACCTTGATTTTGTCAAATTTAAGCTTGGTCTTAATTGATTGTTAATGTTGATTTAAATTCTAGCTTATTGAGAGCCTATGTTATAGTGGGCCTAGGATTGTTGCTAATTAGACGACCAATGGACTTGAATTTATACAATGTTTTATGCGTTGAGTCTAAACAAAGATTGTTAAAAAAGATGAAACGTTAAAAGTTTTGTCAAAGCCCAACTAACTAGACATTCAAGGACTTTGCCTAAAGACTCAATAAACTTAAATCAATACAAAATATATAAATTATTCAATCTCTAAAGCATGTAATAGTTTGTTGAAATCGTTTTAGTGCGCGGAATTTAGAAACGTGAAATTTGGACGACACGCGATTCGAGTCAAGTCGGATTGGACGAGACGGGCCAACTCCCTTGTTTGCGGGCGAGAATGGGTAGACAAGAGGGAATTCCCCCTTTTCTCATTTTTACAATCTTATTCTCCAAGCAATTCTCTAATTGCAAACCATAGCCATCATCGCTAAATTTCTTCTTGTTCTCCATCAAACCCATCGAAAATTAACATCAATCAACCACTTTTGATTTTTGAAACAATCAAGACATTCAAAATCGTGTTCTAAACAAGCCTTGCTCAACTCTTTGTTTTTCCAGTAAGAAAAACCGTTTCTTGGTGATTTTATTCTTTGTTCTAGCTTGATATTAATGATATTCATCATCTAAACACAAAATCATCATCTAGTATTTTTGTATTATGTGTTATGAACAATAGATCGTGAAAATATAGATGTTATGTGTGTTGGACTTCCCACCCGGTAAAACCCCAATCCTTGATCTTGGAATATTTTTGAACCTATTGAAAAATTGGGTTGTAATCTTGTGTGAATTGATCTAATTAATTATCTTGGTCTCTTAAATATGTTTTAAAACTTATTAAATTTTTTTTGATCAAATGGACGAATGGAACAACCAAAACTATATAACGATTAAGTAATGTTGCGAACTAGAAGACGAAGATCCAACTAATTGTTTGGGACTAAAAATTGGAATGACTAATGTTAAATACGGGATAAACTTTATTTAAGAAATTGGGTCAAATATGAAGGTTTGGGATGCAAAGGAACAAGACTAATGAACTGGACAGTTTATTGTTAGAAAATTACGACGTTTTGTACTAGGAATAAATTGGTCATATAAGTCCAAATGGGATGAATTTTTAGTCTAAAAACAATTCTCTAATCAACCCAAGTGGTCTCATGTTGTTTCGACATCCTTGGTCCTCCAAATGTGACACACAAAATTGAAGGTCAAAACTGACGAATCTAGACAGCAGGTTGGTCTGTGTTCGGTGAGTCATATCTTTCTTATATTTTATTCAATTGAGATGGTTTTTTTTTCTAAAGTTTATTTTAAAGTTTTATATTTCTAATGGCTCTTATTACACAACTTTTTGTTACCGTTTCTACCTCAAACTAGATTATTCAAAACTAGTGCACAATCAGCTCTTCATGTTGAAAAAATTTAGTTAAACTTAAAAAAATAAGGATTTGAAACTAAACAATCAAATGAAGACAAGTTTAATACTTAAAAGTGATTAAGTAACTTTTAAAAGGATAAAATAATAATATTGTTGGTTCATTGTGTATGGACAAGTCAATGTGCATCAACGGATATTAATAAAACAATATAAATCGACAACTAGAAACCCTAAACTTGACAAAAATGTAAAGTTTAAATCCGACTTTAGACTTGTCCTTCTAGTAAAACATGTTTTCATAAAATTAAGAACCATGAGGACAATAAGGACCGGGCTACAAAGATTACACCCATAACGGTCATATTATTGTTCCTTAGTAATCCTTCTAGTAATTTTGTACTTTTAGTGCTTACTTTGCGTGTTGTGGAATTTGGATTGTACTATTTCGAGGTGAGTTTCATGATCGCTTTTTAATATGTTTTTCTTGGGGGAAAAGTATGCTCATGGATTTGGACTATGTCGTGTGTTTTAGACTATTTTGAGACAATGTATGTAGTTTGGATCATGGGTTGAGTCTAGATGTTCATTCATGAGTGAGTACTTGGACTTGGGCTTATATTGTGACTTGGACATCATGGAGAGATATTGTTAGTACCAACGGGTTGACACCCCCACCCTGTCGTCAGTATACTAGTCGAGACTGACTTGTCTTAGGTTTGCCCTTTGGTGAATGTAATTCACGTAATTGAACTTGGACTGACTTTAAACTTGTGTTGATATCTATGATTGCTGTGTACTCTTATCCACATACAATCTTTGTACATGTTATACACGACAAAGTTTTTGTTCTTTAAATCTGTGAACTCACTAACGTTTGTTGACTTTCTAGAGCATGTTTTTTCATGTAATAAGACTTAGGTTCTTGGCTCAGCTTGGGACTCTAGACGAGACCGCTCCCTTAGGAGCAATAGATTTTTCATGGGACTATTAGACTTGTTTTGGATTGTTTGATTATTGGATTGTAATTATTAGTTTTGTATTTAGGATTGTTTTGTACCGGTGCTTGTTTGTTCCTGAATAAAACTTTGGACTATTTATGCATTTATGGTATGACGATTTGGGATTGACTTTACTTGACACGTGTTCCTATGTGCCGGGTGACGTCATGACCATTTACGGAGAATACCTTTAGTGTTTCTCCTCGACTCCCAATGTGTTATCACGATTCCGTCCGTCGCATCCTCGTATTTCCGCTTCTAGTGAGGGTGTGAAAAAAGGTGTTAAAGAGGCATCGCATCCTCGTGTAAGAAAAAGATAGACAACTCCACCCTTCTTAAACACGTGGCACATCATGAACAGGTTAATAAGGAAGCGCTTACGAACCTATAAATTTTTTTCATGGGTGTCAAAATTTTTCGGTCTTCGTATATCCATCAAGAATGACTTGTTATCGAGTCGGGTCCATTAAAAAATATTTAGTATGTCATTCGGGTCGACAACCTATTGCATTAGATTGAGTCATCACCAAAATATAATTTAAAATTTTTAATTTCGATTCATAACTTATATAGTTATTATTTCATTCACTTAGGGCCGGTTTGGCAACATCTTAATCAGCCTTAATAATTCAGATGCCTGAATAGTTCAACACTTGATGGTTCAGAGTGTTTGTTTCACGAGCAAATGTCTAAATGTTTCAATTATTTGCCTCCGAATGGTTAAACATTATACTAATACTGAATGGTTAAGAGGTCTAATACTGAATGTTTAAGACCTCTTATTTGATTGGTCAGACATTTGCATTAGAATAGTTAAATTATATACTAGCTCTTAATAGTTCAAACCTCTTAATGGTTCAGACATCTTATTGGTTCAGACATCTTATTGGTTCAGCACTTAATCATTCAAAAGTTGTCAAAACTTAAAACCAAAACGAGATAGTTATACGTGAAATGAGAATTTTATGTAGCTCTGATATAATATTTTATGCTAAGCGTATACAACTTTTTCCATAATCCCTTTCTAATAATCAGGATAATAAAATGAGTTACATGGTAATTTGAAATTGTTAAGAAAATTAATTGCCCAAAAATTGTCGAATACTTAATTTTTTATTATTGTTTTGTTAAAATAACTTTCAAAAAATTCATCATTGATATTTCAAAAATGACTCTAAGAAGTTTGGTTGGGGTTGGGTCAAACATAATTTATCTAAAACTAGAGCGTAGAAGTTACTCTTGTGATTAAGAGTTCGATTCTCACTTATAACAAGTTAATCTAAAAACATATAACGTACCTAAATTGACTAACAAATAAGTATGTATAAAAGAATCTATAACTTCTAATAAATCAAAGTTTCTTTTGCCACTTGTCTTTTTCTTAACCATGTTTTTGTCATTTGTCATTTTTTTAAACATCAAATTAATTTTTCCTCTAAAATGATATTATAGTAATTTAAATACTCATATAAAGTTCTCTCTCTTATTAAAAATAAATATTATTAATTGTATGTTTCTCTCTCTTATCTAATTTTTTTAAGAAAATCAAACTTTCTTTTTTTAGAATAAATTTTGTGAAATAAATTAGAAATCACATCTTTTAATCTATAACTTCTAATAAAGCAAGATTTCTTTTGTCATTTGCCTTTCTCTTAACTCATGTTTTTACCACTTGTCAGTTTTTTGACATCCTCAAATCAATTTTGTAACATTTGCCCATTTTGGAAAATAGAAACCCAAACCCAAATCTGTTTGGGTGAATTTTTGGAAAAATCAAATACGTTAGTTAGAAATTTAATTTATTTTAATCCTTCAAAAACAATAATAATACTATTTATGCAACTTCCATTTATTAAATTAATTCATGGTAATTTCATGATTTATAGAATAAAATTTTATAAATTCATAAAGTTTATTTATCATTTATGAGTTTTAATTATAAAACTAAAATAAAGGATTAAAATACAATATCATTATTTTTACAAATATGTAAGGTCTATAAAATGTTACTAATATTTATAAGATTTTAAATATTTAATTAAAATTAATAATCAAATTAAAAGTTCTTATTAGATTTATAAAGTTTACAAAGATTTAATAGAAAAGAAGTTTTAATAAATTCAAAGTTTAAATTGTAAGTATTCTTTTATTTATTTAAATTATTTAATTTTATATTTATTTCAAATTCTAATCATAACACCTTTTTAAAAGACTTATAAATCACCATTAACACCATTCATAACCTCCTCCTAACCTCAAGTATAAAAGCAAGGCTTAGGTCTCACTTTTCATTTACTCATTCTCTAAAAATCTTACTCTCATATCTTTCTTTCATCCATTGGTTATGATCAATTTAAATAATTTTATTTTACAAGAAATTTCAAGAATTCTTAATACTAAGGTAATTCTTTATTGCTTTTATATTATACATTTCAATCATCCTAACATTCAATTGTTCTCATGACTTTATGTTCTTACTATTATTTATTTCTTTTACCAAATATCTTTTTATTTTAATCATTATCATTTGATCATTAAAATTTTAATAATCACTTACCTTATAACAATCAATAACATTCCTAAATCAATCTAATAACACACTAACATAAACAAAGAATCCCATTTGCATATGGACGGCTATGCTGTCGTATTCGGTTATTCCACAAGATTATTGTTCTAAATGATGGC
Organism: Flaveria trinervia; assembly: GCA_025506515.1. Lineage (NCBI taxonomy): Eukaryota > Viridiplantae > Streptophyta > Magnoliopsida > Asterales > Asteraceae > Flaveria > Flaveria trinervia. The sequence continues at coordinate 89,807,600 of CM046445.1, read as the reverse complement.
TATGCCAAAGTCTTAGAATATTTTTATAACTCAAATGAATACTAATATACCATATATTTACATAATAAAATGTTCTAACCCGTTTCATGCTTTAACGATTTTAAAAGTGCACATAAGTGTCTTACTATAATTCTGACAGAATATAATCTTACTTCAACTGACCATAACTTGATCATAACAAATTAAATTTGAGTAAACTTAGACTCCAATGTTAATTTCATTGAATTACCTTTTCAACAACAGTTTATACGTCTTCAAACTCAATCGGACGACTCAACAATAGCCTTCACAAGATAAGTGTGTATTTCAGCACCTTCTGTCTTGTGCTGCTTGTTTGACCTACTTAAAAATCTTTCCATAAAATTGTTTCTGAACGAAAGTTGTCCGGGAGACTTTGAAATAGTCATGTATAAATTTTTATAATTTTATGAAACCGTTTGCTATTTTTAAAACCTGTTCAAACACATACCAAACATTCTGTCCAGAATCTAAAATTGATGCAATAATCTTTTTTCAATCTACCTTTCGCTTTTTAGCATTCTCTAAACGTCCTAACTTCTTGTAATGAATTCCAAACTCAATTTATTGTTTCTTTTTATTATTTAGTACATCACCTTTGACTCTTGACATCCAAGCTTTCTTATGTAGTCTGCAACCATCACTATACTTGTGAGTTTTCCATGTGAGTTCTCCATGCCCCTTTTTACTTTATTTCACACCTTTTAGGATGAAACATGTTAACCTTATAAACTTACAGTTGTAAACATCCTGATACTTGTAAATGCACATGCAATTCATCTTTATGGTTATTTGTGTTATTGTAAGTGTTATATGAGATACATATTTTGTTTACAATCATTAACTATTGCTAGCCTGGTGATGTCTTAGATCTTTGGGCCTGACAATCCTATTTGGTGTTAAAGCCAATGTATTGCGGATGACGTATGCTTGTTCATCATGGGAACTAAGTACACTTAGCCAATCTTATAAACTTGTAATCAAGTCAAGGTTTGGTTGTAACTATATGTGTTCTTTAAACTTGCTAACTCATAACCATTGACATGAATTGCTACTTGTAAATCTTTATATATATATGTTCAACCCATGGGAACTCACCAACTTTCAAAGTTAACCATCTATTTTTAATATGTTTCAGGTTTGATGAAACAAATTAAATACTCATATAAATTTCTTTCTCTTATTAAAAATAAATCTTATTAATTGTTATGTTTCTCTCTCTTATCTAAGTATTTTTCTACAAAAATCAAACTATCTTTTTTAGAAGAGATTTTATGAAACAAATTAGAAATCACATCTTTTAATCAAAATCTAAATAACAAGAAACTAAAGTTTTGTATAATATGAAATTTTTTAAAACACTAAACATATTTAAACAAAATAATTGTCATTTTGTTTCTAAAAAAATTATAAACGGGTGAAATATTTTAAAAATCTTATTAAAACAACCAGAATAATTACAAATTGGTTTTTTTAAAAACAATACTTTTATAAAAAAATATTTGTTATAATAAATCTTAAAATGAATGTTTAAAAATGAAACTTTTTACATAAGAGAGTTAAAAATGGTATACTTTTTTTTATTTCTTGAACTAAAGTATATATAACTTTAATTATATTTTACATTAAAATATTATACTTAAAGTAGTTATTTATACATAATTAACATCATATTTTATCTTCAAACATAATTTAATAATGCATAAGTTTTTATTAATAATAATTTAATATTTTGTTAATTCAATTCGTGTATTACACGATGACTAACCTAGTATATTAATAAAACAATCATACCAAAGTAATTATTACAAATAGTAACTTTACATTGCCATCTCATTTTCCCTTACACACTTCAAGTATATCATTTCAAAAATAAAAAAACTAATAAATAATTGAAATCATAAGACGCTCTATCTCATATTCTTCACTCTTATATCTTCTATTTCTTCTGACTTGAATTCAAAATCATAGAAATGGTTGCTTTTAACTTAGTTTTATACCACACTAGGTTAGTATCTCGTGTATTACACGAGTTGAATAAATAAAATACTAAATAATTAGTAATATAAATAAGGGCCTTGTCGAAATCATCGATTTTCTACCCAACGCCATGACCATGACCCTATTATTTAAAAATCTTTAATTTATGAATTATAAAACCATGCTTTAAGATAAATTATAATTACGTATAAGTAGCTGCTTTAAGTAAATAAATAATAATTATTTTTATTAAACTTTTAGTTTATAAAAAAAATGTGATTTTTAAATATTTTGTTGTAAGAAAAATGTTTTTTATAAAAAAACTTCGTTGTATTCAGTATTTTATAAAACTTTAATTATAAAAAGTGTGTTTTACATAAAAAATAAGTTTTTATTTATTAATTATATGTATTTTATTTAAAATTGGTATAAGTAATATTATTAGTATTTAATATTATTATCAATAATACAGAAAAATGAGTAATCTTATGTACAATTTAATGTTTATTAAAAAATTTTAGTTTGTAATTATTATGGTTGTTTTAATAAGACTGTTTTTGTAACACCCGGATATTTTATTTGAAGACGACGAAAAAAGAAAAGAAATAAAGTCCAAAGTCGAGGGACCAAACTCGCCAACGAGAGAAAGTTGGGTGAGTTGAGGTATTTGAAGGGAGAGGACAGCCCTTACCCTCTCCTCACACCCAAAATTCAGCTAAAAAGAGAAAGGGAGAAGAAAAGGGGAGAAAAAGAAGAGAAAGGTTGGTTCGAGTAGATTCAAGCGTGCAAAATCATCGTGTACCGGGTTTAAACGAAGCTCTACTTCTCGGTGTTGATTTTGTGAGTTATAGAACCCCTCTTCTAAATGTTTTTGGTCGATTTTGGGGCTGGAACACATCTGAAAACCCGTTTTTGTATGTGTGTGTGTTTGACCCATTTGTATGTGTTAGCGTGTGATGCGTTTGGAGTTTGTTTCCGGGCTGTGTGTGCTTGAATGGTGTTATGGCATGCATTCCTAAGCTTTAGGATGGTTGATTTGTGCTTAGAATGGGTTTGGATGAGCTTGGAGGTCGAAAATGACAGATTGGGTTCGGGATGAATTGCATTCTGCATTAGCTAGTGCTAGGCGACCGAATGGAGGCCATACGGCCGAATGAGGTGCGATTGAGGTTCATTCGCACAATTGAGGTGCATTCGCACGATTGAGGTTCATTCGTACAATTGGGGGCCAATCGCATGAGGAGTCATGCGACTGAGAGCCCATTCGCATAAGTGCTCATCCGTATTCGTTCCATTCGCATGGGACTCATCCGCATTGAGTTCATCAGCATGAGGTCCATTCGCATGGGTGTTCATTCGCATAGGTGTTCATCCACATTGGTCCATTCGCATGATGTTCAGTCGCCTGAAGGCCATGCGACTGAAGGGTGCCCATACGCCCAAGTAGGGCTGGTATACCCGGGGAAAACGTAGTTTATGTACTGACTTCCGGGGGAAAGTGCAGATGTAAGTTTTGACGTGGAAGATTCCGTAAGTTCATGTAGATGACTGTTGTGGCCTTAGAGGTTATGTTGGGCATGATGTTGATGATGATGTTACATGATTATGCATGATGTATGTTATGTATGTATGGTGTTGCCCTGTATGATGATGATGACTGTGTATGTTGATGTTTCTTATTATGATGTATGCTTATCTTTCCGTGGCTTTACGTGTTACGTTAATGAATGAATTGAAAGTATTATGTAACATAAAGTGGAAGATAGTAAAAAGAGGAATATGATGAATGCATGCAATTAACGAATGATGAAAGTAAAGAAAGTCTTGCAAGCCTTATATGTCGGGACACGCCCCTTTGTAAGGTGTTAGCCCAACGGTGTGCGTGTTCGCTACCCTGGGAGGATGCACATCGTGGTCTTTCTTTGTAATTGACCATTTGTATAGGACCATTGCCGCATACCCTAGGTACTGTGACTAGAGGTGCGGTGCACCATTATAGAAGGTCTATGATAGGCCTAGGTCCAGTACCACGAACAGAAGGGTATTGCACATGGCAATGGTACACCTAAACTTTACCTTAGGTACTGTGGCCAGAGGTGCTGTACATCGTTATAGAAGGTCTATCATAGGCATAGGTCCAGTACCAGAAAATAAAAGGGTAAAGTTTATGGTTTGAAGGAAAGAAAAGATGTAATGATGAAAGAATGTGAAAGTTAATGACATACAATGAATGAAAGGAAGTAAAGAATGAATGATGAAGATAATAATGATAATATCTATGTGTACGTATGTTGTGTGATCGCATGAATGTAAAGAACGGTTTTAACGAAAGAAAAGTATGTTTTATTATAAAACTAGAACTCACTCAGCAACGCTGACTTTTATGTGTTTCCAGTTGGCAGGTAATGATTGTTGAGGATGGCACGGGGCGGCTACTCAGCTCTTTTGGATGGCATCCATTTTATAATGCTCTTGTGATGTAATGCAACATGTATTTTATAACTTGTTAACGATGTATATTTTGGTAATTCCGCTACGATGTTTTATGAAGACAATGTATTTATATGTTTTAATTGCGATGATCGATCAGCTATGAGCGTCCCGGGAACGGGGCCTTACAAGTTGGTATTAGAGCCAAATTTTAAGTGAAATGGGTAAATTTCAAAATAAACATTAACTTAAACTGAGAATGGGACGAAAAGGGAAGGGATGCCAATCTGAGTAGTTGCGTGCCATCAGGTATTTTCTTTAAAGTTAACCGGTATTATGTGTGCATGGTATGTGGTTATGTTTGTTTGTAGATTTAAATACTGATGTAGTTAGAACAGGTAATGCTTGGGGTATGAAGAGTAAAGTAAGTGGCTAATCACAACTGGCCATTGTAATTAGGGACTTACTATACTTGACATAAACTGAGTTGTTCCCTTGAATGACCGTGTTGGTGTTTGAATCTTTCAGTGTGCGTGTGAATGGCTGGTGGTAGATCTTCGAAAGCCTCTCGTGGTGATGTTCATGATGGGCTTGGTGTTGAGCCGCGACCCAAGAGGGGAAGACCCAGAGTTGAAAAGGTGGTTCATGAAGAACCCGTGACCCCTCATCCGGAGGGTGGTGATGAGAGTGCAAACCTAAGGGCCTCGGTGAAAGAGGTTGTGGTTGAAGAGGTGTATCAAGTCATGCAGATGATCCTACCGTCTGTAGTGACTGAAGTGATAAAGGCTGTACAGGAATGGGAAAGAAAGGAGAGAAACAGGTCCTCGGGAGGACGGGAGCAACCGAAGCCTGAAACAGTTCTCTCTGATGAAGAAGAAGAAGAGCCTGCGCCGGAGGCGGCACGAGGCTGTAATTATGGGGTGTTTCAACGATGCAAGCCCCCTACCTTTAATGGTAACGGCACTGTTGTTGCTGCTCACCAGTGGGTGAGAGAAATGGAAGTCGTCTTAAATATCAGCAAGTGTCGGGAGGACCAGAAAGTAAAGTTTGCTGCTCATTCTTTTGTGGACTCGGCTCTGTGCTGGTGGACAATATAGTCCAAGCCGAGGGTAGCAGGGCCATTGGGAGAATGAAATGGTCTGAACTGAAGAAGTTGGTGATTGAGGAGTTATGTCCTCATAGAGAATGCATAAAGTTAAGAGAGAGTTCCTGCAGCTGGAGGCGGGAACCATGACACATAAGAAGTACACCACAAAGTTCAACGAGATGGCACGTCTGGTGGTGGATCAGGTGACGCCTCTATCACGGAAGATTAAGAGGTACATCTAGGGTTTGCTAGCAGATATTCATAGGCATATGATCACTGCCCGCCGAGCAAGTTTAGGTCGGCGGTGGATTTAGAGGTTATATGATGAGAGGGTTGTAGTGGTGGTGGCTGAAGGTAGCAGGAAGGGTGGAGATGATCGAAACTGGCAAGGGAAGAGGTTTGGTCGGGGTGATGCCTCGAAGGGTAATAAGAAGGCACGGGTGGACGACCACCGTGTGGTCACATCGGGTACGGGTATGAAGAAGTGTGGTAGGTATGGGAGAGAGCATAGTGGGGAATGTAGGTTGGGGTCGAACGCGTGCTTCAAATGTGGGAAGGCGGGGCATATAGCCAGGGACTATCGTACGGTCCAGTGTTTTAACTATGGCGTGGAGGCCACATAAGTAAGGATTGTAAGAAGTCGAGGGCTGAGGGTTCCGGGGCAAAGAAGATGGGAAGTGAAGGACCGAGGGCGAGTGCCAGGGCATTCACTATGACACAGGAGGAAGCTAGGACGGACCCTGATGTCGTGTCTGGTACGTTTCTCATGAACCAAACTTTAGCTTCTGTGTTATTTGATTCGGGTGCCGGTAAAAGTTTTATTTTTGTTGCTTTCTGTGCTAAGCTGCCTATTAGTAGTAGACGTGTTGATGCGCCCTTTGATGTAGAAACTGCCATAGGTCAGTCTACCAGGATTTCTGAGATGATAGAGGGTTATGGCGTGGAACTTGAGGGTCGTAAGTTTCCTGTTAGACAGTTCGTGATGACCTTAGGTGGTTTCGATTTGGTTCTTGGGATGGATTGGTTAGCGGACTTTAAGGCGAACATTGTTGTCACAAGAAGATGATTCGTTTGACAGCACCTGACGGGAGTTCGGTAACTGTATATGGGGAGGGGTCACGACGATCCCGAAAGTAATCTTAATGGCGGTGGCGGGAAAGTGTATGAGGCGTGGATGTAGCGCCTACTGGCCTATGTAAAGGATGTAGATACGCCAACACCATAGCTGTCTGATGTACCGGTTGTGTGTGATTTTCTAGACATGTTCCCAGAAGACTTACCAGGAGTGCCACCCGACCGAGAGATCAAGTTTCAGATTGATCTTATACCGGTGCCCAACCTGTTGCCAAGGCACCGTATCGGTTGGCTCCGACGGAGATGAAAGAGTTGATGGAGCAGTTGCAAGAGCTGCTTGATAAGGGGTTCATTAGACCGAGTATCTCTCCTTGGGGTGCTCCGGTCTTATTCGTAAAGAAGAAAGACGGTAGTATGAGGATGTGTATTGACTACCGTGAGCTGAACAAGTTGAAGGTCAAGAACCGATACCCCTTGCCGAGAATAGATGATTTTTTTCGATCTGCTTCAAGGTGCCAGTTGGTTTTCAAGGATAGACCTTCGATCTGGCTATCATCAGCTGAAGGTGAAAGAACAGGATGTCCTAAAACAGCTTTTCCACGCGTTATGGTCACTACGAGTTCCTCGTTATGTCATTTGGTTTGACCACGCGCCAGCTGCTTTTAGGGATCTAATGAACCATGTGTGTCAGCGAATGTTGGATAAATAAGTGATTGTGTTCATTGATGATATCCTGATTTATTCGAAAAGCGAGAGAGCATGGCGGTCACATTCGGGAGGTTCTGGAGACACTGAGAAAGGAGAAGTTGTATGCCAAGTTCTCTAAGTGCGCATTTTGGTTGTGCGAGGTTCAGTTCTTGGGTCATGTGGTAAATCCCGACGGGATAATGATGGACCCGACAAAGGTGGAGGCGGTGATGCAATGGAAGTCTCCAAAGACGCCATCCGAGATTCATAGTTTCTTGGGTTTGGCGGGCTACTATAGAAGATTTATCTAAGACTTTTCTAAGATCGCTTCTCCAATAACCAAGTTGACCCGGAAAGATGTGAAATTTGTATGGGTCAAGCTCAAGAGAAGGTGTTCGAAGAATTGAAGGCGAAATTGACCCAAGCTCCTGTTCTGTCATTACCCAATGGAAGTGAAGATCTGGTGGTTTATTTTGATGCTTCCTACTCGGGGTTGGGATGCGTGTTAATGCAGAGAGGGGAGGTTATAGCCTATGCATCCTAACAGTTAAAGGTCCATGAGGTCAACTATCCTACTCATGACTTGGAGTTTGCAGCCGTGGTCTTTGCACTAAAGATTGGGAGGTACTATCTTTACGGGATGAAGTGCACCATCTTCACTGACCACAAGAGCTTGAAGTGCTTCTTTGAGCAGAAAGATCTGAATATGAGGCAGAGACGATGGTTGGAGCTTATAAAGGACTACGATTGTGAGATCCACTACCATCCGGGCAAAGCCAACATGGTGGCGGATGCCCTTAGTCGGAAAGAGAGACCCGAACCGATTCGGGTGAAAGCATATAAGCTAATCATGACCTCTGACGTGATGAAGCAAGTTAAAGAGTTTCAAGATGAAGCATTAAAGGAAGATCATCTTAACTCGGAAAGAATGAGAGGTCTGGTTGCGGAACTGGGTGAAAACACACTTGGTGTTAAAACTCTATTTGGACGAGTGTGGATTCCTCGATTTGGGGATCTACGTATGAAGATCATGGATGAAGCTCACAAGACTCGATACTCTGTTCATCCTGGTGCTACAAAGATGTACCAAGATATGAAGAAAGATTATTGGTGGCCGGGTATGAAGCGTCATGTAGTGGAGTATGTGTGTAAGTGCCTTACTTGCTTACAAGTGAAGGCCGAGCATCAAAAGCCGTATGGAAAGATCCAACCTTGGATATACCGGAATGGAAGTGGGAGCACATCACTATGGATTTTATATGAAGCTGCCACGTACTCCGAAAGGGTATGATGCTATATGGGTGATTGTTGACCGTTTGACGAAGAGTGCTCACTTCCTACCGATCCGCGAGACATATTCATCCGAGAGGTTGGCGGATCTGTTGGATCAAGAAGAAGGCTAATGCAACCAAAACTAAGTCACTTAGATAATTTTTGGTGCTGCATGCAAAGGCTTCCGAAGCTCAGCATGGAACTTCCGAAGGTTGTAGAGCTCTTCCGAAGACAATGTGAAAGATCAACTTCCGAAGACAGAACTCTACTTCCGAAGTCAAGTGTACACTTCCGAAGTTCAAGTCTTAGAAAAATAAGCTGAAGACCACTTCCGAAGTATCTTGAAAAGAAGAAGTCTCCAAGCCTTGGAAGAAGTAGTCTCTTCCGAAGTATAAGTGGCTTCGGAAATACTTACTCTTCCGAAGCCATTTAACCTTCGGAAGACATTGCTATGAACCAGTGGACACAAGTATGGTCTCTGACACTCCGCTGCAGACTTCTAATACTGTATGGCTTCTTCCTAACGAGCCATGCAGTTGACCATACTTTATTCCACTGTTCACCTTTTCATGATAGTACAAGTTACCAACTTTAGTTGGTGACAAAAGGTAAGTCAGGGACATGTCCTGACTACCAAATCTCATATAAGACTTTATCCAAGATACCTTAAAATTTAGTCTTGTAGTATAGACTTTAGCTATAGGATCCCAGCTGGTATCAAAGTATATCCGGTTGTAGGTAGTATTATATATAGGTTCTCTTTGTAACTCATTCCATACCACTACTGGTAAGAGTCTTGTATTATTGAGTGAGAAGCAATATATAAAAGTACCTTGAAAATTACTTCCTGTGTTCTTTATTACTTCTATATTGTGATCAACTCTTACTGGTTCTATCTTAACCCGAGTTTTGTTCTAGGTGAGTTTGAGAGAAAACATAAGTGTTTAGTGACAAACATCGATCCTGCAATTGGTATCAGAGCTTCTCAGGCTCTTGATTGCGTGATCTAACCATCCAAATCAACCTGTTTTTCACTCCTCCATACAACCCAGTCATTCAAATGGCCCTTAACAAGTCCAAGGTAGAGATGGGAACCATGATAAAGGCTCCCATCATTACTCCTGAAAATTTCAGGTCTTGGAGCAGGAGAATGGAAGGCTTCATCAGATATCAAGACAGCAAGATGTGGAACTCCATTGTCAATGGCCCGTATAAGCCAAAGGTGGCATCACCTGGTGGAAACAGTGCCATGATAGAAAAGGCTGTAGAGGATTACTCTGATGAAGACAGAAAGAAGATGGACATCGATAGCAATGCCATGACCATTCTCATGACTGCAATACCAAACTCCATCATGGTGGGATTCGAGCATTGCACGACAGCCAAAGAATTGTTTGATGCATTTGCTCAGATGTACTCAAGTTCCAATGACTCAAATAAGGACTCGCTGAAGCAGTAGTTTGAGAACTTCACTCATATTGCTGGAGAGACTCTCAGCCATCAGTACTTCAGGAACATGGATCTATCTCTTCTCTTTAGTCTGTGAAGATCACTCCTGAACTTAGAGATCTTACTAGAAAGTTCATGAGTGCTCTTTCAAACGAGTGGACATTCTATTGTGTCTCCATCAAGAGGATAGAGAACTTGAACACTCTCACCATGACTGAACTCTATGGCATCCTTGATGGATATCGCCTAGAGATGGAGAGTAAGAAGGGCCACCAAAAAAGCAGACCCATGAGTCTTCCTGCTAGCAACGCATTAATAGTTGTTGAAGGCTCATTACCCCCATAACCTCAGCATTACCTAACTTTCCAGTAGCCATCCTGCTCTTCTGGACCTTACATCACTTTTCCTGAGACTCCAAGGTCTCAACAGGCTCAACACAACTCCTTCCAAGAAAGTTGTGCCTTTGTCTCAGGAAATGGACACTCTGGTGATTTTCAATACTGCTTTGGTGATCTTGAGTGCTTTAGTCCAGATGATCTAGAGTACGTGGATGTTGTCCAACAGATGGCTCTTTTAACTTACAGAGTGAAGAATTTCTTTAAGAGAACTGGAAGGCATTTCCCTCAAAACCCAACTATCAGCAAGTTCGGGTTTGACAAGACCAAGGCAAAGTGTTACAACTGTAACCAACTAGGTCACTTTGCAAGGGAATGCAAGGCTCCCAAAACCAATCCGAGAACCCCACAGGCCTCCACACATCACTCAACCTCAAACCCGCTAAGAAGTCAACTGAAATAGCTGCAATGGCTCAAGAAGTTGACTAGAGCTTCATGGTACAGGATGTGACCCCTGCTCATAAATCCAAATGTGTTAACTCTATCACTACTCCATTACACTTATTGCACATGGATCTTTTTGGTCCCACAAGTATAATGAGCATTGGAAGGAAATCATATTGCCTTGTGATAGTTGATGATTTTACAAGATTCACATGGGTATCTTTTTAAGAACTAAAGATGAAACTGCTGAAACACTAAAATCTTTTATTCTTAAAATGGAAAATCAAATTAATCACAAGGTAAAAATCATTAGAAGTGATCAAGGGACTGAGTTTAAGAACTTCGTTCTTGACTCATTCTGTAACTCAAAAGGGATTGCCAGACAATATAGTGCTCCCAGAACTCCTCAACAAAATGGTGTTGCTGAGAGGAGGAACGGGACACTTATTGAGGCTGCTCGAAATATGTTAGCTGATTCAAAACTACCTCTAACATTCTGGGCAGAGGCAGTCAGCACTGCATGCTATGTGCAGAACAGAGTTCTTGTAGTTAAGCCCCATGGAAAAACCCCTTATTAGCTTTGGAACAAGAGGCCACCATTCATTGGCTTTCTAAGGTCCTTTGGCAGTAGGTGTACCATAGTTAACACAAAAGATAATTTAGCAAAGTTTGTTGAAAAGTCGGATGATGCTATCTTTGTTGGATACTCTTCTAGCTCCAAAGCTTATAGAGTATACAACACTAAGAATCAACAATTTGAGGAATCATCCAACATAGTTGTTAATGAGCACACTCCTTGTGTTAAGGGGAATGGCCCTGATCATATTTCTAATTTAGAATTGTTTCCAAACTATTCTAAACCTTCTTGTGAGAATGTTTCAGTTGGAACATGAGCTCAAAATGATGCTGATGCTACTGCTAATGATCAACTGTTTGAGCTACCCAGACCTAGTCCAGATTCTCCAAGAGCTGCAATAAACGAAGTTTCCACCATTCACAAATCTGATAGCTTAACTGTCACACCCCAACCGATGGCGGAAACATCGAGGCGCGAGAAGTGATAGATTGTTCAAAGACATCATAGAGCTAAAGTGACAATAAAATAAGATTAAATTTCATTCCCTTTAATCAACATAACATTACAATGCTTCAAATGAACATACAAAAATTTTGAGAAATACAAGTCTAAAACAAGCATAACAAAATAGTAGATTTGGTGTGTTTCTAAGTCCACCTCATTAAGTTTCTTGATAAAGCTTCAAATATTTCCTGCAACATGTATAAAATATAGGTCAACATATGAATATGTTGGTGAGCATACAAGTTTGAATACATAGTATAATAGTGAATAAATCTTAATTCAACATGAGTAAAGTATACTAAAGTTTGTACATTGCTAGCATGCAAAGCCGATAATCAAACCAAAGTGTCCACTAGCGTAATCTTAGCATTAAAAAATGACCAAGACCGTAAATATTGAATAACTTAACATAGACCCATCATAATAGGGCGGATGTGCTAGTTCTATAGCGCTATACATGTTAAGGGAGGTTTAGATTGCTTGCAAGATAATGTATTCTAGAATGTATTCACAAATAGTATAAAGTAAGCATGTTTGTATGAATTGATTTTTATAATGATTTTGATTGAATGAATAATTGAGTGAATTTGATAATTGATACATGTTGCAACCCAAATAGTGTTAAAACAAAATGGGTGAAGTATGACTCACGGTTTGGCGATTAGAATCCACAAGAATAGATGATTGAGTTTAAATGATTCACCAAACTCACCCTAAAAGGTAAATGAAAGTGTGTAAGTTTAGGATTCAAAGTTTGAGATTTTAGCAATTGGAAAGTATACAAAAATTACAAATACGAGAGTAAAAGAAAGTATATACTACTTAGACACTTAATTGGACACCATGTATTGTGTGTGTTCTTTATGAGTTTTAGTCACTCATTGGAAGTACAAAATAAGGAATCATAAGATTAGTATAATGTCTACCTTAATACATAACATTCAACCATGGTTGATTGATATTATGGTTTGGTTTTGACTAAGTATTATGTAGATATAAATATAAGTCATGCATTAGAGGTAGGGTAATCCACAAACCTCAAGTGTTATATTCATATAGGTCATGTATTAGAGGTAGGGATATCCACAAACCTCAATATTATCACCATTGCACAAAATCTCCACATAAGGGTGATTCGGATGGTCATGAGTATATAAATGAAAATACTAAAGTAAATTGACTAGTTTGACTAAGTGTTCAAGTGGGGTATGGTGGATAAATTAGTTATAGAATCAAGGTTCAACATCACCATTTCATACCATAACACAAGCCTTTCAACATTGGTTGGAAGCTCGGTTTGGTTTCATCCACTTCTTGATTTGTAGATCACTTAGTGTTTTGTAAAGATAAAAGAATAGAGTGTAAAAGACATAAAATTTCAGAAATATAACTTCAACACAAGCCTTCCAACATTGAAGTTGTTGGTAACTTGGTTTAGTATGTAAAAGGTTTAAAAATAAAACAAGAAAACATGTATAAAGAATCAAGTATGATATTTCCAACTTGGACCTCAAAATGGGGGTAACCATACTTGTGTCACCTTGGTGACTAAATGGTTACGTTCTAGAGGTTATTCCAAGTGGTAGAGAAAATGAAGAAGAAAGTAAGAAAGAAAGTATAAATATAAATAAATAAATTATTAATTAAAACTCACAAGTTGTTCTTGAATATTTTTTTGCTAAAAGGATGAAGTTCTTGGATGGATTGAGAGAATTAAGAGAGAGTTTAGAGTGATGAAAGTGATTAGAGGGGGATTTGAAGTAGTATTTATATGTGAAAATTATGGTTGGCCATAAATGTAAGTAGTTGGGGAGATGAGTGGATGGAAAATGCAAATTTTCAATTTTAACCCCTTAACTTATTTTATTTATTAATTTGCACCATAACTAGTAACTAAAAATGAGTATTTTAATATATGAATCATAATAATAAAACTTGTAATTAATTTTCTGAAATATATAAGTCCCGATAAGTTGTTCGGATTTGTGTTGATATGCGCATTTGTAATTGTTTAAGCGTTGCACAAACATATAATCAACAAGAATTACATAAAAATATTTTCACTATGATCAAATCTTAAGATTACAAGGATTGAACACGGAGTAATATTACATTTAAAAAATAAATGTAAAATGCGGAACGTTATAGTCTCCCCTACTTTAGGGAATTTCGACCCGAAATTCATTTAGAAGAAGGTTCTGGGAAAAGATGCGGGTACTTGATCTTGAATTGATCTTCACGTTCCCAAGTAAATTCTGGACCACGTGTTCCTTCCCAACGCACCTTAATAATTGGAATACGACTTCGTTTGAGTTGCTTCATTCCACGATCCATGATTTCAACAGGTTTCTCAATAAAGTGCATGGTATCGTCGACACGTATGTCATCAAGCTAAATTTTAAGTCCTTCATCGGCTAGGCACTTTTTGACGTTAGAGACATGGAAAGTTGGGTGAACGTTGCTTAGTTCTTGTGGTAGATCAAGTCGGTATGCCACCTTACCAATTCTTTTGAGAATCTTGAAAGGACCTACATATCGTGGAGCAAGTTTTCCTTTCTTACCAAAGCATACTACTCCTTTCCAAGGAGATACCTTGAGAAGTACAAGATTACCAACATTGAATTCCAAGGGCTTACGCCGTTTATCGGCGTAACTCTTTTGTCGGCTTCTTGCAGCAAGTAAGTTGTCGCAAACTTGCAAGATTTTATCCGTTGTCTCTTGAATAATTTCAGGACCAGTGACTTGTGCCTCGTCGATCTCGTTCCAACAAATAGGTGAACGATATTTGCGACCATAAAGAGCTTCAAATGGTGCCATTTCGATACTAGAGTGATAATTGTTATTGTACGAAAATTCGACCAATGGTAGGTGTACATCCCAGTTTCCACAAAATCGATAACACAAGATCGAAGTATATCTTCGAGATTTGGATAGTACGTTCAGTTTTTCCATCAGTTTGAGGATGAAAAGCCGTACTAAGATTGAGTTGAGTGCCCAAAGCTAACTGAAAAGTTCTCCAAAAACGAGAAGTGAATCGACCATCACGATCAGAGATGATATCGAGAGGGATACCATGACGACTAATGATTTCAGAAGTGTAGATACGAGCTAGCTTTTCAATGGAGTAGTCTTCACGAATGGGAAGGAAATGAGCTGATTTGGTTAATCGATCGATAATTACCCAAATACTGTCATGCCCGGAAGATGTTCGGGGAAGTTTGGTGATAAAATCCATTGCGATACTTTCCCACTTCCACCTCGGGATTTCAGGTTGCTCAAGTAAACCAGAGGGTCGTTGGTGTTCGGCCTTTACTTTTGAACAAGTGAGGCATTTGGCCACAAAAAGAGAGACATCCTTTTTCATGCCCAGCCACCAATAAGTACGACGAAGATCTTGATACATCTTGTCTGCACCGGGGTGAATGGAATATCGTGATTTATGTGCTTCATTCATTACAATAGTATGAAGGTTTTCATGGTTTGGAATCCAAATATGATCAAGGTAATGGAGAATTCCATTAGATTTAGTCTTAAGTTGGTCTTCAACACCACATTGCATCTCATTATACAAATTGTTTTTGACGACTGATGAGTGTTGGGCTTCACGAATACAGGTTTGAATGTCGCTTTGGATTTGCAAACAACAAAGACGATTGGTTACACAAATGCTATGAGCATTGACATGACTCTTTCGGCTAAGAGCATCGGCCACGACATTTGCTTTTCCAGGGTGGTAACAAATTTCACAATCATAGTCGTTCAACAATTCAACCCATCGTCGTTGACGCATGTTGAGATCCTTTTGATTAAAGATATGTTGGAGACTCTTATGATTGGTGAAGACCACACATTAAGTACCATAAAGGTAGTGCCTCCAATCTTTAAAGCGAAAACAACAGCTCCGAGTTCAAGGTCATGGGTAGTGTAGTTCTTCTCGTGGGTTTTGAGTTGCCTTGACACATAAGCGATAACCTTGCCTCGTTGCATAAGGACACAACCAAGACCTTGATTAGAAGCATCACAATAAACCATGAAATCGTCATTTCCATCGGGAAGGGTTAAGATGGGTGCGTCACAGAGCATACGCTTGAGGGTTTGAAAGGATTCCTCTTGTTTGGGACCCCAAACAAAAGGTTTATCTTTTTGGGTCAAAGAGGTGAGAGGTATGGAGATTTTTGAAAAGTTGGAGATGAATCGACGGTAGTAACCCGCCAATCCGAGAAAAGAACGTACTTCGGTAGGGGATTTTGGAGCAATCCACCCTTTGACAGCATCGATTTTGGCGGAATCAACATGAATGCCTTCTTTGCTTACGATGTGACCAAGGAATTGAACTTCTTTCAACCAAAATCCATATTTGGAGAATTTGGCGTAAAGTCGTTTGGCTCGAAGAAGTTCCAAGATCAAACGTAAGTGTCGTTCATGTTCGGATTCGGTCTTAGAATAGATTAAAATATCGTCAATGAACACAATCACAAAATGATCCAAGTAAGGTCTACACACGCGGTTCATCAAGTCCATAAAGGCTGCGGGTGCATTGGTCAAACCAAAAGGCATAACCATGAACTCGTAATGACCATACCTTGTGCGGAAAGCGGTTTTTGGAATATCTTCTTCACGGATTCGAAGTTGATGATAACCAGATCGTAAGTCGATTTTTGAGAAACTAGTTGCTCCTTGGAGTTGGTCAAAGAGGTCATCGATACGAGGAAGAGGATAATGGTTTTTGACAGTAAGTTTATTAAGCTCACGATAATCAATGCACATGCGGAACGAACTGTACTTCTTCTTTACAAAAAGGATTGGAGCACCCCAAGGGGATGAGCTAGGACGTATGAATCTTTGTTAACCAACTCTTTAAGTTGACTAGCTAGCTCTTGCATTTCCGAGGGTGCGAGTCTGTAGGGAGATTTAGCAACAGGTGTAGCACCGGGTATGAGATCAATCCGAAAATCAATGGAACGAGCCGGAGGAAGACCGGGTAGATCTTCAGGGAACACGTCAGGAATGTCACAAATGATTGGAATGTCTTTCACATTCTTTCCCTTTTCTTTTTCTGTCATGACATGAGCTAAAAACACAATACATTCTTGACGTAAGCACTTTCGTGCCTCCGTACAAGAGATGAGTTTGAGTCCGTTTGAGGGTTTCTCGCCATAGATTTGTAAGGTGTCTCCGAAAGGAAGCGGAATACGGATATATTTTTCAAAGCAAATGACTTCGGCACGAACCATGGCAAGCCAATCCATGCCTACTATGACATCAAAACTACCCAATTACATGGGTATGAGTTCGATAGGAAATTCATGCTCATTAAGACTTAAAACACAATCAAGAAGAATGGAATCGACGGTGACAGATTTTCCGTTAGCGACTTCAACGGTGAATGATTTTGGCAATTTAGAACGTGTACATTTTAGCATTGGTTCAAATTTCACGGAAATAAAACTTTTATCCGCACCAGTATCAAATAGCACAGAAGCATAAATCCATTTATAAGAAACGTACCGTTTACGACGTCATTGTCGTTTTGAGCTTGAAACGCATTTATGTTAAATGCGCGTCCACGTGGCACTTGCACTTGAACTTGATTGTTGCGAAGGCATTAAGGAGAAAGATGGTTTGGATCACCACATTTGAAACAAGCACGACTGTTTGCATTAGTCGGGGGTCTTTGGGTACCGGTGTGAGCTGAAGGTGGGTTAACGTGTGGGCTAGGACCACTTTGACATGCTGAGGCAAAATGGCCATAACGGTTACACGTTGTGCATTGACGGCACTGAGAGGCAGGTGGGTGGTGGTATTGGCAATTGGCACATTTGGGAAATGTACCGGTGTAGGCTTTTTTAGGTGGTTCTTGGTTCAAATTGATAGGAGTTCGGGTTGTTGGTGCTGTCATGGCATATATGCGGCTTTGAAACTTCCGTTTCTTGCCATGACGGGTGTTTTTGGATGGTGTTTTTATGTCTTTGGTTTCCTCAGGTGTTTCGGAGATGGCTTGATGGGCGGTTTTAAATGAGCCTTTAAGAGACAAAGATCCATCTTTCGCTTGGTTGTTGGATAAGGTAGCCGCTAACCAGATGGCTCGCTCAACTGAGAATGGTTCGGCTATGGTGACGGAGTCACAGATAATAGGGGGAAGGCCTTTTATGTACTTGGCTATGGCTCGGTTAGTGGTGTTGACCAAGTGAGGGACAAGGATACTAAGCTGTTTAAAGCGAATGGTGTAAGTCAAATTGTCACCTCCAACTTATTTGAGGTTCCAGAATTCCTCTTCAAGACTTTACATTTCATGAGGAGGACAAAACTCATTTATCATGAGTTGCTTCACTTCTTCCCATGGTAAGGCGAATGCGACCTCATTTCCACAAGTACTCCTTTCACTTTTCCACCATTCAAGTGCTCTTGATGTGAAGACACCGGTGGCACTACGAGTCCGAAGCTCGTCGGGACATTCACTGTTGATGAAAGTGACTTCGATGCTATCGAACCATTCCAACATCTTGGAGGCACCCTCTTCACCCGTGAAAGGTTGGGGCCACATGACTTGAAGTGCTTATAGGAAAAGGCTGAGGTTTTGGGACTAGGGTTTTGGGATTCAAATGAAGTGTTTGGGCTAGGGGTGGCATTGATTTGCTTAACAATATCGGGAATAACTCGAGCCATTTGCTTAGCCATGAAAGCGACCATTTTCTTATTGGAACTTTGCTTAGAGCTTCTATGGGATTTGGAAGACATCTACAATGTAGGTTAAAGAGAATGATGAGACTTGATCAATAGTGTTTAAAATATTTTTTGCATATTTAGAGCATTATAACATAACACCTAAGCAAGTGGGTTTCAAATCGGTTATCATAATAATCATATAACCACTCAAAAGAATTAGATAAACAATAATGAAAGCTTTTAAGTTTTTGTTGATTCTTGATTATTAGCGTCTGAGGTCAAGAGATTAATGTGAGTCGAATGATTTGATCTTGATAAGAGGAAAAAGGATAAAACATAAATGTATAAAATAAATACAAACATAAAAGAAATTCGATTAAGGCTTGGAATGTTCCGGTTTTGGAACTAAGACTAATCCAAAGTGTTCAAGACTTCTTTTGAGTTTGGGAATCATGATTTGGCTTAATGGGTTGGAATACTCTCGCCGGCAAGTCGGGTAACGGTATTCGCCCTTCCAGTTACTACATGTCCCTTTTCAATCAAAATCTCAAGACTTTGGTGAGATTGAAAATCAAAGAATAGAACTAGTCACCAAGATATGGATATCACTCCTAACTTGGTGGTGTCATTCCCTAAACGTGGTTGGTACTTATCCATCAAAGTAAGGAGTTAATCCTAACTCGTTGGCAAGGTTCCACAAGAGTGAGATAAGTGAAATTGCCATCAAGGTAAGGAAATCACTCTTATCTTAATGGTTTAATTTCATAAAAACAAGAATGGTGGATTGAAAGACATCACCAAAGTAAGGGATTCACTCCTATTTCGGTGAAGTCATTTCATTTGTAAAATACGAGTGTCTTCGTATCGTCATTGCATGATTACACCTTAGGAAAGGTGTATTTCTTTTGGCCGAGAATAAGATGAAGAGCAAGATTAGGTAGATTTGAGGGTTTCTTTTATTTTTTATTTTGGCATAAACATAAGATAATCAAACAAATCACAAGAATTACTAATGGGAGTCCTTAGTCATAGTCTAGGTTAAAACATTGAAGTTTTCCTAATTCCCTATAACTATGGCTCTGATAGCTTGACTGTCACACCCCAACCGATGGCGGAAACATCAAGGCTCAAGAAGTGATAGATTGTTCAAAGACATCATAGAACTAAAGTGATAATACATTAAGATTAAATTTCATTTCCATTAATCAACATAACATTACAATGCTTCAAATGAACATACAAAAATTTTGAGAAATACAAGTCTAAAACAAGCATAACAAAATAGTAGATTTGGTGTGTTTCTAAGTCCACCTAATTGAGTTTCTTGATAAAGCTTCAAACATTTCCTGCAACATGTATAAAATATAGGTCAACATATGAATATGTTGGTGAGCATACAAGTTTGAATACATAGTATAATAGTGAATAAATCTCAATTCAACATGAGTAAAGTATACTAAAGTTTGTACATTGCTAGCATGCAAAGCCGATAATCAAACCAAAGTGTCCACTAGCGTAATCTTAGCATTAAAAAATGACCAAGACCGTAAATATTGAATAACTTAACATAGACCCATCATAATAGGGCGGATGTGCTAGTCCTATAACGCTATACATGTTAAGGGAGGTTTAGATTGCTTGCAAGATAATGTATTCTGGAATGTATTCAAAATAGTATAACAAGTAAGCATGTTTGTATGAATTGATTTTATAATGATTTTGATTGAATGAATAATTGAGTGAATTTGATAATTGATACATGTTGCAACCCAAATAGTTTTAAAACAAAATGGGTGAAGTATGACTCACGGTTTGGCGATTAGAATCCACAAGAATAGATGATTGAGTTTAAATGATTCACCAAACTCACCCTAAAAGGTAAATGAAAGTGTGTAAGTTTAGGATTCAAAGTTTGAGATTTTAGCAATTGGAAAGTATACAAAAATTACAAATACGAGAGTAAATGAAAGTATATACTACTTAGACACTTAATTGGACACCATGTATTGTGTGTGTTCTTTATGAGTTTTAGTCACTCATTGGAAGTCCAAAATAAGGAATCATAAGATTAGTATAATGTCTACCTTAATACATAACATTCAACCATGGTTGATTGATATTATGGTTTGGTTTTGACTAAGTATTATGTAGATATAAATATAAGTCATGCATTAGAGGTAGGGTAATCCACAAACCTCAAGTGTTTATTCATATAGGTCATGTATTAGAGGTAGGGATATCCCAAACCTCAAGATTATCACCATGGCACAAAATCTCCACATAAGAGTGATTCGGATGGTCATGAGTATATAAATGAAAATACTAAAGTAAATTGACTAGTTTGACTAAGTGTTCAAGTGGGGTATGATGGATAAGTTAGTTGTGTTAGATCAGCGATCTAAGTTTGATTGATTAGAGTAGATTGCAACGGAATTCGATCAATGATTAAACAATTTTGCAAGAACACAATTGATATTCAATGGAATAGTGCACGGTTATAGAAAGAGAGAGAATTCTGCAAAAGGAATATTTCATTCAAATGCTTTTGTGGTGGCTCAAAGTCACTGTTACAATTAGGTCAACAATCCTTATATAAGAAATGTGACGTCTGCTAATGTCACTTGATAGTGACGTCTGCTGATGTCACTTGATAGTGACATTTAGCAGATTTATACAAACAACTGAAACTATGCAAAGTACTGAGAATGTTTTCAACAACTGATCACATCTCAGAGAATGCTAAGTACAAAAAGATAAAACTACTGAACTAAAACTACTGAAACTATAAACTACTGAAAAGTAAATTACAAGTACTGAAAGGAAAACCATCATAACTACTGAAGTTAATAACTTCAGCTGTTGTGACAACTACTGATCACTCTGGTCTTTAGTCTTTGTCTTCAGTCTTTGTCTTCAGTACTTTACTTTCAGACTTTGTCTTCAGTACTTTACTTTCAGACTTTGTCTTCAGTACTTTACTTTCAGACTTTATCTTCAGTAGAAGTCTTCAGATTTTGTAATCAGCTGATGTCTTCAGCTGTTGTAATCTTCTTCAGCAGTTGTAATGTCTGTGGGACTTAGAGGTTTTTTTGATCAGGCTCATTGGTTCTTTTGGTCCAACAAACTCCCCCTGAACCAATGCAGCCAAAACCTCTAAGTTTATTGATGATCCCACTTATTCTTTGGCAGAAACACCCTCTTGATCAGCTTCAGAGGTAATCATGTAAGCACAGGCCGGGAAAAGGTTTCTGAATATTTGATTGGCTAAGTATGGAAGGGAACTCTGTCTTGGGGAAACTGGACACAGAGCCTTGTCCCAACCATGAAACCTAATTCCCATTGATGAGTCTGTAAGACTCTCTTGCATAGGCCTCAAGGAGAACAACTTGTTCCTCCTTGGTGAGTTCTTCTGCTTCTCCCTCAAAGAAGAACTCAGGCCTATAATATTCAGACAGATATCTAACTGTCTTCCCATTCTTCAACTCAACAGTTGTGATCTCTCTGTATGCGAATTCATCTGGGTGAGAGCCTTCTAGCAGCAACTGGAGTTCACTCTTTTGAAGATCTTCAATTTTCTTGTATAACAACCCCTTCTTGATCATTTTGTTCACAAGTATAGATTGAGGGGTTGTCTTTGAGTTATGTGCTCTCTTGAATTCTTCAATAATTTCCCAGGGTGAGACTACCATAGCCAAACTAATTGTAGCATTCAAAGTCTTTTTCACTTGGCCATGATATCTACTTGGTATGTTTTTCTTATGAATTCTGGAACTTACCCTGGTGTCTGGCCAAATCCTCATTCTTTCTCGTTGATGTTGGAATGTATGCCTATGATATCTACTTGGTATGTTTCTTCATTTCTTGAATGGATGAGGACTGAGGGAAGTCCTTGTCAACCATTTTGAGAAATTGCTCATCATACTGCTTCTGCTGTTTTGCTTCTTCAATCTTTACTTTCACCATTTGCATTTGCAAGTCAGGTGTAATCATCTGCTGACTTCTGAGCTCAGGTGTTTTAAGTTTGAGAACAGCAGAGATTGGTAGACTATCTTCATTATCATCCTCTTCTACTTCTTCTTCTACCCTCAACACCCTTCTCTTCCTTCTGGGTGCATCACTGGGTGTGGTTTGAGGTGGTTTTTGAGGTAATGGAGTTGGTTTTGTGGGTTGAGTTATGAGTGGTTTTGGTTTAGGGATAGGGTTGGCAAGTTTTGGAGTTGGTTGTTTATGAGTTGGAGTTAGGGAAGGCTGATCTAGTATTTTTGTGGTAAGTTTTGCTTTGGAGAGCTTGGCCATATCAGTTCTTTTCCCAACACCTGCCTCATCTAATGCTTCTATAATTAACCTCTTATTGAATGCTTCAGAAGAACAAATTCTGGTGGTTATTGCCAGAATACTGTCTCTGGTCCATGATTTGATCTCAATCATGATCTTCCCAAGTATTTTGCAATAAATCTGATCATTATCTCCAACCTTTCCCTATCCATGACAATGTAACTAGCCCATCTTCTTGTATTTCCTTAACTTCCAGCCTTCTGATCTCAGTGTCTAAAGTGGCTGTATCAAAGCCCTGTCTAAAGAGTTGGTCTATTATTCTGTCCATAGATCTTTTGTGAGCTTCATCAGCTTCTTTAACCAGATCTTCTAAGGATTTCTCTTCAACGGTCTCTTGTGTTTCAGCACTTTTCTTCCTTTTATAAGTGATCAGTTGTTTCTCTTTCTCTAGCTCCTTTCCTTTTTCTTGTTGTTTCTCATCAACCACTCTCTTCTCTTTCTTTCTTTTACTGCCTTAGACTCCTCCTTTTTGGGTGCATTGGGTTCAGGGGTTTGAATGGCAGAAAGTGACTTTTGCACAGCATCATGAACAAGTGTTTTTAGATTTGAGGAGAACCTCTCATCAATGGCTTTATGTACAATCTCAATGATGATGGGAGTGATGAGAGGTAAGGAGTTTTGAAAGGTTTCAACCATCTGCTCAGAGGGGTTCTGTCCCTGAGAGTTGGTGCTAAAAACAGGGGCTGGTGGCTTAGTTAAGTGTGGTGGCTGAGTGTTTGGTGAACCTTCAAATAAAGGTGCCATCTGGGGGTTTATTGGGGCAGATGGACTTTTATCCTGAGACATTTTGGCTAGCAGTTCTTTGAGTCTGCTCACCTCAGTCTCTAGGATGGTGTTATGGGCTAAGACATCGAAGAAAAAGCCCAGGTCATCATCAATCTTTGCTGAATCATCTGACCTCCTGATTAAATCAGAATGAACATGCCCTGAGTGTAGATCAGTATATGCATGTGCCCCTTGTTCTTGGTTCTGGGGACTTCCTGCCTCAGGACGTTGTCCTTCATTGGAAGTTGCCTCTGGTGAGGTCTTATATATGGTACCAACTTCATCCTGTTCATTTTCTGAATCAGTAGAAGTGGCAGCCTGACCAGAAGTTCTAACCTCCTTTTCTACACTTGGAGATTGAACATTGTAACCCCTGTGCTGTGGGTTATCAGCAGCACTTTGGTCCTCCCCCTCAATTGTTGAGGTATGCCCAGTGTGAATTGGTTTCTGGGGAGGGGGTGAGGAATGCAGCTGACTCAGCACTTTAGCAACGATAAGAGTTGGGCTTTGAGGGGCGGTTGCAGTGGGAGATTGGTCAGAAGCAGATTGCACCCAGGGTGAGAGGTGCTCTTCAATGGTAACCTTCTCAACTGAGATAGGTTCCAGTAGTGTGGGTTCCCCTAGTGTGGTTGCAACAGGATCCTGTAGAGAGGATACTTGTGCGGTTTCAGCAGGTTGAGTCTCTAACATAACTGGGGGGTTAGAGCCAGTATATGTTTCCTATATTGGTGGTACAGGGACATCCTCAAGGGACTCATCTCCCTGAGTAGCCTTTTTGGGCTTTTGGGGTTTGGGTTTGGTGGGGACTTTGGATCTGGAGGTGGAGGTTATGGTTTCCTCTGCTTGGGTTTGAGCAGGCGGGAAGCCCCTTTGAGAGTGGGGTCAGAGTTATGTCTGGAGTATACCTCAGCTAAGACAGCTGGAGCAGGGACTCCAAGACCAACAAGGCCGTCAGAATTTAACTGATTTAAAATTATGGCCATCAGAAACCTGGGATATAATAGCCATCTGTTTGACACCGGTTTCTGAACCAGATCCTTAAGTTCCATAAACACTATCTCAAAAAAATTTAGATTTTGTCGTTCAAAGATAGAGTACAATACCTGTTGTCATCGTGAGGACATCTGATCCCATGAAGATGTCTTTGGAGCAAGGCAGATATTTACCATATGGAAGATAAGTCTTTCAGCATCATGGAAGTGCTTTTTGAGAATGGTTGTAGCACTTAATTCTCGTCATACCCATGTTGATGAAAGACATATCGATGGTGCCTTTCGGGTATTCTACAACACAGGTGGCATCATGCAAGTTTAGGGTTTTGCGAATGATGTTAGGGG
This sequence comes from Flaveria trinervia, assembly GCA_025506515.1. NCBI lineage: Eukaryota > Viridiplantae > Streptophyta > Magnoliopsida > Asterales > Asteraceae > Flaveria > Flaveria trinervia. Next base: position 89,782,640 of record CM046445.1, on the reverse strand, counting down.
TGATTAACTGTTTCTGGTTAACCAACAACTGGAGAGTGATTTGGCTATCATTGTCACCAGTTGTTACAGAGACGTTGGACCAGAATTGGGTAAGGGTTCAGGGTATATGGTAGGATTCAAAGAAAAGCGGTTCAGTATTGGGAATCCACCAAAGATCGATGGCATTATCAAATTTGTTCCAGAAGGCCGATTTCGAGAGGTAGGCAACACAGTTATGTCTAGGTTTAAGTTTCATGGTCGCCATTGTTGAGAGAGAGAAAGGATAGAAAACGCCTAATGAAACGTTCGACTATAGTGCAGGTATTATAGGGTAAGAAAAGGCTTAAAAGAAAACGACTGAAAGTTTTGGTGTTGTCGTCAGTTGTTTGAAAACAACTGAAGACTTGGTTTTAACTATCAGACATTTGAAAACAACTGAAGACTGGTTTTAGTCATCAATAGTTATGAACTACGGAAAACCTTGGTTTTGTCTTCAGGTGTAAGAAACAACTGAAGACTTGGTGTTAGTCATCAGTAGTGTGAAACTACTGAAGACATGGTTTTATCATCAACTGTTTGAGGTGAAACAACAGTTTGTGGAAATGACTGAAGAGAAAATTCTCATCAGTAGTTTTCGTCAATTCTTAGCCTTTCAGCTGTTTCATACTATCCTCAACACTGACTCATCAGACTTTTTAGCTGTTTTCAGTTGTTTCATAGGACATCAGTACTTATCGTTTTTACTGACATCGGTAGTTATAACTACATCAGTAGTTGTAGCTGCATCAGTTTCTTTTAACAGAAAGTACAGTACTTTTTAAGGTAATTTATTCTTCAGTAGTTATTAAATCAACTGAGAATAAAACTTATCGGTACTTATTTGTGACATGTGTACTAATGATCATCAGTACTTATTTACTAAAATCATCAGTAGTTGTCACTTATTCTAGCTGCAGCATACCAAGCCTTAACACAAGGTTTTGGAAAGTTGAACTATCCAAAGGCTTAGTAAATATATCTGCAAGCTCATTAGCACTTGGCACAAACTTTGGATCAATCAGACCTTTTTCAAAACAATCCCTAATAAAATGGTTCTGATCTCTATATGTTTGGTCCGAGAATGCTGGACTGGATTCTTGACAATACACAGAGCTAAGAACTATCCATTACAATGGAGTCTTAGTCTCTATAATGCCATAATCCAATAATTGGTTCTGAAGCCAGAGTACCTGAGATGTACAACTTGCAGCAGCAATGTACTCTGCTTCAGCAGTGGATGTAGCAACAGATGTTTGTTTCTTACTCTGCCAAGAAATCAAACAGTTGCCTAGGAATTAACATCAACCAGAAGTTGACTTTCTGGTTAACTTACACCCTGCATAGCCACTATCAGAAAAAGCAACTAATTTGTAAGAGTGTCCAGTGGAATACCAAAGACCTAGAGATTGTGTACCTTGCAGATATCTAAAGATCTCTTGACTGCAATCAAATGAGACTCTTTAGGAGCAGCCTGAAATCTAGCACAAACACACGTTGCAAACATAATATCTGGTCTAGAAGCTGTTAAGTACATCAAGGACCCAATCATACATCTGTAAAGTGTTTCATCAATAGCTTTACCTTTCTGATCTGCATCCAGTTGTGTGGTGTTGCACATGGGAGTAGAACAGGGCTTACAGTTTTGTAAATCAAACTTATTCAAAAGATTTTTTGTATATTTTGTCTGATGAATGAAGGTTCCATCAGCCTTTTGTTTGATTTGCAAGCCTAGAAAGAACTGTAATTCTCCCATTGCACTCATTTCAAACTTTTGCTTCATTAAACTTGTAAACTCATCACACAATTAGGGATTAGAGGATGCAAAAATTATATCATCAACATAAATTTGAACAAGTAGCTTATGCTGATCCACTTTCTTAATAAACAAAGTTTTATCTATGGAGCCTCTAGTGAAATTATTTTGAAGAAGAAAATTTGAAAGTGTTTCATACCAGGCTCTAGGAGCTTGTTTGAACCCATAAAGAGCCTTATCAAGTTTATACACCCAATCAAGATGTTTATTGTCCTCAAAACCTAGTGGTTGACACACATAAACCTCTTCTTTTATTTTTTCCATATAAAAAAGCACTTTTGACATCCATTTGAAAAACTTTAAGATTGCGGAATGCAGCATAGGCTAAGAACAATCTAATTGCCTCCAGTCTGGCTACAGGGGCAAAGGTTTCATCATAATCAATACCTTCTTGTGAAAACCCTTGTACAACCAGTCTAGCCTTGTTCTTGACAATAAGCCCATTTTCATCAGTTTTATTCCTAAACACCCATTTAGTGCCTATTGCACACTTACCTGGGGGTAGAGGAACCAGTTCCCACACTTGCTGCTTTTTGAACTGAAGTAGCTCAAGCTGCATGGCTTCAACCCATCCATTGTCTCTTAAAGCAACATGATAGTTCTTTGGCTCTAGCTGACTGATGAAGAGAGCATAGAAGCAGAAGTTGGACAATTGACTTCTAGTTGAGACACCAGCATTGATATCACCAATGATTTGAGACATGGGGTGATTCTTCAGCTCTTGGTACACTATAAGATCAGTGCAAGTGTTTGTAGCAGGTTCGGCAGCAACAGATGTTGATCCAGACTTTTGAAACCAAGTATGAGATGGCAATTCAAATGATGTAGAGGAGTCAAAAATCTCATCAGCATTTGTGTGGATGGAGCTACTAAAGCTACAAACATCAGTTTAGTGGAATCAGGCAGTTGATCACTAAACTTAAAAAGGTGAGTACTGATATCATCATCATCTTCAGTACCACCAGGTGGAAGACTTGCTGCAGAAGATGATTTATTCACATGATCTGCAACAGCTGGAGGTTGATAGGAACATATTGCAGTATGTCCAGATCAAACAACTCCACAGGTTTTGTGGAATTTTATCCTTAGGAGATTCATTGAACTTCACATGCAAGGTTTCTTCAACTATCTTTGTTCTGCAGTTGAAGACTCTGTAAGCCTTGCATGTGGATGAATAACCTACAAAATACCCTGCATCCACCTTAGGATCAAATTTGTGGAGTTGATCCTTTGTGTTGAGAATGAAACGAGGACACCCAAAGGCTTTGAAGAAAGAAATTAGAGGAGCCAAATGATGTAGAACTTCATATGGAGTCTTCATCAACCTCTGATTTACTAAAACTCTATTCTGCACATAGCAAGCTGTGTTGACAGCTTCAGCCCAAAAGGTCAATGGCAAACCAGAGTCAGCCAACATGGACCTTGCAGCTTCAATTAGAGTCATGTTCTTTCTCTCCACTACTCCATTTTGTTCTGGAGTCCTGGGATGTTAAACTACCTCTGATTCCCTTTGAGAGATAAAAATCATCAAGTGTATGGTTTTTGAATTCTGTTCCATTATCACTTCTTATATACTTGACTGATAGGGTACTGCTTCTCTCAACATACAACACAAAGTTTATAATCGTCTGAGCAACCTCATCCTTTGAATGCAAGAAGAAAGTCCATACAAATCTAGAGTAATCATCCACAATCACTAGACAGTATTTCTTTTTGGCCATGCTCATCACTCTCACTGGACCAAATAGATCCATGTGCAGTAACTGCAAGCAGGCAGTGGACTTAGGTTCTTCAATAGGAGGGATGAGACTTTGTGTTGTTTTCCTTTCAAACAAGCAGTATAGGTTTCATCACATTGGAACTCCTTTATTGGTAAACCTCTCATTAAACTATTGTGGATCAGTTGATTCATGTTTTTGAGATTTACATGACCTAGCCTTCTGTGCCCCAGTTTAGATTCCTGAGGAGAGGCTTTGGAGAACAGGCAAGGATGACCCTTCAAATCAATCTTCTTTGACAAATCCAGGGCATATACTCTTCCAATCCTATTGGCTTTCAGGAGAGTATGTTCATCCAATACCTTGTCAATCACCTCAGAACTATGGACGACAGAATTCTGCAGTTCTGGCTTGTGAAAAATGCAACATGACCTTTATCACACATCTGACTGACACTCAGTAGATTATACTTGAGATTCTCCACATGGTTAACATCATCAAATCTGATTTCTCCATTTGACACATATCCTTTCCCAATGATGTACCCTTAGCATCATTTCCAAATGAAACAAATCCCTTCTTTCCTTGAGAGTAGTCATTAAGAAGAGTACTGCTTCCAGACATATGCATAGATCCTCCACTGTCTACATACCAGATGCTACTTTGGCATGCTGAAGAACCCTGCATTCAGCACAAGGAACTAGTTAGGTTTTGAGACCTAAACCTTTTTGGTTTTGGGTCTGTTTTCATCAACAGATTTAACCATAACTTGTTTCTTATGATAACAGCTGATGAAGGTGGAGATGGTGCTGAAATGGATTCCTTGGATTTGGGCTTAGAATACCTTTTCAGTGGTTTGATCACAGGTGCATCAAGTTGGTTAACTCTCCCCAACAAATGCTGAACCATCATAACAAGTTGTGTCTGATTTGTAGCTAAAGCTTTCAGCTCTTGTGACATATCAGTACTTGTTTTTGATGAGTTCTTGTGACCCACTGTTTCCTCCTTGAATTTACACACTTAGTCTGATGTTTATCATGAGGAACATTATCAACTGTTTTATGATAAACCCTATCCTTCTTTTTGGATTTGAATGAAGCCTTGGGTTTATCAAATTGGATGACTATGGTACAAACTTGGTCTCAAACTCATTTTTCATTTCTTCCATCTGCTTTTTAATGAGCGTATCTTTGTTGAGTTTGGAACCCTTTTTGTACCAACATTCATCAGAAAGATGATTGAACTTACCACATATGTCACATGGCTTGTTCTTCATCTTGGATTGATCAACTGCTGAAGTGGAAACTACTGAAGGTGTGATCTTCAGTACTTTCCTCCTTTCAGTACTTGTGTTAAGTACAGAAGGATCTGTAACAACTGAAGACTTGTTCTTCAGCTGTTCTCTATCAGTCCTTAAAGACCGTACGATAGATTCCTCAGCAGTTGTTAATCCTTTTATTTCAGCTGATTTGAAATGCTTTTCAGATGTTGTGATTTGCCCTTCAGTACTTGAGGTACTTTGAGGGACAACATCTGAGGTACTCAGCTTCATGTGCTTATCAGTAGTTAACTCATCAGGCAATTGATTTGCTGAGATGTCAACACTGATTTCATCCTCTGATTTTGAGAGATCTTTTGAGGATGATACACATGATGATGTGGTTGGAAATCACTTTCACCTTCAGGTTTTACTATTGATTTTGGAGTAAAATCTATAGGTGGTGCAATGTGATTGTAACTTATACCAACTTCACATTCGAAGCAGTTTGCTTGCTGAGAAGCATTTCAAATCCCTTGCAGGATGATACCCAGCGGTCACACTCAACTTGGCTAGCTGCAAGTGTTTCTTCGAGATCTCTATGGTTCTCAAGAATGACCTCTAGCTTAGCCTTTTCATCATTTAATTGGCATTTAAGCTTATAAATCTCATCATCTTTATCTTTAAGAGTAGACTCATGCTCAGCTTTTCTTTTGGAAAGGGTTTGCTCAAGCTCAAGATTTTGATTCATTAAAGCTATATTTGCCTTTCTAATAGAGATAAATGCAGCTATGCAAGATTCAGAACATAGCTTGGCCTTAGCCTCAGAGGATACCTGGGTTACCTGTGATGAAGATGCATTGGAGCATGAACCCTCAGTAGACTCCAGGGCCATGAGAGCAAGATTCCCAAAAGGATGTTCACCACCATGTTGACCATCACTAGAAAATAATTGCTCATTACCAGAAGATCATCTGGTAAACTGCTCCAGTCAACAACACCAGGGGTGAAGAAGCTGTGATGAGGTTGTGATTGAGATTGTTGAGATGGTTGAGGCTCAGGTAAAGCTTGAGGTTGTTGTGCAATAGGAACTTGAACTTGATTTGGCTGTGGCATGTAATAGCAGGATATGGATATGGCATTGGACCCTGAGGGACAAAATGCAGGAGATAGAGGTTGTGAATGATGACCAGAACTAGCAGGATGTTGCCCTCTGTTTTGTGAACTATTGCTTGGAAAAGTCACAAAGGGTGCAGAGGAGTTAGATCCAGTTGATCTACACTCTCTTGCAAAGTGTCCAAGCCTGTGGCATTTGTGACACCTCAACTTACTCTTGTCAAAACCAACTTTGGTTTTGCTAGAGAGTCCTGGAAATTTCCTACCAGTCTCTTGTAGAACTTTTGAGATCTGATATTAATCAAGGCCATTTGGCTCAGAATATCCATCTCTTCTAAGTCATCATGAGCAATACCTTTCAAATCATCCATCATGAAGCACAAATTGTCACTATTAACAGCCTGACTGACTATCAACACTAACAAATGCATGATCAGAACTGTTTGAAGAGAAATCTATATGCTTATCATAATGGCTTTCTAATGCAGCATATTCTGACTCGTGACCAACCAAGGCAGTGTTCCCTGGTACAAAGTCATCAGTGAGCTTTCCTGATGATGCCAGTTTCCTTTTCTACTCTATCTCTCTTTCAAATGTAAGCAGTTTCCCATGGAGTTGGGTGAGAGATAGGCTATCCAGATTTGCACTGGAGCGTAGGACAATGGTATATGTGTCCCATCTCTCAGGCAGTGATCTGAGGAATCTGTTGTTCATCTGGCTATTAGTGTATTCATGTTTGACCATTTTCAGCTCAGAGATCAAACAGGAAAAACGCTCAAACTGTTGAGTCAGTGTCTCACCCTTCCTATGAGAGAATGTCTCATATTGTTGGGCAAGGATTTCTCTGTTGTTTGCTAAGACCTCGTCTGTTCCACCTTTCAATGCATTCCAGAGGTCATGAGTAGTTTCATGATGCATAAGCCCAGAATAGATTTCATTTGGCAGTGCCATGGCCAGAATTCCATGAGCTTTAGCATCAATCTCAAACAGTTTTCGATCCTCATTTGAGTATTGTTCCTTCTTCTTCGGAACCATTTGGTTGGTTTCCGGATTGTTCACCATAGGCTTGTGTGGACCATGTACCACAGATGTCCAACAACCTGAACTGTTAACAAACAGGTGATGGAGCATTCTTCGTTGCCATATGTTATACTCAGTCCTAACCAGCATCGGAGGCTTAGTTGAGGAACCAGTATTGTGAGGGTCATTAGAAGGAGTAGTCATTCTCAGATTCACTCAAATTCAATTAAGTTTTAACTGATTTAGCGCAAAACACAACAAACTCAATATGAACCAGAAAAATCTCAAAGCAAATAACCGAAAGCAACAAAAATTCAATCTCTATAACCAATTCTTGCAAATATGCTAATTCGATCAAACTTAGATATCGAAATAGCAGTTTCAATGATCAATTGTTAGATCGATCAATGATTAACCTGCTCTGATACCATTTGTTAGGATCAGCGATCTAAGTTGATTGATTAGAGTAGATTGCAGCGGAATTCGATCAATGAATTAAACAATTTTGCAAGAACACAATTGATATTCAATGGAATAGTGCACGGTTAGAGAAAGAGAGAGAATTATGCAAAAGGAATATTTCATTCAAATGCTTTCGTGGTGGCTCAAAGTCATTGTTACAATTAGGTCAACAATCCTTATATAAGGAATGTGACGTCTGCTGATGTCACTTGATAGTGACATTTAACAGATTTATACAAACAACTGAAACTATGCAAAGTACTGAGAATGTTCTCAAAAACTGATCACATCTCAGAGAATGCTAAGTACAAAAAGATAAAACTACTGAACTAAAACTACTGAAACTATAAACTACTGAAAAGTAAATTACAAGTACTGAAAGGAAAACTATCACAACTACTGAAGTTAATAACTTCAGCTGTTGTGACAACTACTGAAGTTAATAACTTCAGCTGTTGTGACAACTACTGATCACTCTGGTCTTCAGTCTTTGTCTTCAATCTTTGTCTTCAATCTTGTCTTCAGTACTTTACTTTCAGACTTTGTCTTTAGTACTTTACTTTCATACTTTGTCTTCAGTACTTTACTTTCAGACTTTGTCTTCGGTAGAAGTCTTCAGATTTTGTAATCAGCTGATGTCTTCAGCTGTTGTAATCTTCTTCAGCAGTTGTAATGTCTGTGGGACTTAGAGGTTTTTCTGATCAGACTCATTAGTTCTTTTGGTCCAACAAGTTGCAGAACCAAGGTTCAACATCACCATTTCATACCATAACACAAGCCTTTCAACATTGGTTGGAAGCTCGGTTTGGTTTCATCCACCTCTTGATTTGTAGATCACTTAGTGTTTTGTAAAGATGAAAGAATAGAGTGTAAAAGACTTAAATTTCAAAAATATAACTTCAACACAAGCCTTCCAACATTGAAGTTGTTGGTAACTTGGTTTAGTATGTAAAAGGTTTAAAAATAAAACAAGAAAACATGTATGAAAGAATCAAGTATGATGTTTCTAACTTGGACCTCAAAATGGGGGTTACCATACTTGTGTCACCTTGGTGACTAAGTGGTTATGTCTAGAGGTTATTCCAAGTGGTAGAGAAAATGAAGAAGAAAGTAAGAAAGAAAGTATAAATATATAAATAAATAAATTAATTAATTAAAACTCACAAGTTGTTCTTGAATATTTTTTTTGCTAAAAAGATGAAGTTCTTGGATGGATTGAGATAGTTTAGAAAGAGTTTAGAGTGATGAAAGTGATTAGAGGGAGATTTGAGTTAGTATTTATAGGTGAAAATTATGGTTGGCCATAAATGTAAGTAGTTGGGGAGATGAGTGGAGGGAAAATGCAAATTTTCAATTTTAACCTTTAACTTATTTTATTTATTAATTTGCACCATAACTAGTAACTAAAAATGAGTATTTTAATATATGAATCATAATAATAAAACTTGTAATTAATTTTCTGAAATATATAAGTCCCGATAAGTTGTTCGGTTTTGTGTTGATATGCGCATTTGTAATTGTTTAAGCGTTGCACAAACATATAATTAATAAGAATTACATAAAAAATATTTTCACTATGATCAAATCTTAAGATTACAAGGATTGAACAAGGAGTAATATACATTTAAAAAAATAAATGTAAAATGCGGAACGTTATATTGACTATATCAAGTAATTGTGAAGCTTCGATAATTGAATCACTTACTGAGCCTCAAAACTCATCAGGTGATCCACCACAACACCAGGCAGAAGGAAGTAGTGTTTTGAAGGGACAGGAAACTGTTAACACCACTTCACAGTCAACCATTGATGATGTTTCTCACTCATTCAATCAGTCATCATTGAATGATTTGGAAACAGCAGCTGGACAGAGTGTTCCAGTTCCTGAGTAGTATATGTCCAACCTGGATCTATATCTGCAACTGGAAGTAATTCCTCGCCTTAGAATTCATAACACTCATCCGGCTGAGAACATCATAGGGGATGTCACTGAGGGTGTGAGAACAAGAGGACAGAGTCATCATGGGAATGTCTGCTTGTACTCATGATTTCTATCCCAGATGGAACCAAGAAGGTAGAAGATGCCTTAAAAGATAGTAGCTGGCTTGAATCGATGCAAGAGGAGCTGCTTCAATTCAAGAGACAGAAGGTATGGAACCTATGTCCGCTACCATCTGGTCAAGTACCAATAGGCACTAAATTGGTTTTCAGAAACAAGAGAGATGATAGAGGCTTGATCATCAAGAACAAGCAAGACTTGTAGTTCAAGGATACACACAAGAGGAAGGAATTGATTATACTGATGTCTTTGCACCAGTTGCAAGACTTGAGGCAGTTAGGATCTTCCTTGCTTATGCTGCATCCAAGGACTTCACTGTCTATCAACTTGATGTCAAGTGTGCATTTCTATATAGGGATATAGATTGGGAAGTCTATGTATGCCAACCTCCAGGATTTGAAGACCCACAGCATCCCAACTATGTGTGCAAATTGGATAAAGCTCTATATGGGCTGCACCAAGCACCTAGGTTGTGGTATAAGACATTGTCTCAGTTTCTTCTGAAGAACGGCTACACTAGAGGTACCATTGACAAGCCTCTCTTCATCAGAAAGTCTGGAAAGGACATCTTGCTCGTTCAAGTCTATGTTGATGACATCATATTTGGTTCTTCAAATGACCAAATATGTAAGGACTTTGAGAGCATTATGAAGAAGAAGTTTGAAATGAGTTCCATAGGAAAAATGGACTTTTTCCTTGGAATTCAGGTGAAGCAAATGAAGGAAGGGTTCTTCATTAATCAATCTAAGTATATCTCTGACATCTTAGAAAGATTTGAAATGACACTCATACCCAGAAACCATAATCTTTGTCCTGACCTTGAGGGGGAGGATACTGAGCAACATCAGTATAGGGCAATTATTGGTTCTCTAATGTATCTTACTGCTAGTAGACCTGATATCATGTTTGCTACTTGCATTTGTACAAGATATCAGGTTGGTCCAAAGGTGTCTCATTTAGCTGCTGTTAAGAGAATCCTCAAATACCTCAAAGGAGCACCTAAACTAGGTCTCTGGTATCCCAGAAACAAGGATTTTAATCTCTATGGATACTCTGACAGTGATTATGGTGGCTGCAATATTGACAAGAAATCAACATCAGGGGGATGTCAATTTCTTGGTGGAAGGATCATCTCATGGCAATGCAAGAAATAATCCTGTGTATCTACATCAATTGCTGAAGCTGAATACATTGCTGCTGCTAGCTGCTGTGCTCAACTGCTATGGATTCAGAATCAGATGTTAGACTATGGATTCAACTTTATGAGTACACCTATCCATATTGACAACAACAGTGTTATCTCCATTACTGAGAATCCAGTGAAGCACTCAAAGACAAAGTATATTGACATCAGGTACCATTTTATTAGCGATATTCATGAGAAAAATCTGATTAAACTAATCAAAGTTAACTCAAATAAACAATATGCTGATTTGTTCACCAAAGCTTTTGATGAGCAAAGATTTAAGTATCCCATAACAGCTATTGGGATGATAAACATTGATTAGATCACCTCTTTCGAAATCCTTTTAATATGTAATGTCTTCAGTCAATACAATTTAAGCCATGTTACAAAAGATCTTTCTGAAATTTTTCTAAGTGTAAATTTCTTCAGAAGAGAAATTAACCCTCGGAAGTTATTTTTATATCTTCCGAAGCATAACTTCTCAAAGGATAATTTTTCTTCTCGGAAGAACTTTTGGTCTCGGAAGAAGCGATTGATTACATATCAGATCTACTTGAGGTTTACAAACTCTCCATTCGAAAAGCAACTATAACCTTCGGAAGCAAAGTTTTTGCTTTGAAAGTAAGAATTGCTTTCGGAAGACAAGTTACCTTCAGAAATGTTTTACATCCGGAAGAAAGATTCTACTGTGTAACGTAAATCTCTTGGGCCCCACATTGTAAAAAGCTAAGATTTTGTTAATGATGTCGGATTATTTAACTGATTTTAACCTTACCGCCACTGTCATTTCATCCACTAAACCATCACATCACCTTATCCAAACCCCCATTACCGCCTTCCCATCCTCTTTTAAATAATCTCAACTATTTAATCTCATCTTCTTACTTGCAATTTTTACTGCCCTAGAAATTTCTCTCCTCTCTAACTTTACCCAAGCTCAAAATCATCCACATTCACCTTTCTCCAAATGGCACTTAACCCTCAGCACAACCAAGCCGCACTTCTTGATTCTTCAAGAGATGTCGACTTCTCTGAAATCATCTCCTTTCTTACCCAATCACTTACTACACTACTCTTACCGTTAACCCCACTGTTTACTCCAACCACATGGCCGAATTTTGGGGAAATGGTCAAGCCGAAACCTTAAATGGGATTCGAGTATTGAGGTCCAGCATTTGTGGACAGGAGTTGATCATTACTAAACAACTCATCAGGGAGCATCTAGAGCTTCATGATGATGGAGCTCCTACTGAATTCCCTACGGTAGATTTGGACAGCACCTACATCCTAATGGGATATGGTGGAGACATAAGCAGGTCAACGGTATACAAGTTCAACTTCTCCTACAACTGGAAGTTCCTCCTGCATGTTGTTCTCCATTGCTTGTCCAACAAGTCGGCGGATGGGATCAAATCCCATATGAACTATGATGCTTAGTTCATGGACTGGTGAGAGGCCTGCGCTTCAATTACTCACGATTTGTGTTCACCAATCTTGTTGGGAATCTACAAAGGGAGACATTCTATATGTATCCTATATTCATTCAACACATCATCAACTGTGAGTTGGACCAGAGCATGCTTGTCTATGCAGCTGCTCTGACTGTCCCCCACATGTGGCCTACCATCTTCAAGACCTTGAAGAAGGTATCCACCAACTTCACTGGAAGGTACACCACTCTGCTTCCAGGTATGATTAAGCGCATAGCTCCTGGTGACATCCCTGTTCACCCCACAGGTGATGAACCCACACCAGCAACCACCACCACAATGCCAACACTGCCTTCTCCACCCATCACCATCATATATCAAAGACACCCCAAACGAACCTTGTTCAATCTACTCTGATTGAACAAGCCCCTCCTCTTCAATCCAAAAAGACTAGAGTGGAAACATGGGCTCCCACTCAGTCTGAGGTCTCTCCATCCTTCTCTTTTGACCTCAATATGGGTTTTAAGTCTCCTCAGTCTCAAACCCAGGAGCCTGACACCCAAACCAGCAGCCCTCAGAATGAGTATCTACACTCTTCTGAACAGCCAACTAGGGACAGCCCCACCAAGGCTCAATGCTTGTAGACATTGATCAAGGTCCCGGGTCAATAGGCTTAACCTCCCTATCTTCACTGACCTTCTCTTCAAAACTGATGAAGATATAACATCTCTCCATGGCAATGAAGTTGATCTACAACACCCTCTTCAAGATAAACAGAGCCCGGATAAATCCCTTATCTCTAGCCCCCATCAGCAACCTATAACTGAGGTGAGTCCCACTTATGTGGAGGGGACTCATGCAGATTCAGCTGCCACTACAGAAGGTGCCTCAATGGACCTTGTGGACAGTGGTAACATATCTCAGACTGAATATGCGGCAACTGAGCCCTTTGATGACTCTGAAAGAGACATCATTGAGCACGGGAAACCAGGGTGCCAAGAAACCACATCTGGTGGTGAGGCTGAACATACCAGGTATGTTACCTCATCTCCGTGATTCTTCAAAAGAAGATGAGGGAAGCATGCAACTCCTCATTCACGACCTTCTATCTAAAGTCTCAAACTTGAATCTTTGGTTAGGACTTTAGAAGCAAGGTCCGCCACTAGCAACTTGAGATTGACAATCTCAAGGCCAAACTAGCTGAGAAACAGACAGAGAGGTCTATCAGGCATGTACCTGTTCAGGTCTCATTGACTTCTTCCTCTAACTCATCTAGCTCTCAAGATAATACTACCAAAAAGGGGGAGAATGTTCAGAGACAAACACTTGAGGACCCATAACAGAGCCACACTTCAACTTCATCTACTCCTATCATTACTGTGTCTGAGCTATCTCAAGTCATTCTTCAGATTGACTCAAAGATGCTCAGCGATCTCTACAGACTCTTCACCAAGTTTCTGTTGAGATCCTCCACTGATCAGCCAAGCCCAGATTCTGCAATGCTTTATTTTGGAGCTGAAGAGCTTCAGAGGCTGACTGCACCTTCTACCACTGTGGAAGAAGTTGGTCAACCTAAGGTCCACATGGAACCTAAGATTCATTTCGAAGGGGAAATAGTGACTGATGGCCCAGCAACTGAAACAGTTGGGACAGAATCTGCATCTCCTCCAACTTCCGAAGCTGAAGTTAAAGCCTCGGAAGAAGAAGCCGAATCTTCCAAAGCTGAAATGGAAGCTGCGGAAGGACTGTTTAAAATGTCCGAGGAACTGATCATCACAGATGCAATCCTTGAAATGGCATTTGAGGTGAACAATGATGACTTTCTGAATCTACCTCCATCCCAGACACCATCTCTGGCTCTCTCACAATCAGAATCCACTCTCCAAGAACCACCACAGTCAGGATCTTCAAAAGATAAAGGGAAAAGAAAGATGACTGCGGAAGAGCTTCAAGAAGCAAAAAAGATTGAGAAACTTAAGAAGAAAGGAAGACTTCCAACTGAGAAGTTGCTAGCTGCCAGCACAAAAGCAGCTACAGCCAATCAGGAGGCTGTCAACAACAAGAAAAGGGAAGAGATCATTGACCAGCTTATCCAAATGGGAGCTGCCAATGAAGAGACACTCTTGCTACCACTAGAGGATTTGGTGAATCTGGAGAAGGCAACTCGGCTGAAACTTGAAGAAGAAGCCAGGTTGGCCTTGGAGAAAGAAGAAGGAAAACAGAAGGAGGCTGAACTGCAGCTGAGGAGAAACAGGATAAATTTCCTACTCTCCAAAGGCTTTAATCTTCAAGAACTTTCTCGACACAATGATAAGACGATCCTCTGGCTCTATGACAAAGAGCAGGATCAAATGGAGAAAGAAAGAAAGAAGGCTGCAAGAGAAAAGACAAGGGAGAAGAAGAAGAAGGAGGAAAAAGCTAGGGACACTACAACCAGGAAGCTCAGTAAAAAAGGCCTGGATGAAAGACTATCTTTGGGCCCATGGCTTCTCTGGAATGCAAGTGGGTCCCATGCCTGAGAAGACACTCCAACGGATTGTCAGTGAAATCATGGCTAACATCCAGCTGGGAAAGAAGAAAGAGATGTACAGAAGGGTAAAGGAGATGACCTTCACTGCAACCACTCCACCACAACCTGAATCCTCACCCTTACCCTTCACCATTAAAACCAAGCATTTCACCCCTGAACCTACACCATTACTGTAACACCCGGTTATTTATCTCTTTTGAAGCTGACGAAGAAGAAAAAGAAATAAAGTCCAACGTCGAGGGAACAAACTCGCCAACAAGAGAAAGTGGGGAAGTGGGAGTATTTAAAGGATAGGGAACCCTTTACCCTCTCCCACACAATATTCAGCAAGAAAGAGAGGAGAGAGAGAAAGGAAGAAATAGGAAAAAGTGTTGGTTCGGGTTGGTTCGAGTAGCTAAAATCGTTGAGAAGCGGTCAAATCAAGCTCTACTCGTTGTGGTCGCTTGTGTGAGTTTAGCAGGTAATGGTTGTTAGAATCTCAGCCCTTGGTTTAATCGATTGAACAGATTCAGCAGCGGAATAGCTCAGAATTAGACAAACAAACAAGAACAATTGATATAAAACGATAAAAGATTTTGTTATAGAGAGAGAAATATCCGACAAAAGGAATATTGCATTAAGATTGTCGCCTCAAAGGCACGATTACAGGTGAGTCATCTTTCCTTATAAAGGAAAGAATGACGTAGGCTGATGTCACCTGAAAGTGACATGTAACCGTTTTATAACTACTGATGTTTAACAACTACTGAAGATGTCAACAACTGACATCTTCTTACAAATGTTCCTAAGTGTTAAACATCTTATTTACAACTACTGAAAAACATAAAACTACTGAAACTACAACAACTGAAGAACAACCTCTTCAGTTGTTACAAGTACTGAAAAGAAAAGTAAACAAACTACTGAAAGGAAAAGAAAACTACTGAAGAAGAAAAACCATCACAACAACTGAAGAAGCCCTCTTCAGCTGTTGTCATCAGCTGTAACATCAGCTGATGTCTTCAGTACTTGAACATCAGACTTTGTCTTTCAGCTGTTGATCTTCAGTCTTTGTCTTCAGTACTTGTTGAAGTCTTCAGACTTTAGATCTTCAGCTGTTGTCTCAGTCTTTGTCTTCAGTACTTCAGACGTACTTCAGCAGTTGTATTCTTCAGACTTTGTAGAACAGCTGATCAGGTCTTCTTCAGCTGTTGTGATGTCCTGTGGGACTTAGAGGTTTCTCTGATCAGGCTCATTGGTTCTTTTGGTCCAACAAACTCCCCCTGAACCAATGCAGCCAAAACCTCTAAGTTATTGACGAGTCCCACTTATTTTGGCAGATAGATTGGTCTTTTATCCTCTTGATCAGATGAGAAGTGACCCTTTTTCAGCACCGGCCTGGAAAGAAGTCTCTGATGATCTGTTTGGCATGATATGGTGGGAGCTCTGTATTGGGGACTTGGACACCGAGCTGTTGCCCCAACCATGAGATCTACTTCCCGTGTATCAGCCTATATGATTCCCTGGTGTAAGCCCTTAGAAAATGATTTGCTCATCCATTGTCAGCACCTCGGGCACACCATCAAATAATCCTTCTCGGCCATACACTTCAGATATGTACTTGGCCTGTTTTCCATTCTTGAGCTCAACCGTGGTTATTTGTCTATAAGCAAACTCATCTGGATGAGTCCCTTCTAAGAGCAGGTTGAGCTCTTCTTGTTTGAAGTTTTCAAGTCGTTTGTAAACCAATCCCTTCTTTATAATTTTGTTCTCTAACATCTTTTGAGGTGGTTGTTTGGCTTCATAGGCTTTCTTGAACTCTTCAACAATTTCCCAAGGGGACACTACAAGCACCACAGTGATGTCTTCGTCGACAACTCTCTTCACTTGGCCCTTGTATCTTGAAGGAATTTCTTTCTTGACAATCCGGTGTGCCACCCTAGGATCAGGCCATATCCTTACTCTTTCCCTTTGGTATTGAAAGGTATTAGCAAGGGTGTACAATCTTAATACTTCTTTCTTCATGCTGATCATTGAAGAGGATGTAGCATATGCTTTGTCAATGCTTTTCAGCATTTCCTCATCATGTTTTTGCATCTGTTCCTCTTCAATCTTTATCATTACATCATGCATTTGAGAAGCAGGAGTGATGGACATGGTTTAGCCTTAGGCAAAGTAATGACTGCAGAGAGTGGCAGTCTGTCTTCATCCTCCTCTTCATCTTCATCAGGCCTCAGTACCTTTCTTTTCTTTTGGCTAGGTACATCACTGGCAATGGGTTTTAGGGGTAAAGGATTTGGTTTTGTGGGTTGGATGGTTGGTTTAGAGGGTAAAGGGTTGTTTTAGTGGGTTGTGGAGATAGTGATTTTGAGGATTGAGGCTTTTCAGACTGTTTTAGCATTTTGGCTGTAAGGGAGGCTTTGGTAAATTTTGTCAGTTCTTTTCGATTCCCAACCCCAGCTTCATTCAATACCTCAATCACTAAACCTTTGGAGTATTCTTCAGACGAACAAATCTTGGTGGTTATTGCCAAGATGTGTCCCTGGTCCAGGCCCTTATTTCCATTAGAGATCTTCCCAAGTATTTAGCTATAAATCTGATCATTATCTCCAGCCTTCTCTTTTAAGGCATCATAGCTAGCCCATCTTGAATTGATCTCCTCTGTTTCCATCCTTCTGATCTCGGAGTCTAGTTGTTTGATGTCAAAACCCTGCCTATACAACTGCTCAATGATTTTATCCATTGAACGGTTATGGTTGGCGTCAGCTTCTTTCACCATATCCTTCAGCTCCTTCTCCTTCTCAGACTCTCCTTTTCTCTTTTGATATGTGACATGAAAGTCTTTTTGACTTTCATTCACTTCAGCTCCCTTCACACTCTCCTTCTCCTTCTCATTTACAACCTCAGATTCTTTCGCCTTCTCCCCATCTATCCTCTTCCTTTTTCCTTTAACTAACTGACTCTCCCCCTTTTTGGTTGCATTGGTGCAAGGGTTTGAGCAGTAGAAAGGGATTTAGTCACCAACTCCTCCACCAAGGTTGTATATTGTAGGAAGCCTCATCAATGGCTTTGATCACTATATCTGTGATCATGGGAGTGATGAGAGGTAGGGATTTTTGAAGGGTAGCAACTGATTGATAGATGGTTCTGTTCCTGAGAATCAGTGCCGAAAGCAGAGGCTGGTGGCTTGGAAGTATATACTGGCTCAGTGTGTAGGGGACCTTCAGAAGAAGGTGCCATCTGTGGGTGTATTGTGGTGGCAGATGGACTTGCATCCTGAGACATCTTGGCCAGCAGCTCTTTGAGTCTGCTAACCTCATCCTCTAGAATGGTGTTTTGAGCAACTACATCATAGAAGAAGCTCAGGTCATCATCAGTTGATACTGAATCACCTGACCTCCTGACAAAGTCAGAATGAACATGCCTTGAGTGTAGATCAATTATAGCATGTGCCCCTTGTTCTCGGTTCTGGGGACTTCCAGCCTCAGGACTATGTCCTTCATCAGCTGTTGCCGCTGGTGAGGACTTAGAGATGTTACCAACTGCATCCTGGTCATTTGCTGAGTCAGGAGCAGTGGCAGCCTCACCAGAAGTTCGCACCTCCTTATCTACACTAGAAGATGGAACATGATAACCCCTGTGCTGTGGGTTGACAGAAGCATTGTGATCCTCCCCCTCAGGTGTTGAGGTTATCCCAGTAGTAATGGTGTCTGGGTGGGGGGTGAGGAATGCAACTGCGTCAGCACTTTTGCAACAATGATAGTAGGGCTTTGAGGGGCGGTTGCATCAGGAGAAGGTGTGGAAGCAGTGTGCACCCGGGACAAGTGGTGCTCTTCAATGGTAATCCCCTCAAGTGAGGAGGATCCCAGCATTGTGGCTTCCTTTGAGTGTTGCTTCAGGTTCCTTTTGAGAGGAAACCTGAGCGGCTTCAGTTGGTGGAGTCACAGTCTCTACTGGGGGGTTATTTCCAGCAGAGATAACCTGCGTTGGTGCAGCAGGAGCATCCACAGGGGACTCAATTCCCTGAGTAGCTTTCTTAGGCTTCTTCTTTGTGGGTTTGGAGGGGACTTTGGATGTGGAGGTGGAGGCTGTGGGTTCCAGCTGCGTGGGTTTGCGCAGCTTGGCAGCCTGTTTGAGAGTTTGGTCAGTGTTGTGTCGGGAGTATACCTCCGGCAATACAGCCAAAGCAGGGACTCCCAGACCAACTAGTCCCTCAGCAGAAAGCTGATTCTCTATTATGGCCATTATAAACCGAGGATATAGTATCCAACGGTTAGAAAGTGGTTTTGTGGCCATATCCTTGAGTTCAAGAAAAATTATTTCAGAAAAGTTTAGTGGTTCTTGTTCAAGGATAGAGAACAATACCTGTTGCCATCTGGAAGACAGTTGATCCCAAGAGGAAGTCTTCGGAGCCAGGCAAACATTTACCATATGAAATAATAATCGTTCAGCATCTGGAAAATGTTTCTTCAGGATTGTTGAAGCACTAAGATCACCCTGATATCCATGTTGTCCAAAGGAAAGATCAAGTTGGCGCTTAGGATATCCAACAGGGTAGGCAGCATCATCTAACAGTAATATTTGGCGGATGGTAGCAGTAGAGATGACCACCTTATGCGAGTTGATAGATGAATGGATAGATTCTCCATTAACGGTCGCATTCATCCAGAACTGACGTAGCGAATCGGCATAAATGATTGGATTTAAAAGGAAAGCCGTTTTTAGTGGGGATTGGACCATAAGATCTATAGCATTTTCAAATTTGGTCCAGAAGGGCGATTTTGTGAGGTACGCGACACAGTTGTGTCGAGGTTTGAGTTGCATGGTCGCCATTAATGAAGGTGAAAGGTTTTCAGAGCTTTTGAAAAGTTAGGTCGTGAAAGAATGAAAAACTCTGAAAGAGGGATCAGGTATATATAGGGTACGGGTTATGAAACGACTGAAGGTTTTGGAGTTAGTCATCAGTATTTGAAGCTACTGATGACGTGGTATTATCTTTCAGAAGTTTGAAACGACTGATGGTATTGGTGTGGTCAGCAGTTATAAAACAACTGAAGACATGGTGTTTACTATCAGACGTTGAAACAACTGAAGTCTCTGATTTAGGCATCAGTAGTTTTAAAAACTACTGAAGACAAGTTGGACTTCAGATGTTGAAACAACTGAGGACTTGGTATTAGTCATCAGTAGTTGTGAAACTACTGAAGACCGTGGTTTTGCCATCAGTTGTTGTAAACAACTGAAGACTTGGTGTTAGTCATCAGTAGTTGTGAAACTACTGAAGACATGGTATTGCTTCAGTTGTTTATAAAGAAACAGCAGTTTGTGAACTACTGAAGAGAGAGTACTCATCAGTAGTTGTCGTCAATTCATAGCCTTTCAGCTGTTTCATACTGTCCTCAACACTACTCATCAGCTTTTAGCTGTTTTCAGTTGTTTCATAGGACATCAGTACTTATCTGTTTCTACTGATTTCAGTAGTTGTAACTACATCAGTAGTGTAGAACATAAAGTACAGTACTTAAAGCATTTAGCCTTCAGTAGTTATAAAAACTACTGAGGGTAAAATAACTCATCAGTACTTATATGTGACATGGTTACCAATGATCATCAGTAATTACTGAGATCATCAGTAGTTGTCACTTATTCTAGCTGCAGCATACCAAGCCTTAACACCAGGTTGTGGAAAGTTGAACTATCCAAAGGCTTAGTAAAAATG
Organism: Flaveria trinervia; assembly: GCA_025506515.1. Lineage (NCBI taxonomy): Eukaryota > Viridiplantae > Streptophyta > Magnoliopsida > Asterales > Asteraceae > Flaveria > Flaveria trinervia. The sequence goes on along the minus strand of CM046445.1, from coordinate 89,762,332 downwards.
TCTGCAAGCTCATCAGCACTAGGCACAAACATAGGATTAATTAGACCTTTTCAAAACAATCTCTTATAAAATGATGTCTAATTTCTATATGTTTGGTCCTAGAGTGCTGGACAGGATTTTTGACAATGCAAAGAGCTGAAGCACTATCCATTAATAATGGAGTCTTAGTCTCTGTAATGCCATAATCCAAAAGTTGATTCTGAAGCCAGAGTATTTGGGATGTACAACTTGCAGCAGCAATGTACTCGGCTTCAGCAGTGGATGTAGCAACAGATGTTTGTTTCTTACTCTGCCAAGAAATCAAACAGTTGCCTAGGAATTGGCATCCACCAGAAGTTGATTTTCTGGTCAACTTACATCCTGCATAGTCACTATCAGAGAAAGCAACTAATTTGCAAGAATGTCCAGTGGAATACCATAAGCCTAGAGATTGTGTGCCTTGCAGATATCTAAAGATCCTCTTGACTGCAATCAGATGAGACTCCTTAGGTGCAGCCTGAAATCTAGCACAAACACATGTAGCAAACATAATATCTGGTCTAGAAGCTGTTAAATACATCAAGGAACCAATCATACATCTGTAAAGGGTTTCATCAACACCTTTACCTTCTGATCAACATCCAATTGTGTGGTGTTGCACATGGGAGTAGAACAAGATTTACAGTTTTGTAAATCAAACTTATTCAAAAGATCTTTTGTGTATTTAGACTGATGAATGAAAATTCCATCAGCTTTTTGTTTGATTTGCAAACCTAGAAAGAACTGTAATTCTCCCATTGCACTCATTTCAAACTTCTGTTGCATTAAGGTTTGGAAATCCTCACACAATTGGGGATCAGAGGATGATATCAATATATCATCAACATAAATTTGAACAAGTAGCTTATGCTGATCCACCTTCTTAATAAATAAAGTTTTATCTATGGAGCCTCTAGTGAAATTATTCTGTAGAAGAAAGTTTGATAAGGTCTCATACCAAGCTCTAGGTGCTTGTTTCAACCCATAAAGAGCTTTATCAAGCTTATATACCCATTCTGGGTGCTTATTATCCTCAAAGCCTGGTGGTTGACACACATAAACTTCTTCTTTTATTGTACCATATAGAAAAGCACTTTTGACATCCATTTGGAAAACTTTAAGATTGTGGAGTGCAGCATAGGCTAAAAACAATCTAATTGCCTCCAGTCTGGCTACAGGGGCAAAGGTTTCATCATAATCAATACCTTCTTCTTGTGCAAACCCCTGCACAACCAGTCTGGCCTTGTTCTTAACAATTAGCCCATTTTCATCAGTTTTATTCCTAAACACCCATTTAGTGCCTATTGCACACTTACCTGGGGGTAGAGGAACAAGCTCCACACTTGCTGTTTCTTGAACTGAAGAAGCTCAAGCTGCATGGCTTCAACCCATCCATTGTCCCTCAAAGCAACATGATAGTTCTTCGGCTCTAGCTGACTGATGAAGAGAGCATAGAAGCAGAAATTGGACAACTGGCTTCTGGTTGAGACACCAGCATTGATATCACCAAGGATTTGAGATATGGGTGATTTTTCAGCTCTTGGTAAACAATCAAATCTGTGCAAGTGTTTGTAGGGTCTTCAGCAGCAGCAGATGTTGATGCAGATTCTTGAAACCATGAAGATGGTGGCAACTCAAATGAAGTTGAGGATGCAGAAATCTCATCAGCATTTGTTGTGGATGGTGCGGCTGGAGCTACAGGAGCATCAGGTTTAGAGGACTCAGGCAGTTGATCACTAAACCTGAAGAGGTGATTACTACTATCATCATCATCTTCAGTAGTAACACCAGGTGGTGAACTGTTGACAGGAGCAACAGCAGGAGATTGATAAGGAACATATTGCAGTATGTCCAAATCAAAGAGCTCCACAGGGCTTTGTGGAATCTTGTCCTTTGGAGATTCATTGAACTTGACATGTAAAGTCTCTTCAACCATCTTTGTTCTGCAGTTGAAGACTCTGTATGCCTTGCAAGTTGATGAATAACCAACAAAAACCCTGCATCCACCTTAGGATCAAATTTCTGGAGCTGATCCTTTGTGTTGAGAATGAAACAGGGACACCCAAATGCTCTAAAAATGAAATGAGAGGGGCCAAATGATGTAGAACTTCATATGGAGTCTTCATCAACCTCTGATTTATTAGCACTCTATTCTGCACATAGCATGCTGTGTTGACAGCTTCAGCCCAAAAGGTCAATGGCAGTCCAGAATCAGCCAACATAGACCTTGCAGCTTCAATGAGGGTCCTGTTCTTTCTCTCCACAACTCCATTCTGTTCAGGAGTTCTTGGAATACTAAACTGTCTCTTTATTCCCTTGGAAAGGTAGAATTCATCAAGTGTATTGTTCCTGAATTCTGTTCCATTATCACTTCTAATACACTTGACTGAGAGGGAATACTGCTTCTCAGCATACAACACAAAGTTTATGATCTTCTGTGCAGCTTCATCCTTTGAATGTAGAAAGAAAGTCCATACAAATCTGGAGTAATCATCCACAATTACCAGACAGTATTTTTTCTGTGCCATGCTCATCACTCTCACAGGACCAAAGAGATCCATGTGAAGAAGTTGTAAGCAGGCAGTGGACTTTGGTTCTTCAATAGGTGGAAATGAAACCTTGTGCTGTTTTCCTTTCAAACAAGCAGTGCAGTTGTTTTCACACTTGAACTCCTTCATAGGCATTCCCCTTACTAAACTATGGTGTATCAGCTGATTCATGTTCTTGAAATTAACATGTCCCAGCCTTCTATGCCATAGATTAGATTCTTGAGGAGAGGCCTTGGAAAATAGGCAAGGATGGCCTTTGAGATCAATTTTCTTGGAAAGATCTAAGGCATACACTCTTCCTGTCCTGTTGGCCTTCAGGAGAGTGTGAGCATCCAATACCTTGTCAATCAAACTCAGAACTTTGGATGACAGAATCCTGCAGTTCTGGCTTGTGAAAAGGGCAACATGGCCTTTGTCACACAATTGACTGACACTCAAAAGATTATACTTGAGATTTTCCACATGGTTGACATCATCAAACTTTATTTCCCCATTGGAAACAAAGCCCTTCCCGATGATGTAACCTCTTGCATCATTGCCAAAGAAACAAATCCCTTCCTTCCTGGAGAGTAGTCATTAAGAAGTGAGTTGTTCCCAGTCATATGCATAGATCCCCCACTGTCTACATACCAGATGCTACTTTGGCATGTTGAAGAAACCTGCATAAATAAACAATCAGTTAGTTTTGGAGACCCAAACCTTTTTGGTTTTGGGCCTGGTCTCATCAACAGATGGTAAACTAACAGGTTTATTGGACACAATAGCTTGAGGTGAAGGAGATGGTTTAGAAGAGGAATCCTTCGGCTTGGATCTCCTTTTCTGGGGTTTCAACACAGGGCCATCAAGTTGGTTAACTCTTCCCAACAGATGTTGAACCATCATTACCAGCTGTGTCTGATTCTGGGAGAGAGCTTTCAGCTCTTCAGACACATTGGTATTGGTGTTTGATGATGAGTTCTTGTGTTGCACCATCTTCTTTTGAGCAACCTCAGCTATTGCCTGTTGCACTCCTTCCTTTTAGATTTCTTTTTGGTCAAAGGAGTAACAGGATTTGATGCTGCTGGTACAAACTTGGACTCAAACTCAGTTTTCATTTTAGCCAAGTTTTCTTTAATTTTCTCTTTTTGTTTGAGTTTGGATCCCTTTTTGTACCAACAATCATCTGTGAGATGATTGAATAGACCACATATTTCACATGGTTTCTTCTTCATCTTCTGTTGATCATCAACTAAAGAAGATGAAACTACTGAAGACTTGCTCTTCAGCAGTTTAGAAGCACTTTTTGCCTTCTTGTCAACTTCCTTAGTAGGCTTCAAATCCTTCCTACTGACAGTTTTCTTCTCTTCAGTGCTGTCAGTCATTAGGATTTGAACTCCAGATGTTATCCCCTGCTCTCCAGTACCCTCAGTACTTCTAGGGATAACACTTGGGTTGATCAACTCATTGATCATGTGAGTGTCAGCAGTTGAACCATCAATATCAGCTGATAGGTTCACAGAGGGATTACTACTGACTTCAACTACTGATGGTGCTTTATCAAGTAGTGAATCACATGATGAGGTGGATTGGTCATTACTTTCTCCATCAGATTCTGCTCCTGCTCTTGAAGCAAAAACTGTAGGAGGAGCAGTGTGATTATAACCAATTCCAAACTTCACATTGGAAGCTGTTTGCTTACTAAGAAGCATTTCAAAGCCCTTGCAAGATTGTACCCATCGATCACACTCTACCTGGGTGACAGCAAGAGTATCTTTGAGGTCTTTGTACTTCTAAGAGTACATCCTCCCTAGCCTTATCATCAGAAATTTGGCATTTTAATTTGTAAATCTCATCAGTTTTCTCTTTTAGCACAGACTCAAACTCAGCTTTATTTTTGGAAATTGTTTGTTCTAGCTCTACATTTTTATTGATTAAAGCCACATTTGCTTCTCTAATAGAGGCAAATGCTGCTATGCAGTTTCAAAACATAATTTGGCCTTAGCCTCAGAGGATACCTGTGATACCTGTGTTGAAGAGGTACTTGAGGATGATCCATCAGAGGATTCCAAAGCCATGAGAGCTAGATTTCCAAAAGGATGCTCACCGCCATGTTGACCAGCACCTGAGAACAGTTGTTCATTACCAGACACATCATCTGGTAAACTGCTCCAGTCAACAACTCCTGGTGTGAAGAAGCTGTGTTGTTGAAGTTGATTAGGTTGATGAGATTGGGATGGTTGAGGCTCAGGGAGTGCATGTGGTTGCTGAGCAGTGGGTGCTTGAACCTGGCCTGGTTGTGGCATGTAATAGCAGGGGTATGGATATGGCATTGGCCCCTGTGGAACAAAATATGCAGGAGATTGTGGTTGATGATAACCAGATGTGGCCCTCAGGTTGTTGCCCTCTGTTTGGACTATTGCCAGGGAAAGTCACAAAAGGTGCAGGAGAGTTAGATCCAGATGATCTACATTCTCTTGCAAAGTGCCCAAGCCTGTGGCATTTATGGCACTTCAACTTACTCTTGTCAAAACCAACTTTGGTTTTGCCAGAGAGTCCTGGGAATTTCCTTCCAGTTCTTTTGTAGAACTTCTGAGATCTGATATTTATCAAGGCCATTTGGCTCAAAATATCCATCTCTTCTAAGTCATCATCAGCAATCCCCTTGAGATCATCCATGATGAAACATAGATTGTCACTATTACTACCAGCAGAATAACTATCAACACTCACAAAGGCAGGCTCAGAAGTGTTTGTAGAGAAATCAATATGCTCATCATACTGGCTTTCAGATGACGCATATTCTGACTCTTGATGTCCAATCAGGGCGTGTTCCCTTGGACAAAATCCTCAGTGAGCTTGCCAGATGAAACCAATTTCCTTTTCTGCTCTATCTCTCTCTCGAATGTAAGCAGTTTCCCATGAAGTTGGGTGAGAGATAGGCGATCAACATCAGCATTTGAGCGTAGAACAATGGTATATGTGTTCCATCTCTCAGGCAGTGATCTTAAGAATCTATGGTTCATCTGACTCCTGGTATATTCATGTTTAACCATTTTCAATTCAGAGATTAAACATGAAAACCGCTCAAATTGTTGAGTCAGAGTCTCACCCTTTCTATGAGAGAAAGTCTCATATTGTTGGGCGAGGATTTCCCTGTTGTTTGCTAAAACCTCATCAGTACCACCAAATTGTTCTTTGATGGCATTCCAGAGGTCATGAGCAGACTCACAATGCAGAAGCCCAGAGTAAATCTCATTAGGAATAGCCATAGCCAAAATTCCATGGGCTTTTGCATCGATTTCAAACAACTTCTTGTCCTCATCGGAGTATTGCTCCTTCTTCTTTGGAACCAACTGGTTTGTTTCCGGATCATTCACCATTGGCTTATGTGGTCCATGTACCACAGAGGTCCAACAACCTGAGCTATTGACAGACAGGTGATGGAGCAATCTTCTCTGCCAAATGTTATACTCATTCCTCACCAAGATCGGAGGCTTGGTAGAGGATCCAGTATTGAAAGGATCATTCGAAGAAGTAGTCATTGTGGAAAATCAGACAGATTCAAGTAAAATCACAATAAATTTAGCTCAAAACCACACAGAACCTCAAATAAAACGGCCAGAAGCGATACACTCTCAATCTCTATAACAGATCCTTGCGAATTTTGCTAATTCGATTAAACTTAGAGCTATTGAACAGTTTCAATGATCAATTGTTAGATCGATCAATGATTAACCGGCTCTGATAAATCTCAGCCCTTGGTTTAATCGATTGAACAGTTTCAGCAGGAATAGCTCAGAATTAGACAAATTCAAACAAGAACAATTGATATAAAACGATAAAAGAATTTTGTTATAGAGAGAGAAATATCCGACAAAAGGAATATTGCATTAAGATTGTCGGCCTCAAAGGCACGATTACAGGTGAGTCATCTTTCCTTATAAAGGAAAGAATGACGTAGGCTGATGTCACCTGAAAGTGACATGTAACCGTTTTATAACTACTGATGTTTAACAACTACTGAAGATGTCAACAACTGACATCTTCTTACAAATGTTCCTAAGTGTTAAACATCTTATTTACAACTACTGAAAAACATAAAACTACTGAACTACAACAACTGAAGAACAACCTCTTCAGTTGTTTACAAGTACTGAAAAGAAAAGTAAACAAACTACTGAAAGGAAAAGAAAACTACTGAAGAAGAAAAACCATCACAACAACTGAAGAAGCCCTCTTCAGCTGTTGTCATCAGCTGTTAACATCAGCTGATGTCTTCAGTACTTAAACATCAGACTTTGTCTTTCAGCTGTTGATCTTCAGTCTTTGTCTTCAGTACTTGTTGAAGTCTTCAGACTTTAGATCTTCAGCTGTTGTCTCAGTCTTTGTCTTCAGTACTTCAGACGTACTTCAGCAGTTGTATTCTTCAGACTTTGTAGAACAGCTGATCAGGTCTTCTTCAGCTATTGTGATGTCCTGTGGAACTTAGAGGTTTCTCTGATCAGGCTCATTGGTTCTTTTGGTCCAACAATGGTTGATGAGGATGGCACGGGCGGCTACTCGGCTCTTTTGGGATGGCATCCATTTATTTAATGCTTTCATGATGTAATGCAACAATGTATTTTGTAACTGATTAACGCTGCATTATTTGGCAAAAGTTTTTATAATGAAATGAGATGTCATTTTGAATGTTTCCGCTGCAATATTTCATGAGGTAATTGTAATTATGTTTTACGTGCGATGAGAACCCAACTGTAAGCGTCCCGGGAACGAGGCCTTACAAGTTGGTATCAGAGCCAAAGTTTCAGTGAAATGGGAATTTTCATAATAAACCTTAACTTAAACTGAGAATGGGATGGAAAGAAAATGGGATGCCAATCTGAGTAGCTGCGTGCCATCAGGTATTTTCGTAAAGTTAACCGGTTTTATGTGCGCATGGTATGTGGTTATGTGTTGTTTGTAGATTTAAATACTGATGTAGTCAGAAAAGTAATGCTCGGGGTGTGAAGAGTAAAGTAAGTGGCTAATCACAACTGGCCACTGTAATTAGGGACTTACTATACTTGACATAAACTGAGCTGTTCCCTTGAATGACCGTGTTGGTGTTTGAATCTTTCAGTGTGCGTGTGAATGGCTAGCGGTAGATCTTCGAAGCTTCAGGGGTGGAGGTCATAGTGCTGAACCGCGACCTAAGAGAGGAGACCCAGGGTTGAGAAGGTGGTTCATGAAGAACCAGAGACCCCTCATCCGGAGGGTGGCGACGAGAGCGCCAATCTGAGAGCCTCAGTAAAGGAGGTTGTGGTGGAGGAAGTTCATCAGGTCATGCAGACGATTCTACCATCTTAGAAGGTGTGCAGACGATTCTACCATCATATTAATGACATATCCATGCATGAAATCAAGTTTAGTCTGGCGGAGGTTGCCTATTTCCTCCTCTCTCGAGGTCTCAGACATAACCTCCTTGGGGTAAATCCCAGTGTCTAAGGTCAAACGCAATAGCATGATCTATGAAGATCTCTTCGGGTTCAATACCTGGATTGATAAAACAACTCGGTGCGCAGAGGGAAACGGAAGATCCAATAGAAGCATCCCGTAAAGAGTAAGCACAAGGGCTCCCTCACAGGGTGAAATGATCACGAAACAAATAGATAAACGAACAAGTAATGAGGAACACGTATGAGATATAAAATGCACACAACCCTGGCATGCAAATCTACATGAAGGTTCCTGGGTTATAGTCTAGGTCAAGTGTATTGCCTAATTCTCTAAAACCTGGCTCTGATACCAGTCTGTCACACCCCCGCTAAGAGCGGAAACACGGGGATGTAACGAGACGGGAATCGTCATAACACATGGTAAATGATAGAGATACAATATGATAAATGATAACAAGCGAGTCATGACGACACCCGACAACAAGGGGGCTTATGTCGTGTTTAGTCAGTATTCACGACAACATAGCCATAAGCATAAACATGAAATAAGATAATCATAGATAATAACATTGTATGCAATTCCCACAACCCGGGAACAAGTTACAAAGTGTAATGTTGTTCGAAACAGATACAACAATTATTTTTAGAATGACAAGTTTAGCCCGAAAATGCATCCTAGGGTCTCCACTAAGGCAGCACACCTAGAACCTCAGTTAGCATTATCACCTGAAAAGATATGCTCAAAATGGTCAACAAAATTGTTGGTGAGCTCGCAGGTTTACATGTAAATACGTAATTGATGCTGTATAAAGTTGTTGCAGAATACCGTGCATACAGCTATAAGTAAGCAAAATCACATGACAAGAGCTTTACAACCAAACCTAACGACATACACAAAGAATCTTGTCAGAATATATTCACCCAAGGCCCGTTCCTGGCATCTGTTGGTACTAACTAGTATACCAACACGAGGGTGGGGGTGTCAACCCAAGTAGTACTACCAATACCTATCTGTCAGTTCCCACACTGGAATTAAATGGTTCCAAGCATGTATCAGATAAGTACCCACAAAACAGTAGCACGTTGATTCCAAGTATGTAAATTGTATGTATGTGTACAACATGAAAACGGGTGAGCATACTTTTCCCCCAAGTTTGTAAACGATTGTAAGTAGTATAAGCATAAAAGGGGCCACGAAACTCACATGTTAAGTGGTAAGTATGAATGATCAAGATTCCCAACAGTTGAATGCAATGAACAGTCAAACACCTATTGACAGTTATTGTTAAGCATTAATGACGTGTAAAGCGTATAATAATGTTTGGTCGGTTCGGGTTGCATCGGTTCGGTCGTGGGTAGCACACACACAAGCGGACACACGAATCAAATCTTATGTAGATCCAAGTACTAAGAGTAGTCGTCATTGCTTATGACACCCGTATAAAGATCTCATTGTTATAAAAGATAGCACTTGTTAAGTATTTGTAGTTCCAAATGGGTTGTCGATAATTGTAAAATAGTAGGTTGATTTCAATTGAAATAATATGTGCATGTTGATAGCGTTGACTTTAATCTTTGTGGTCAAGCAATGACACTTTTACTACCTTATCATCATCAGACGTTCAAGAAGGGAATGCACACACACAGCATCATCAGTCACACAACAGGACCAGACGCTCGACTCAACACTCCATTCGTACGAATCAACCTTCAATCGTACAAATCAACTTCATTGGCATGATTGAACTTCATTCGTACGACTGGCATTCAGTCGTACCACACAACACCCAATCGCATGACTTAACCTCCATACGCACGAATCAACCTTCATTCGTACGAATCACCTTCATTCGTACGACTGAACCTTCATTCGTACGATTGGCCTTCAGTCGTGCGATACACGCACAGTCGCATGCATTCATTCATCCGCATTGACTCAATCGCACACACATTCATCCGCATTGACTCAATCGCACACACATTCATCCGCATTGACTTAATTGCACACACATTAATCCGCATTGACTCAATCGCATGACATTCCCAGTCGCACGACTCAGTCGCCCGAATGACACAGTCGCATGACTCAGTCGCACGACTCACCCAGTCGCACGGCTCGGTCGCATGACAGACCCAGTCGCCTGAACTGTAGGTTCGCGACTGCTGAAGTGCAGAGTAGCCTTCGGCTGCCCCGAGCACGGGTTTTACACAACAAGGACTTCCAGAAACACACAACAAACACGCACAAACAAGAAGCACACGTAGAAAGTCATCACACGCACCCACACGACCACTTGTGTTCGAGTTGACTTGACACCCGAAACCCTAGAAATGGACAGCAGCAAAACGAGCAAGAAATGGACAACCAAGGTCGTCTACCTGCAAGGATGGAGTAGACTAAGTTGTAGATGAAGCCTAGACGAAGAAAACGAGGCCAAATGGAGCGTTTTTGGTGCAAAAGTGAAGGAGATAAGTAAAGAAGAAGAAGAAGAAAGTGAAGAAGAAATGGAGAAGATGAAGAAAATGGCTGGGAATGGGGTTCTTATACCCATTCCAGGTTTGCAAAATGTCAACTTTAATCCCTGCACTTAGCCCCCGAGTTCCCAAAGTTTGTTTCGGTTGAAAACGACTTTAAAATGTTCATTATATTAATGTTAAAAGCGTGTTTTATGGTAATTGATAACTTAAAATGATTTTATTAATGATAATGGTTATAATTAAAATGATATATTTGGTGATAATGGTGATAAAATTTATAAATGGTTTAGGCTTAGCACACGTTTACGGAGGAAGTACAGGCACAAGGGTAATAAAGCAAACATGATTCCTTAAAACAGGAGTTCATGAAGAAGAGGAATAATAATTAAAATAATTCTATGGTTAATTATGTTGTTCGACGGACCTTAAGGTGATGGATGTCACAAGTCTACCAGGATTTCTGAGATGATAGAGAACTGTTACATAGAACTTGAGGGTCATAAGTTTCCTGTTAGACCGTTTGTGATGACCTTAGGTGGTTTCGATTTGGTTCTTGGGATGGATTGGTTAGCAGACTTCGAGGCGAACATTGTGTGTCGCAAGAAGATGATTTAGCTATCAGCGCCTGACGGGAGTTCGGTGACGGTTTATGGTGATCGGGTCACGCCAATTCCGAAAGTGATTTCGATGGCAGTGTCGGGAAAGTGTATGAGGCATGGATGTAGTGCCTATTTGGCCTACGTAAAGGATGTGGATACGCCAGCACCACAACTGTCTGATGTGCCGGTTGTGTGTGATTTCCCAGACGTGTTCCCGGAAGACTTACCAGGAGTGCCACCAGATAGAGAGATCGAGTTTCAGATTGATCTGATACCGGGTGCCCAACCTATTGCCAAGGCACCGTATCGATTAGCTCCGACAGAGATGAAAGAGCTAATGGAGCAGTTGCAAGAGCTGCTTGATAAGGGGTTCATTAGACCGAGTATCTCTCCTTGGGGTGCTCCGGTCTTATATGTGAAGAAGAAAGACGGTAGTATGAGGATGTGCATCGACTATCGAGAGCTGAATAATTTGACGATAAAGAACTGATACCCCTTACCAAGAATCGATGATTTGTTTGATCAGCTTCAAGGTGCCAGTTGGTTTTCAAGGATAGATCTTTGATCGGGCTACCATTAGTTGAAGGTGAAGGAGCAGGATATCCCTAAAACAGCTTTTCGCATGCACTACGGTCACTAAGAGTTTCTTGTCATGTCCTTTGGTTTAACCAATGCGCTAGCTGCTTTTATGGATCTGATGAACCATGTGTGTTTGCCTATGTTGGATAAATCAGTGATTGTGTTTATTGATGATATCCTGATTATTCGAAGAGTGAGATTGAGCATCCCGGTCACATTCGGGAGGTTCTGGAGATGTTGAGGGAGAAGTTGTATGCAAAATTCTCCAAGTGAGTGTTTTGGTTGCGTGAAGTTCAGTTCTTGGGTCATGTAATGAATCCCGACGGCATTATGGTGGACCCGGCTGAGGTGGAGGCAGTGATGCAATGGAAGTCTCCAAAGATGCCATCTGAGATTCGTAGTTTCTTGGGTTTGGCGGGCTACTACAGAAAATTCATCCAAGACTTTTCTAAGATCGCTTCTCCACTAACCAAGTTGACCCGAAAAGATGTGAAGTTTGTATGGGGTCAAGCTCAAGAGAAGGCATTCGAAGAATTGAAGGCGAGATTGACTCAAGCTCCTGTTCTGTCATTACCCGATGGAAGCGAAGATCTGGTGGTTTATTCTGATGCTTCCTACTCGGGGTTGGGGTGTGTGTTAATGCAGAGAGGGAAGGTTATAGCCTATGCATCCCGACAATTGAAGATTCATGAGGTCAATTATCCTACTCATGACTTGGAGCTAGCAGCCATGGTCTTTGCACTAAAGATTTGGAGGCACTATCTGTACGGGACGAAGTGCACCATATTAATGACCATAAAAGCTTGAAGTGCTTCTTCGAGCAAAAATATCTGAACATGAGCCAGAGGAGATGGTTAGAACTTATCAAGGATTATGTTTGTGAGATCCATTACCATCCGGGCAAAGCTAACGTGGTAGTTGATGCCCTTAGCCAAAAGAAAAGGCCCGAACCGATTCGGGTGAAAGCATATCAACTGATCATGACCTCTGATGTGATGAAGCAAGTCAAAGATTTTCAAGATGATGCACTGAAAGAAGATCATCTTAACTCTGAGAGGATGAGAGGTCTGGTTGGGGAATTGGGTGAAAACACACTTGGTGTTAAAACCCGATTTGAACGGGTGTGGATTCCTCGTTTTGGGGATCTACGGGTGAAGATAATGAATGAGGCTCACAAGACTCAATACTCCATTCATCTTGGTGCCACAAAGATGTACCAAGACATGAAGAAGAATTATGGTGGCCGGGTATGAAGCGCGATGTGGTGGAGTATGTGAGTAAGTGCCTTACTTGCTTACAAGTGAAGGCTGAGCATCAAAAGCCGTATGGGAAAATCCAATCTTTGGATATACCGGAACGAAGTGGGAGCACATCACCATGGATTTCATTATGAAGCTGTCGCGTACTCCGAAAGGGTACAATGCCATATGGGTGATTGTCGACCGTCTGACGAAAAGTGCTCACTTCCTACCGATCCGCGAGATACATTCATCTGAGAGGTTGGCTGACCTGTTCATCAAGGAAATTGTAACTCATCATGATGTGCCGGTGTCTATTGTATCTGATCGTGACACCCGGTTTACATCCAAATTCTGGAAAAATTCCATGATGCCATGGGGACGAGGTTACATATTAGCACGACTTATCATCCCCAAACTGATGGTCAGTTAGAAAGGACCATTCAGACATTGGAGGACATGCTTCAGGCATGTGTGATTGATTTTGGGGGAAGTTGGGATAACCACCTACCGTTAGCCGAATTCTCATACAACAACAGCTATCATGCCAGCATCGGTATGCCATCATACGAGATGCTATACGGTAGGAGATGCAGGACACCCGTTTGTTGGGGTGATATTAGTCAGAAGGAATTGGGGAGCGTCGAGGTAATCGAGGCTACGACTGAGAAGCTTGAAAAGATCAAGGCCTTCATGAAGGCAGCCAAAGATAGACAGAAGTCGTATGCTGATAAGCGACGCAGACCGATTGAGTTCCAGGTGGGTGATCAGGTTATGTTGAAGGTCTCACCTTGGAAGGGTATTATCCGATTCAGGAAGCGGGGCAAGTTGAGCCCAAGGTATATAGGCCCTTTTCGAATCATTTCTTGAGTTGGAGAGGTGGCCTATAGATTGGAGTTACCAGATGAGTTACGTGGAATCCACCCGACATTCCACGTATCTCATCTAAGGAAGTGCTTGGCGGATGAAGACATGATTATTCCATTGGAGGATATCGAAGTAGACAAAAGGCTCAATTATGTGGAGCAACCAGTGGCAATCATCGATAGAAAAGAGAAAAGGCTGAGAAATAAAGTGGTTCCGCTTATGTGTGTACAGTGGAAGCACAAGAAGGGATCTGAGTCAACGTGTGAGACTGAGGAAGAAATAAGACAACATTATCCACATTTGTTCAAGGAAAAACATGTTTCAGGGACGAAACCTATTTAAGGGGGTGGACTTGTAACACCCGATTATTTATCTCTTTTGAAGCCGACGAATGGAGAAAAAGAAATAAAGTCCAACTTCGAGGGACCAAACTCGCCAACAAGAGAAAGTTGGGGAACTGGGAGTATTTAAGGAGAGGGCAACCCTTTACCCTCTCCCCACACCAATATTTCAGCCAAGAAAAGAGAGGAGAAGAGAGAAAGGAAGAAAAGAGGAAAAAGTGTTGGTTCGGGTTGGTTAGAGTAGCTAAAATCGTTAAGAAGCGAGTCAAATCGAAGCACCACATGTTGTGGTCGCTTGTGTGAGTTCTAGGACCCCACTTTTACTTGTTTTCAAATGATTTTGGGGCTGGAAACATAGAAAACCTGTTTTTTTAATGTATGCATGTTTGACCCGTTTGTGTATGTGTATGTGTGTGTATGATGCGTTTGAGCCTTGATTGTGAGCTTGTGTGTGCTTGAATGGTGTTGTGGTAAGCATCCTTAAGGTTTAGGATGGTCTAGTTGGGCTTAAAATGGGTTTAGATGAGTTTGGAGGCCGAAAACCCTCGGCTGCAGTCGGGATGAACTGCATTCTGCATCAGCTAGGGCTAGGCGATCGACTGGAGACCGAATGGAGGCCATACGGCCGAATAGGGTGCGATTGAGGTCCATTCATACTATTGAAAAGCTAGTCGCATGGAGGTCATGCGATTGAAAGTCCAGTCGCATAAGGGTTCATCCGCATTAGTCCCATTCGCATAAGGTCCATCCGCATTAGTCCTATTCGCATAAGGTCCATCCGCATTAGTCCATTCGCATGATTGGATGTTCATTTGCATGAATGTTCATCCGCATTGGTTCATTCACATGATGCTCAGTTGCATGGAGGCCATGCGACTGAAGGATGTCCATACGCCCGAATAGGGCTGTTGCACCCGAGGAACAGTGTAGTGTAACTTCTGACTTTCGGGGGAAAGTGCAGATGTAAGTTTTGACGTAAAGGTTCCTGTAAGAGCATGTAAGATATCGATTGAGACCTTAGAGAGCACGTTGGACATGATGATGATGAGGTTGCATGATATGCATGTTATGTATATATGATGTTGCCCTGTATGTTGATGATGACTGTGCATGTTATGTTCCTTGTTACGATGTATGTTTATCTTTCCTGTGGCTTTACGTGTGATGTTAATGAATAAATGAAGTATTATGTAACATAAAGTTAAAGATAAATAAAAGAGGAACATGAAGTAAGAATGCATGCATTAACGAGTAATGAAAGTAGAGATAGTCTTGTAAGCATGGTATGTACGCCGGGGTCTTTCATTGTGATTGACCATTTGCATAGAACTATTGCTGCATACCTTAGGTACTGTGACCACGAGGTGCGATGCACCGTTATAGAAGGTCTATGATAGGCCTAGGTCTAGAACCATGAATAGAAAGGTATCGCATATGGCAATGGTACACCTACATTCTTACCTTAGGTACTGTGATCACGAGGTGCAATGCACCGTTATAGAAGGTCTGTGACAGGCCTAGGTCCAGAACCATGAACAGAAAGGTATTGCATAGTAAACCTAAACTTTACCTTAGGTGCTACGACCATGAGGTGCGGTGCACCTCTATAGAAGGTCTGTGATAGGCCTAGGTCCAGTACCATGAATAGAAGGGTAAGGTTTATGGTTGATAGAAGGGAAAAGTAAAGAATGAAACATGAAAGATTAAAGAAGATAATAATGATATTATCTGTATGTACATATGATGAATGATCACGAACGAATGTAAAGTATAGTATGATTTTGAAAGAAAGTAAAGAACGGTTTTATGAAAGAAAAGTATGTTTTATTATAAAACTAGAACTCACTCAGCAACACTAACTTTTATGTGTTTCCAGTTGGCAGGTAATGGTTGTTGAGGATGGCACGGGTGGCTACTCGGCTCTTTTGGGATGGCATCCATTTATTTAATGCTTTTGTGATGTAATGCAACAATGTATTTTGTAATTGATTAACGTTGTATTATTTGGCAAAAGTTTTTATAATGAAATAAGATGTCATTTTTGAATGTTTCCGTTGCAATATTTTCATGAGGCAATTGTAATTATATGTTTTACGTGCGATGAGAACCCAACTGTAAGTGTCCCGGGAACGGAGCCTTACAATTACCCACATCCACTCTTTCACCTCAACCACCCAAACTTCCCATTCTTCAACCCAAAACTCTCCCTAGAACCTCTGAACCTCAACCCACCCAACAACCATCCAAACCATCCCCTCAGCCTTCTCAAAATCTCTCTCTTGAGGAGTTCAAGGTAATCAAGACCAAGCTCATCAACTACATAACTCTGAGCGAAGTCTCATGTGATGAAGATTTTATCAACATTACCTATGTTAATGGATCCTCTTGTTCCCTCACAAGAGATCAATTTCTTGATTTACCTAGAGGAACACTGGATCAGGCAGCTAGACTTCTAGGACTCAACTCAGATTCATTAAATGATGAAGAGAAGAAACTTAGAAGGAAACTGGTGACTCTGCTGGATACCAAGAAAGAGGACAACATTCCCAGTCAGTCTCTTGTGCCTAGAAAGAAAATAGTCCGATGGAGGTTCGACGAAACTTCTCACAACTTTGTTGTGGAAAGGGAAAATGGCGAAGTCAATAGACTTAATGCAACCTCTCTGCTACACTCCAGCAGGTTTGATATTGTTGAGTTAGCAGAGAAGTCATTCTCCAACCCCTCCAACTCTGAAGCTGTTGCACTCATCAGAAATCATCTCAGCAACCTTCACCTAGCTGAGCTAACTGCAAAGGCTCAGATTGAAGAAGAGTTGAGATTGAGAAGATAGGAAGACAAGGAAAGACCTCCTACCAAAGGCACTGCCTTTCTACAGATGGTGGAGGGTCCATAATTGGAACCTATAGTTAGATGGGAATATGATTACAGTTCCCATCAACTAACTCTTTTCAGAGGGCAACAACAGAGGGTACATGTTATCCAAGGTGACAGACTGGACTTCTTGTCTACCAAGGATCTGTACAAACTTCTCAGCACCACATCAGGGAAGAACAAGGAGACGGACAAATATTTACTCTCCTTGGTGCTGAAAGTTTTGAGAAGCAGAAACAAGTGAAGTTTTGGTAGCATCAGCCTAGGGGGAGTTTGTTGGATCAAGAAGAAGGCTAATGCAACCAAAACTAAGTCACTTAGATAATTTTTGGTGCTGCATGCAAAGGCTTCTGAAGCTCAGCATGGAACTTCCGAAGGTTGTAGAGCTCTTCCGAAGACAATGTGAAAGATCAACTTCCGAAGACAGAACTCTACTTCCGAAGTCAAGTGTATACTTCCGAAGTTCAAGTCTTAGAAGAATAAGCTGAAGACCACTTCCGAAGTATGTTGAAAAGAAGAAGTCTCCAAGCCTTGGAAGAAGCAGTCTCTTCCGAAGTATAAGTGGCTTCAGAAGTACTTACTCTTCCAAAGCCATTTAACCTTCGGAAGACACTACCATGAACCAGTGGACACAAGTATGGTCTCTGACACTCCGCTCCAGACTTCTGATACTGTATGGCTTCTTCCTAAAGAGCCGTGTACTTGACCATACTTTATTCCACTCTTCACCTTTTCATGATAGTACAAGTTACCAACTTTAGTTTGTGACAAAAGGTAAGTCAGGGACATGTCCTGACTACCAAATCTCAGATAAGACTTTATCCAAGATACCTTAAACTTTAGTCTTGTAGTATAGACTTTAGCTATAGGATCCCAGGTGGTATCAAAGTATATCCGGCTGTAGGTAGTATTATATATAGGTTTTCTGTGTAACTCATTCCATACCACTGCTTGTAAGAGTCTTGTATTATTGAGTTGAGAAGCAATATATAAAAGTACCTTGAAAATTACTTCCTGTGTTCTTTATTACTTTCTATATTGTGATCAACTCTTACTGATTCTATCTTAACCCGAGTGTTGTTCTAGGTGAGTTTGAGAGAAAACATAAGTGTTTAGTGACAAACATCGATCCTGCAGGATCTTATCATTAAGAAGATTATAACTCGTCAGGTTGTACCGGTGTCTATTGTGTCAGATCGTGACACCCGGTTTACATCCAAATTCCGGAAGAAATTCCACGACGCCATGGGGACGAGGTTACACATTAGCACGGCTTATCATCCTCAGACTGATGGTCAGTCCAAAAGGACCATCCAGACATTGGAGGACATGCTTCGGGCATGTGTTATTGATTTTGGGGAAGTTGGGATGACCACTTACCGTTAGCTGAATTCTCATACAATAACAGTTATCATGCTAGCATTGGTATGCCACCTTATGAGATGCTATATGGTAAGAGATGTAGAACACCCGTTTGTTGGGGTGATATTGGTCAAAAAGAACTAGGGAGCGTCGAGGTAATCGAGGCTACGATTGAGAAGCTTGAAAAGATCAAGGCCTTCATGAAGGCAGCCAAAGATAGACAGAAATCGTATGCTGATAAACGACACAGACCGATTGAGTTCCAGGTGGGTGACCGGGTTATGTTGAAGGTCTCACCGTGGAAGGGTATCATTCGCTTCAGAAAGCGGGGAAAGTTGAGCCCGAGATACATAGGCCCTTTCCGAATCATTGCTCGAGTAGGAGAGGTGGCCTATAGATTGGAGTTACCAGATGAGTTAAGTGGAATTCACCCGACATTCCACGTATCTCATTTAAGGAAGTGCTTGGCTGATAAGGATATGATTGTTCAGCTGGAGGATATCGAAGTAGACGAACGACTCAATTATGTGGAGCAACTAGTGGCAATCATCGATCGAAAAGAGAAGATGTTGAGAAATAAAGAGGTTCCTCTTGTGCGTGTACAGTGGAAGCACAGGAAAGGATCTGAGTCTACGTGGGAGACAGAAGAAGAAATGAGGCGGCATTAACCACGTTTGTTCGAGGAATAACAGGTTTTGGGGACGAAACCTATAGGGGGGGACTTGTAACACCCGGATATTTTCTTTGAAGCCGACGAAAGAAGAAAAGAAATAAAGTCCAAAGTCGAGGGACCAAACTCGCCAACGAGAGAAAGTTGGGTGAGTGGAGGTATTTGAAGGGAGAGGGCAGCCCTTACCCTCTCCCCACACCCAAAATTCAGCTAAAGAGAGAAAGGGAGAAGAAAAGGGGAGAAAAAGAAGAGAAGGGTTGGTTCGAGTAGATTCAAGCGTGCAAAATCGTCGTGTAGCGGGTCTAAACAAAACTCTACTTCTCGGTGTTGATTGTGTGAGTTCTAGGACCCCTCTTTTAAACGTTTTTAGTTGATTTTGGGGCTGGAACACATCTAAAAACCCGTTTTTGTATGTGTGCGTTGACCCATTTGTATGTGTTAGCGTGTGATGCGTTGGGAGTTTATTTCGGGTCTTGTGTGTGCTTGAATGGTGTTGTGGCATGCATTCCTAAGGTTTAGGATGGTTTATTTGGGCTTAGGATGGGTTTGGATGAGCTTGGAGGTAAAAAATGGCAGATTGGGTTCGGGATGAACTGCATTCTGCATTAGCTAGGGCTAGGCGACCGAATGGAGGCCATACGGCCGAATGAGGTGCGATTGAGGTTCATTCGCACGATTGGGGGCCAATCGCATGAGGAGTCATGCAACTGAGAGCCCATTCACATAAGTGCTCATCCGCATTAGTTTCATCCGCATTAGTTCCATTCGCATGGGACTCATCCGCATTGAGTTCATCCGCATGAGGTCCATTCGCATGGGTGTTCATTCGCATAGGTGTTCATCCGCATTGTTCCATTCACATGATGTGTAGTCGCCTGAAGGCCATGCGATTGAAGGGTGCCCATACGCCCAAGTAGGGTTGGTGTACCTGGGGAAAACGTAGTTTATGTACTGACTTTCGGGGGAAAGTGCAGATGTAAGTTTTGACGTGGAAGATTCTCGCAAGTTCATGTAAGATGACTGTTTTGGCCTTAGAGGTTATGTTGGGCATGATATTGATGATGATGTTGCATGATTATGCATGATGTATGTTATGTATGTATGGTGTTGCCCTGTATGATGATGATGATTGTGTATGTTGATGTTCCTTATTATGATGTATGCTTATCTTTCCCATGGCTTTACGTGTTACGTTAATGAATGAATTGAAAGTATTATGTAACGTAAAGTGGAAGATAATGAAAAGAGGAACATGATGAATGCATGCATTAACGAATGATGAAAGTAAAGAAAGTCTTGCAAGCCTTATATGTCAAAAGACGCCCCTTTGTAAGGTGTTAGCCCAACGGTGTGCAGGTTCGCTACCCCGGGAAGATGCACATCGTGGTCTTTCTTTGTGATTGACCATTTGTATTGGACTATTGTTTCATACCCTAGGTACTGTGACCAAAGGTGCGGTGCACCATTATAGAAGGTCTATGATAGGCCTAGGTCCAGTACCACGAACAGAAGGGTATTGCACATGGCAATGGTACACCTAAACTTTACCTTAGGTACTGTGGCCAGAGGTGCTGTGCACCGTTATAGAAGATCTATCATAGGCATAGGTCCGGTACCAGGAAATATAAGGGTAAAGTTTATGGTTTGAAAGAAAGAAAAGATGTAATGATGAAAGAATGTGAAAGTTAATGAAAGGAAGTTAAAGAATGAATGATGAAGATAATAATGATAATATCTATGTGTACGCATGTTGTGTGATCGCATGAATGTAAATAACGGTTTTAACGAAAGAAAAGTATGTTTTATTATAAAACTAGAACTCACTCAGCAACGCTGACTTTTATGTGTTTCCAGTTGGCAGGTAATGATTGCTGAGGATGGCACGGGGCGGCTACTCAGCTCTTTTGGATGGCATCCATTTCTATAATGCTTTTGTGATGTAATGCAACATGTATTTTGTAACTTGTTAACGATGTATATTTTGGTAATTCCGCTACAATGTTTTATGAAAGACAAATGTATTTATATGTTTTAATTGCGATGATCGATCAGCTGTGAGCATCCCGGGAACGGGGCCTTACAGTTTTTAAAAAATCACTTTTTATAATTTTTTTCAAAAATAACCATTTTAAAGTATTTTGTTTCAAAAGATTTAGTGTTTTTGAAATTTCATATAATATAAAAGTTTTATTTTTTTATTATTTCTATTATAGTAAAAAGATGTAATTTTTAATTCCTTTAACAAAATCTATTTTAAAAAGAATAAATAAGAGAGATAAATATAGTAATTAATAAAATTGTTTTTTTAATAAGAAAGAGAAATTAGTTTGAGTATTTAAATTATAATAATACTATTTTTGAGAAAAAATTATATAAAGATGTGTATAAGGACATGTGGCAAAAAAATGAGTTAGGAGAATAGGGTTGTTTAAAGTTCGCGGCTTGAAGTTCGCTCGAAAAAAGATCGAAAAAGCTCGGTTCGAAAAAGCTCGTGACTAAACGAGCCGAGCCGAGCCGGCTCGGTTTCTAAACGAGCCGAACTCGAGCTAGGGGTGGCTCGGCTCGTAGCTCGATATATTATATATATATATTATATATTATATATTATTATTATTATTATTATTATTATTATTAACCCCAAACCCTAATAAACCCACCTTGTAACTCCTGATTCCCATTCTTCAATCTGCAGCCACACACAACCACCACCCACCACCCACAACTCCACCTGTAGCCACACACAGCCACCACCCACCTCGCGAGTCGCGGCCACAGTCCACAACCACCCACCTCATGACCACGAACCTACGACTGCGACAACCACACATAGCCACCACCCACTGCCGATGGCCCTGCGACCTTGCGACCTGCGACCGCCGACGGCCCTGCGACCTGTGACCTTGCACCCTGCGACCGCCGACGAACCTGTGACCTGCGACCTTACGAGCTTGTAAGTGTTCTTTAGTCTTGACTTCTTGTATTTAAACGGTCGATGAAGCAGGATCAAAAATCTCATCCGAAATGCAAACGGTCGATGTATTAAGGATATTTGTAACGAGATATTCTTGAATCGGTACCCCTCAATAATAAAAGAATTTCCAACATATATAGTTTATAGAGTATAAACCGTAAAGTGATAGGGTCCGAACCATCGTAATCCGTGTTAAAACGAACCCGGTCCGGTTAACCTCCGTCGTTCAAAACAGAAACCCTCCATAAACCCTACACCAAAATCAACCACCAACGAAACCACAACCACCGCAATCCACCGGAGCCCAATGGAAGAACCCACCGACACCACCACCACCTTCACCGGCGACTCCGACATCTGCCACCAACTCCTCCACCGCTACGGCAACTCCGCCGCCCCGCAGCATCGCCACCTCTGCGCCACCGCCGCCGCAATCCGCTCCATCATCCAATCGGAGTCGCTACCTCTCTCCCCCCTCTCATACTTCGCCGCCACCATCGACGCTCTCTCCGACACCTCAACAACAACTCATGACGTTGACGCAGTGTCTGCGCTATCGTCGTTTTTGTCGATTGTGTTGCCTCTGGTCCCCGAGAAGTCTATAGCGACGGATAGGCGGCGGAGGCGGTGGAGATTGTGGTGCGGATGGTGGAGAATGAATGTGAGGGTTTGCCGGTGTCGACGGTGAGGGCGTTGGTTAAGTGTTTGGGGGTGTTGGTGGAGTTTTGTGATTTGGAGGATTGGGAATCGGTGAAGTTAGGGTTTCGGATGCTTATGAAGTACTCGATTGATAAGCGTCCGAAGGTATGTGTTAATTTGTGCAAATGCTGACGATAATCAATGGACAATGGTTATAGTAGTAGGTTGCTTATTGTTTACCGTAGAATTAATAAAGGGGATGAATGAGAATGGACTTTTGGCAATGGCTGAATAATTAGACGTCTATTTGTTGTTCTGTCGTAATGTATGATGGTGGGCAATTAATCAGGATTACTCGTAATTAATCAGATTTATGTGAATTATCAAACTTATATGCACATATACAAAATTCTTTTAAATTCTATATATAAATTTTCAATTGGACCATTTCTGGCCGAAATTTGAACTGAATTTGACTGCCTATCGATTTTAAGGCTGATCAGGTGAAATCACAGCGGTTACCCAGAGATTATCGTTTAATCACTGATTAGTCCTGATTTTTACAAGATTGATGTTGGGTTTAATGGCCAAGACATTGGAGTTAGTGGTGATGCTCCCCTTGAGTCAAGGGTTTGAGCTTGGTCTGTGACGGATTGGTGTAAAGTGATTGTGGTGTAGATTAATGAGAAGATTTAGAGTGTGTGAGTTTGCCCGTTCCAAAAAAGAAAAAAAATGTGTACTTGCAAATGTATAAATGGCTACTTAGTGTAAGGCATAATCAAAGCAAGAAGTATTTCAGACTTGAGGTCTTGATTACTCATGCTCAGTAACACATAATTGGATGTTAGGTTGATGGTTATTCTTTTTAGATTACCTTGTGATTTGCTTCATTTTCTACATGATACAGGTCAGAAAATGTGCTCAAGATTGTGTTGTGAAGCTCTTCAAGACTTTTAAATCTCATATTGTTCCAATAAAGGCAAGCAAGGTGGTGTTAACCTCATTGAAAACTTATATGTTGATGGCAGTTGAAACAGCTGCCTCAAGATCTGTGGATGGATGCAAAGATGATAACTTATCAAAAGGTGAACACCTGGATGTTCTTCATATGTTAAACCTGTTGAAATTATTGATCCCTTGTTTGCCAAGCAAAGTCATATCAGAAGTTGTTATAGAATTACAAAAGGCTATCACTGCCAGGTTCTCAGCATTAACAAGGCATGTTTTTGATGTTATGGGGGAGATATTCAGATTCTTGGAAGCTGGATCTGCTATTCTGGATACTGACAAAATTGTCGCAACACTAGCATCATATATATCTGAGAGACAGAACCCAGTGGACACTCTTTTTTCTGCAGCAGCCCTACTTGATACTTTCCTTACCAAATTTCAACTTGGAGACCCAACCAATGGATATATCATTATTCTTTAATCATTAAGTCTATAGCAGGTAGATATATGTTCTTGCTTGATGTTGTTATTTTTCATGATCACCTAATTAATGATGGGACCAATGAAATTTCAGCTTTCTAAATATTAACATGGAATAGTGTGCTATGAACTTGTAAAGCTCAAGATGCAAGAAACATCAGTATAGATGCAAAATAAAATTTGGATACAGTATATTACCTTTGGCAAAATAATGAAATTTAGAAGAATAACCATGGAAGAGTATAACAGACATATACTTTGATACTTTCTCTCTTATTGTTGAGAAGTTTGACTTCAATTTTTCTAGTGTTGTGAAGTGATGCATTATATGTTATAGAAACACTTTTTGTTGGACACATCAGATGTCTTTGTGGATATGATAGTTGTGGTTATTTGCAGTGCGTTTATTAACTTTATGCTTGTACTTTTAGGTCTCCTGACATCTGAGTCCACTGCTATGAAGGCTTCAAATATTTTAAAAGAAATGGTTAACCGTCATATTGATGTAGAGGTCCTTTCGAGTTCGAAGAAAATGCTTGCAGATGAGAATAATGTTGAATCCAAGGAATCAAGAATAGTGAAATCTTTATGTAATGCACTTCTTAAAGTTGCTAGTACCCAAAAAGGAGTTCCAAATGAGCATATTTTGGCGGTCATCTCTGTTTTATTTCTCAAACTAGGTATGCTCACTTACTAATTCAGTACTAATTGTGCTCAAGCAAACTATGCTCATGCTTATTGCAAATGATACCCCCTGTTAAAAACTTAGTGACACTGGCCATTTACTATGCTTTTGGTATGATAATATTTCTCTTTTTTTCATCAGTGTGTCTATATGCATGTATTATTGTTGTTTCTATAAGCACTTAATACACATTTCTGGTTTATTGTGATTTTTAGGGAAGAGTTCTCATATCTACATGGGGAGTATACTTCTTAAGCTTGCTGCTTTTATGACAGCTGCATCTGGAAATACTTCTGAAGTAAAGCATGTAAGTTCTTTTTTTATTATTTGTTTTCATATAAACACATACGAGCGTGCACACACATACAACACAAACACACACTGACACACATGTACATATTTGATGATTGAGATTGGAAAAATAGTTCTTTGTGATGCTATAGGCTTCAAGATTTTTTATATATTCACTAGCAATGTGTGTATTGGTTAGATGCTATTTGATTAAGATAATGATATGTTTTAATGTTTAATATTTCAGCTTCAGGATTGTATGGGGTCTGCTGTAATTGCTATGGGGCCAGAGAAACTACTTGATGTATTACCTATCTCCCTTGATGCTAATGATCAAACCTGCTCAAATATATGGTTGATACCTATTTTGAAGGAGTATGTTTCTGGTTCATCATTGGGATTCTTTATAGAGAATATAGTGCCTCTAGCTGAATCATTTAAAGAGGAATCTCATAAAGGTACCTCCTCAAATCTAGACTAGTTTTGGATTTGCTGTTGCATGGTTTTTAACATATTGCTTTAGGGAAAGACAAATCTTTCCAGGGAAAGGAACATCTTTGTAGGGAATATAACTTCATTATGGAATCAATTTGTCTTTTTGCCAGTTAAAAATTCAGTAATTGGAGAAGAAATGCAGGCATATGCTAGTGATTGTTGGGGATTATTGCCGACATTTTGTCGCTATCCTAATGACACACACAAAAAATTTAGATCTTTGGCGAATCTTCTTATTCCATGCATCAGAAAGGATGCGTTTATGCTTGAGGATATTGCCAATGCCATACAGGTAATGTCTCATATATTGCGTTGTATATTTTTCTTTTCATCTTGACAAGTTTTGGTTTCATATGCATGCTTGTGTTGTATATAGCTTCTTGTGAAGCAAAACAAGAGATTCCTTGGTGCTCATCAAGGTGATGATGAGGCCTCCAAGTTTCCAAACATGAGTTACTCAAAAAAAGCTGCTACCAAAAACATCAAGGTCTTGGCATCATGTTCAGAGGAGTTGCTCAAGGCTTTTACCAAAGTGTTTTTCAAAGTATCGACTAAGAAACGTGTTTTTGTAAAGGTTATGATCCTTTTCTCTTTTCTTTATTGTCACTTCATAACTTTTTATTTATTTTCGCTCTCTATGTTTCTCATCTTTTTCCCTTCCAATTTGCCTAATTTAGGAGTTTCTACGAGTCTACTTAATTATCATTATAAACTGCTACTTCATTGGCGCATATATTTGTCTTCCTTTTTCTTAGTGCATTTGGCATGTGTTATATGCATAGGAAAGCATCAATGCCCTCTATCCGTGTTGAGTTCCTATATTAGGGGTGTGGTTCTTTTAGGTTGTGCACCATGCAACCTTGACTATATCTTAGAATACTTTACTACTAATTCAAGAGGATACATGAATGAGAACATAGAGGAGGAAGTTTTGGTTAAATTTTTTTAGTTTGGGAACTTTGAAATAATGGGTAGAAAAAGAATAAGTTAAGTTTTATGATTGTGAGGATGAACAACATGAGGAGACATCCTTAAGATTCCTTATGTGATAATATGTACCAACTTGGATAATCTTAAGTAAAAGTATACACATGAATCATGATTAGACATGGGTGGTTGATATTTATCGTAAGATTCACTAATTAATGTCATTACCCTATTGGTGTAGTTTTAGATTTGTGTATTGTATACATGAATAAATACATCTATATGTGTGTGTTTGTATACGTACACACATACAAAGGTTTATGTTATGTTTGACAGACTGCATGCATTTTTATATCATAAATAGAAGCTGTTAATTACAAAAATAGAGATTGTCACTAGGATGATCTTATCTAGTCTTATTTGTAGGTTGATACGACATCGAGACCTAAAGTTCTACAAGTCTATTCTAGAAGGGGCAAAGGGGGCAATTCTAAAAGTGGCTAACTGATTGTTTAGAAAGTGAGAGAGGGAGTATAAATAAGAGAGAATAAGGAGGTTAGGGTAAGAAAAAGGTTTGTTAGTAATTGAGGCTCTTTTTTAGAGAGAGAGGGTATAACCCTGGTTGTCTTCATTGTCAATTCTCTGTTACCTTCATCATCTTCTTTTGCAATACATATCATTCAGCATTTTGTTATAAATTTTCTCTATTACATTTCATATTGGAATTCATCGTCTATTAATTGTCTTGAATCTTATCATAGGTGTATTTAATTTCTTTCATTAGACCTTATGTTGTGTATAAGTTGAGACGATCGCCTTATGCTTGACAATGTACATTCATTATAATTTTTCCTTAAAAATTACTAGTGGTTACCGCCACCTCTTGTGTGCCATTGTCTTCATTTTACCACATCTGAGATATAAATTCAAAGCCCATCAACTATTTGCTACATAGTAATATAGATGTTAGACCTTTGGGTCCCAATTGTTGTTCTCTTGTAGTATCAGCGGAACCATAATATTCATTGTTGTTTTTTGATACGATTGCAACAAAATGTAAGTTGCACCAAAACCTGTGCTACAGCTGTCTTTGCATCCATTATGACAAAATCCTAGTTTTGGTTTAAGGCTTTTGTTAAACGTTGAAGCCTGTGCAATACCCATTTCTGATGTGGATTCTTGATACTAATTTGATTCTTCCTTGGACCTTGTCATCTTCTTCTTCATCTGATCCACAATAGGAAATTTGAGGATGAGCACCATCAAGGACGGTTATATCGGGGAAGTGGGGGTCAGGGTGTGAAGTTTTGACCCGAAGTGAACCTAACACGAAATTCACGGTTTTGGGTGTAGCCTAAGTGGGTTTGTGTAAGCACAAACATATTTAGTTAGATGGGTTGTGTTCATGTCAACCTGATGGGTGCATGAGTTTCTTTTGTTACAATTTTTGTGTGGATGTAATAAATTAAATTATGTAGCTACTTTGTATGCCAAAATTTAAGGGTTCAAATACAAATTGGCATAGTTTAAGCATAATTGCTTTAAAAATATATATGTGAATCTGTAGATTTAAATTAATAAAATGCAACAAAAAGCTTTTTGAGTGTCAACCTCTAGTGTTCAGGACTTCTGGATACGTCTGAAATGATTTTTGGGTTTGTGTAAATTTTTTGGGTCCGTGTTCGGTTCGACCACTAACCCGCGAACACCATGTGTTTAAAAGCTCTAAGTGGGAGAAGGTTGTGTGATATCCAGTGGTTTAATTGGCATTTAAATGGAGAGAACCCAGTGGGGGGAGCCATCATACTGATCTTATTATTGTATACTGATTTTTTAGTTCAAACTTGCCCAAGACTTCAATCTTTTTTATTTGCGAATACTTCTCTATAATTTACTTTCCATCATCAACCTATCATAGATTAAGTGAAAAATATGATGTTGTCCAAGGAGGATTAGTAAGTGAGAATTCTATAGACAAATGCAATTAAAAGTGGGGTGTGTTGTCATTTTTGTAACTCGTTGTTTGAAAATGTGTGAAAGAGGCTAGAGACGTTGAAAGCGGCTAAATGTTGAAGGAGAAAGAGGTTAAAGACAATACGATACAACCAATTGATGAAACGGTAGCTGATTGATTAATTAACAGAACATGAACAAAGTCTACCCCAATTCGAGAAGGGGAATTCTCCAATTGACAAGAACAATATAGAAAAACTGAATGATCAAAACTAACACATGATATCCTAGTTAATTGCTACCGTGCAAAAACTAAACAACCGTTTTGAACTTCTCAGCCACTAATAGCAAATAGTGGGTCAAGGGACAAGCCTGTGATGGTCTTTAGCAAATCTAATTGGGCTTGGGCTTGGGCCTTCTTCTTGTTTCGCCTTTGATAAACTTGAGTTGAGGTCATAATACAATAATCGTCTAACAAGTCGCGGAGAAATTTCTTCAAGAATGATGGCTGACAGATCCTGGAAAGGAGAATTTGTTGCTAATAAACTGTACTTCATAATTTTAGTTAGTGCTATTTTTTACTTAAACAAGGGTGCCATAATTGGTGAAGCTTGGTTTTTGAAAAAAATGAGTTGGAAATGTGAGTTGTACTGAAAGCTGTACATGATTAATGAAATCATGGGTTTGGTGAAGTGGCTGCTTGTAATGTGTTAATGTGCAGGCAATTCTACCACAAGACCTGAGTGTTTTTTGTTATCTTTTTGGGTAGGTAGTGGAGACATTAGTATGTTATACCACTTTTAGGACCTTAATGAATTGTCTTAAATATGTACTACCTTTTGTTTTCGCACATGCCCTTATGTTCTAAATCTCACTAATACAACTTCTTTGGAAGTTCTAGTGAAGTGTGAAACTTACTGCCAAATGTTCCTAATTGTTTTTCACTCATTGCTTTCTCACTTCATAATTTCAATTCCAGGATACCATTGGATGCTTGACACTGCTAACAGATTCTGCGACAGTAAAAAAGATCTTCATTTCTTCGCTTAAAAGATTGGAGCGAAATGTTTCTATAGATAAAGTAAATGCAAAAAGGTATATATTTAGTTTGCATTACTTGTTGCTCCTCTTTCATCATTCTTGGATCTAATTATTTAGGAAGTTCTCTTAGCTGGCTAGGCACCCCATGGCTTAAACAATTTTACTCATTTTTTAATTAGACAAGGGGCATTGATTCGTGAAGATCATTTTCTTTTGAAGCCGTTGTGTCATGCAAGCTCTTTCTATCATTAAGTTTTCTTGACAGCATGGAACTGTTTGACAAATTTGTATAAATTTACATCTTCATTTGCTCATTATGATGGTTTAAATGTGAAAATGCTCCAAATCAAATAGAGCCCCCTTATTGCCGTCAGGCGTTCTTAACAGTTTTTGCTCTACAATGGGTATTGCTTGCAGAAGCACACTTGTTCTAAGTTGGTGGTGATGAGTGATGCCATGTATTAAACAATGAAATATTTATTCATTTTGCCCTTGTACAGGTGCCAGATCCTTGAGCTAGCATCATGTGTTGTTGGAGCAGCTAGCTTGGATTTAATTGATATTATATACAACTTTGTCAACCAGAGTTTGAAGGTGTGCTAATGCTCAGTATTCTGCAACTTTTATCGATTCTTTTTTAGTTCTTTCATTTATAGTCCATATTTTAGTTTACAATGCAAAATCTGTATTTCTATTATGGTGTAGGAAGAGGATGAAAACATCCAAAGGGAAGCATATGCCGCTCTTTACAAAATTTTGGAGGTGAGGAAGCAACTGGCAGAAGTTTTAATTCTTAAATAGTGTTAAGGAGACTTGTCTCATTTTTATTTTTTTTGTTTTAATTGTTTAGGAATCTTCTGAGTTCCGCTCTTCAAAATTTGAGGAACTTATGGATTTAATACTTGGTTTGAAATCCCCTGATAACGTTACTTCACTTAGATGGCGGTTTTCGTGCTTCAGAAACTTAGTAATTCACTCGATTGAGGTTATATATTCCTCCTTTCTATTTTTTTATGTGTGTTTAGAAATTTTAATTATATTACATTGATGTTATATCAGTTCATACTAAATAAGACTTGAACCATGTCCCCTTGTGATTGGTTTTGACTTAGAGTTAACCTGTTTTAAACAACTTGTTTGGCTGTATTTCATCTTAACAAAACGTTATAGTTTCATCCTAAGTTTCCCTGAAGCAGCTGTTAATGATGGTTGATTTTGACTTTTATCAAATAAGTTACGTAGCTCATTTGTTTTGTATAAGCTATTCTACTTTGACCCTTAATTTGTATTGTTTGTAGCTATCATATTTTTGTCATCTAAACTTTTAACTGTCAGTCTCTTTCCGTATGTCTTATGAATTAATCATTTATGTTTTCCCTTAAAAGTTAAATTTACCAATGCTCATTCAATAATGAAAGTTGTTAATCGAACATTAAATGCTAGGAGGACAACGAAGAAGAATGTAGGGAGTATTAGTCCACTATCTTGATAGTATGCCACAATAGGGGTACTACTGTATGTTTTTATCTAAGAAATCATGTAGGGCATGATTGGATATGTCATATGTGATAATATTTTTCTATGCAACAATTATGGCAATGAGGTGAATGGCTTAATCATGCAGGTACATGCTTGGTTTGAGTCTTCTTTTATCGTTGTTGTTGCTACTTTAGTGGCATTTATTTATTATTTACATATCATGGAAAATTCTCTCTAATTTTTTGCTTTACTAAATATATTATTTGCAGAGAACGTTAGATGGAGAGAACACATATGGCTTTCGTATGCTAAATGAAGTTATAGTGACGTTAAAAGATGTAAGATTTTCCTTCAACAAACTTCTCATTTTTGTGTTTGTATTTTATTGAGGGAGTTGTCATCTTGTCTCTTTTGATTGGTTTTCAATCCTAATAATAGAGAAAAGAGTCAACCTGTAGTTGGGTAAAAAAACCAGTTGTGTTTGCTTGTGCTCGATTCAACTAATTCCAACAAAATTATCTCATGAAGTTAAAAAATGGTGTATTGCTTGTATTTTTTTGTAATTGGTTGATTATTCAAGAGGGTAATAATATAGAAGTTAGATTGCAAAATAGCTTTATGTATTTTTTAGGATATTTTGTTGTGAGAAAAACATACCATAAGATATCAAAAATTTCCGATCATAGTTTTCGTTTTAAATACGTTATATATATATATATTTATATTTATATATATATATATATATATATATATATATATATAATCTATATTTGTTATTTAATTTGAAAACGTTGAAACATGGATAATGAACATTATGTAAATGATGTGTCGTATGTGTATAGATTTGGGTGTACATCTGTTTACGTGCTTGTTGTTTACACATATACAAGGGGATGTTTTTGAAAGTTATGTGAAGGCAAAGCGAACAGTGTAATTGAAATTAGTAGACACTTAGATGACTTATCAAAATTCACTCATATCGGAGCTCTTTAACCAATAAAAATGGGCCACGTAGTTGATTATATGAGATGCTGATGTCGTGATTTTGTTGATTTGCTGTGTGCAAACATTTATGTGGAGGTGATTGAAGATATGTATGTGGTTAATAGTTAAAATTCTGGCTCATGGACCTGAGTTTCTCTTTTGGTAATCAGTGCCATCAATATCCATTTTTGGGTTCCAAACGATATATATTATGACATTGTATAGATGAATTTCTACAATATTTTGTCTTATGCCATGTCACGTTATTACATATATCTCTAATTCATCCATCATATATATTTTTTGCTTTGTTCTTATTACCTATATATCTATAGTGCTTTGATAAATCAAACTCTTGGCCTCCAGGGCAAGGAAGAAAGTAGAAAAGTGGCATATGATATCCTTCTGGGGATAAGCTCTACCTTGCAAAAAACATCGTCCACACCTGAGAAAGGACCTTATTATGCATTCGTTAGCATGGTAATCACCTGCTTTTTTAACGTAGATCAAAACATTATATTATTCTTTTTATGTAGTATATACTTATAAAAGAAATACATGCCAGTTTGCTATATATAGTCCCATCTTTACTTACTGTGGATGATGTGTGATTACTTAGATAATGGGTTACCTCTCTGGGCCTTCTCCTCATATAAAGAGTGGTGCAGTCTCTGCGTTATCTTTAGTGATCTATAACGACTCAAAGATTTGCACTTTGATGCCTGATCTTGTGCCATCGATCCTTGAGTTACTGCATAGTAAAGCTATTGAAGTTATAAAAGTGAGTTTTTTTTACCTATCTTCATGTTATACCTAGCTGTGTATCTAATTAAATGTGGGAATTGTGACCCATCTTTGTATGAATGGGATTATTAAGGTTATGTTTTATAGATCAAACATGAATATTTGAAAATAAAAAGATAGCTTGTAAGGAAGCATGTTAGTTGGGTCAAATGTCTCCCAAAGAGCCTCTTTAATGCTTTGAACCTCCTAACCCAATCTATGAATAAAATTTACATTGTTATTTAAATAATATTAGTTTTGTAATCATATTTAACACATGATTTTTGTAAAAACTAAAAGTTTTAGACAAGAAGTGTTTTGGCAAACCCAACCTGACTTTACTCATTTCATCAAGTAAAAAATTTATCCATTTTGACCCAAGTTTAACCCCCCTCCTGTTGCCACCTATAGTTTCTAGTTTTCTACTTTTGATCAGTGTAGTGTAACTTTATATGTTTTCTTTGGACAGGCTGTTCTAGGCTTTCTCAAGGTGTTAGTTTTGAGTCTTCAAGTGAGTGACTTGCAGAACTACCTGTCTGATATTCTCAGTGGACTTCTGCCCTGGTCATCTGTTTCTCGACATCATTTCAAAATAAAAGTATGTTAAACAACTTAGATTTTTCCCATGAATGATGACACTAACTAATATTATAAACTTCCGTTTGTCTACTATGATTTATAATAAATGTGAGATTGGACGTCTTCTAAAAACATTTTATATGTAACTCCATTCTTATTGTTTTTGCAATTACAGGTAACGGTCATCCTAGAGATTATGATGCGAAAGTGTGGTTCTGCATCAGTGAAATCTCTAGTACCTTTGAAATACCTAGATTTCGTTAAGAATGTCTTGGAGGTAACACCTCCACCACATGAAATTTTGGATTTTTCACAAAAATGTTCGTTTGGTCATTGAACAACTTATTTCTAACAAATGTTCAATGTCTGACAAAACAACCGATTGATTATCAGACTTCAGGATTTACTGTATTTTACAGCTGATTCTCATCTTATCCGAACACACCCTAAAAGAAAAATACATTTCTGTAGTAATATGATATGCTATGACAATGCTCCCATTATTCACACTCGTACTATCATCTCATTGGTGTTGTTTAATTCACAGAATCGTCAAGGCAAAACAAATTCCCCGGAAACCACCACAGCTGGAACAGATCCAGGATCTCCTGAAACAAACCCCAACGGGTCTAAATTATTAAACTGCACTTTTATATGCTTGATTATTTTTGCATAGCGCTAATAGAATTTACACTTTTGCTCTTTTCAGTAGGCCAAAGTTGAAACCTAAGGCTGCGAGTAGTTTCACCAAGAAAGAATATTCAACCGAAACCCAAAAGCGAAAGCGGGATGATAAAAATAGCTCAGATAAGTCTAGTAAATTTTCATCTCGGGGGAATAAAAGTACGAAAAACGTAAAACCTTCTGGATTTGCTAAATCAACAGATCGCCCATCACAAGGCAGTTTTAAAAGGAAAACCCCAAGTTTTAAAAAGGATAATTCAAGTGGGAAGAGACCAAAACAGTGGACCAATAGAAGCAAGAAGAATGCATCTGGCTGATTATGCAACCTGATTTTTCAGTTACATAGTTGCATTTCACCCTGTTTGGACTTTGGATTGAAGACTATAGACACTAATGATGCTAACGCCTCGCATCTGACAGTGTTTAGTTCCAGGAATGCAAGTTAATCAGGAGCGCGTAGTCTATATTCTTCAAGTTTGTGCGAATTTATACAGGAATGGTGTATGTTGCATAGTTTGGAAAAGAAAGTAGGATTCCGTTGATGTGGGTGTAGTACCCTTGGTCATTATTAAAGTTGACTTGGACATTATGAGTCCACTATGTAGCCCTTTTGAATTGAGGTTTTTATTTAACTTAAGAAATAAACTGTTTTCCTTTTCTGGCGTGTGAGCTATGGGAATTTCTGCAAAAATTGCTTCACAGATCATTGTATGGGTATTGGAATGTTCATTAGAAAATATTTACCTCTATTCTATATCTATTTTGAAAAACACCGTAATTAAGTAATTTAAAAAGAATGTATGTGAAGGATCATCAAACAACATTTACTTCCTTTCTATATCAATTAGTTTATTACCAGCCACGTGTTGTAGTGACGCTATACGTGGCGTGATAAAGAATTTACTACAGTTGACTTGACTTGTTTTCAACTTAATTTACCTTGAAACACTGAGTAATTCGAATCTATACAGTTGAATGAAAATGTAATATTGACTTAAACATTTTTCCAAACAAATTTATATTGAAACGTATACCAACTCAAAATGTATATAAAAAAACACATGTGGTGGCGTCAAATGTGCGTGATAAAGTACGTATTCTAATCGTCTCTACTAGTTTTCAAACTAATTTCATGATTAAACGTAGAGTAACTTGAATTTTACTGTCAAATGAAAATGTATTATATTTGACTCGATGTGTTTCCAAACAAACTTAAATCGACACGCAGACAAACTTAAAACGTATTATATTAGGTGACTTATTTCTAAACAATATTATGTCAAAACGTTGAGATGTAAACCAAGTTAAAGTGTATATAAAAAAACATGAAAACGTTTTATATGACCAGACTCATTTCTGGACAAAATTTGCATACATAGACCTCTTTGTCTGATTAGAGCAGGTGTTCATCAACGATGAAAGCCGCTTAAGACTCGAATGGCACTTGAATTTGGGTAAAAGCACCTACCTTTACTTTTAAGTTATACTAAATGTGAATGTTTAAATATTTAGATTAGTAACTTCACTAGTTGAAACTTAAGATATACAACGTATACTATAGTATATATACATACCGAGTACATCTCACGCATAGTAGCAATGTATAGGGTCTGGGAGGGGTATGATGTGGTAAGTTTTCCCTTTATCCTAAAAGATAAAAAGCCCCTTCCAATAAGACTATTGTTTCCAATTGTTTTAAGAAAACCCGTATTGTAATAGGATACCGTCATATTGTATTAGTCTTTATAAGTAAAAAAATATAATATCGTTTGTATTCCACTAGATAGAGGTTGAAAGTAACCATTTGGCTTTTTCAAACCGGTTCAACCTGACCCGGTATTGCCCAAAAAATTGGTTTGGCCCAACCTGGCCCAAACCATCGGTTCCTACTTCGGTTCCTCCCCATGCTCATTCAAACCGTTTCAAACTGGACTGGTCCCCAAACAAGTTCTTTTTCTAGTCGTTACTAGCAATAACATTGTTGTTTGTTGTTTTAAACCATTTAACATCCCCCCTTTAAGTTAGTATAGATATGTGATGATTGTTTTGATTAAATCACAACTTAAAAGCACTCTTTGCTCTCTAAAATCTCAAAAACACCCTACACTCTTGTTATGTAGGGAGCGCTTTGGTTGAATCACAACTTAAAAACGCTCTTTACTATCTACAATTTCAGCTCAGTACTCTCTAGAATCTCAATGTAATGGGTGTTTCCTAGGTTTTGGATTTAACTTTACACTTTTTATACAATAAAAAATAAAAAATAAACGGTTGGGAACTCATCCAAACCGATAGGTATAGGGTTCGGAATTTTCTCCTCCAAACCGGGTTTAGAGCCCAAAATGATCTGTCCCAAGACCGATATTGACTCCCGTTAACCAAATCGGTTCGGTTTTCAACCCGAAGCGTATTAAAAAAACGGTTTGTAAGCCTTTAAAACCATACCACCTGGTACGAGTTTGTCAACCTAATAACCGATACCATTCACCTGTTATTGGGTGGGTATGATGTCATACGACTCATATGAGATGTAAGTGATGCATGAATATTACGATGTATGATACTAAATTATCTAACGGGCCACATGCCCACCGACTCATATCTGTTACTCAAATATAAAACTAAGATCACCGTAAAAAGAAAATTCATCTTGATGAAAAAATCTCATGCCTCAACTTAAAACCTTATATTTTCTTATTACATGCAAAACTTAACCTCAATACCTCTCTCTAACATAAAATTTTAAATACTTTACATCAACTAGTCAAACTATTTAAATATAAACTCAGAAATTAGCCAATAATCTCCTGGGTTATTGGTCAAGAGAGAGAGATGGAAAGCTTTGTATTTCTTAAAGGTTCACATGATTGAATTTTACTAACTTACGATGCTAACAACTAATCAAAAGTTCAAAAAATAAAAGAAATTAACATTAAATCCACATGTACAGGAAAAAACTTAATAATATAGATTGTTTAAACCAGTGTAAATATCCTTTATTCTTCCATCATCTCCATAGCCATGGAGTCCTCCTTACAGTTACACCCTCACCTCTTCACACCCACCCATCTCCATCCCAATAAACCCAAAACAAAACCCTTTGGGCGTACAATCCGATGTGTCTCCGGCGACATCAACACCAAGAAGCTAACGGGCTTCGTAGACTACACAAAGGCGAACGACACGTCTCTGTACACGTACCCGGGTTCAAGAACTCCGATTTGCCCAAAAGATTTCGGGTTCGGGTCCAAAGAGACCGTTTTCAGAAAGATTGGGACATTTCAGAGCTTGTTCCCAAAATCTTGAAGCTCAATCGACATGAAGATGTTGATGGGTTGCTTAATCGGTGGGCTGGTAGATTTGAACGCAAGAATTACCCCATTTTGATAAGGGTAAGTTGAATGTTGCATCAAGTTTTGATCTTTTGTGCATATGCTTGAAGAAATGTATGCAATTTTAATTTTGGGAACTTGATTTTTGTATTGGGTTTTGTGTTTGATGATTGGTGAATAACAGCTTGTATATCCTGGGTTGTATTTTCTTGTGTTGTGTGTTGCTTTTGAACAATTGTGGTGATTGAGTGATTCTTGCTGAGTGTGAAACTGTGAAATATGAATGATACTTTTAGTGTAATTGGTTGTATAAGCTCATACATGTGTTGATGTTTTGCTAGTGTAGGAGATTAGCCAAACAGGTTCTCTTGAGCATAGTAACCAAGTTTTCAAGTGGATGAAAAATCAGAAGAATTATTGTGCAAACAATGATATATACAATATGATGATCAGGTTGTATGCAAGGCATAATCAAACAGACCAGGCACGCGGATTTTTTTTCGAGATGCAAAAATGGAGGTATGGTTTCTTTGTCGTATTTTATCGTTTTGTAGAATATTAACTTCTTTGTTTATGCTGACATCATTTCATTTGATGTTAATAACGTCATTTTTGAGTTTAACTTGTTTTTTTAGGTGCAAGCCAGATGCTGAAACATATAATGCTCTCATAAGTGCA
Organism: Flaveria trinervia; assembly: GCA_025506515.1. NCBI lineage: Eukaryota > Viridiplantae > Streptophyta > Magnoliopsida > Asterales > Asteraceae > Flaveria > Flaveria trinervia. The sequence continues at coordinate 89,724,394 of CM046445.1, read as the reverse complement.
CATGGTCGAGCTGGCCAATGGCGTTGGGCAACAAATATCATGGAAGATATGCTTCGTGCAGCTGTGTGTATCTGTGTTCTTTGCTTATAAGCAGTCTTTACTTTTGGTTTGAGCTGGCCAATTTTTTTTTTGTTTTTGGCCAATATCATTCCATTGATACTTTTTTTTGTTATTTATGCAATATTTTGGTTTCAGGTTCCTCCAACTCGCTCAACATATAACAATTTAATCCATGCTTGTGGATCAAGTGGAAATTGGAAAGAAGCTCTAAAAGTTTCCAAGAAAATGACAGAAAACGGAGTTGGGCCTGATCTTGTGACTCACAATATAGTTTTATCAGCCTTTAAAACAGGGTCTCAATATTCAAAAGCATTATCTTATTTTGAATTAATGAAAGGAACAAATATTCGTCCGGATACAACCACTTTAAACATTGTGATCCATTGTCTGGTAAAACTAGGACAATTTGAGAAAGCACTTGATATTTTTCATTCAATGAGACAAAAAGAGCACAGTGTGATCCAGATATTGTGACATTCACTAGCATCATTCATTTGTATTCGGTTTCGGGTCACATTGAAAACTGTAAGGCTGTTTTTGGCACAATGATCGCTGAAGGATTTAAACCTAACATTATATCTTATAATGCACTTTTAGGTGCATATGCTTCTCGTGGGATGAGTACAGAAGCATTATCGGTTTTTAATGAAATAGAGAAAAATGGGTTTAGGCCTGATGTTGTATCTTGTACATCTTTAATCAATGCTTATGGAAAATCACAGAAACCCGAAAAGGCCATGGAAGTATTTAACAAAATGAAAAAGAATAGATTAAAGCCGAATTTAGTCACTTATAATGCATTGATTGATGCACTTGGATCAATGGATTTTTACCAGAAGCAGTAAATATGCTGCATGAAATGGAAACAAATGGGGTGCAACCGAATATTGTTACATTTAGTACTTTGTTAGCGTGTTGTGGTCGATATGGTCAGAAAGTTAAGATTGACTCGATTCTTGCTGCTGCTGATTCACGGGGAATCAGTCTGAATACTGTTGCCTATAATTCTGCAATCGGGAGTTATATGAACATAGGGGAATGTGATAAAGCATTCGCTTTATATAAGTCTATGAGGGAGAAGAATGTTAAACCTGATTCGGTTACATTTAATGTGTTGATTAGTGGTTATTCTAGGATGTCAAAATACACTGAAGCTATTGAATTTTTTGATGAAATGGTGGATTTGAATATAACTGTTTCCAACGAGGTTTATTCATCTGTGATTTCAGTTTATAGTAACAGGCAAGCCCTTTAAAAGATTATGCCTTTCTTTCACATTTTTCATTAAGAAATTTGGCTTCCATCTTATAGAATTTTCATTCAGGGCCAAATTTTGGAAGCAGAATCCCTGTTCTCAAAAATGAAGATGACACATGGTGGTCCTGATGTTGTTGCATATACAGCAATGCTACATGCTTATAGTACTGCAGGTAATGTTCTCACACTAAAAAAACAACCATATAATGTGTTTTGGAAGTGGTGTTATTGAGGGGAGGAATTTGGATGTGTGCTTTGGAAGTGATTGTGTGATTTTGAGTAATTAAAATCAGATAATCAGCTGTAGCAAACCAGCCTGTAGGGGATATTGTTTGGATGTGCTTTTGTTGTTTGAAATTGTCCTAATCAACTATATGTTATTTGAGTGTTTGGCTTATTTAAAAAACTAATACACAAAATGATTGAAAGAGAGTACCTTTTGTGAAAATGGATATACCTCTTGCTAGATGGGGAGTAAATGCATCTCAAAGTAGGTTAAAAAGGTTAATTTTGTAGTTTTATACTTTTAATCATTTGATAATTAGTTTTGTTGCAAGTAGTATGAAACTAATGATCCGAACCTGATTATTTGAACCCCTAGAAATTAGCATAGATAATTAGCTCTAATAAAATGTGGTGCCGGAATTTTGGATATACTTATATATACTGCTTCAAGTTGTACTAAGTTTACAATTAAACCCTAAAAAATCTAAACGGGCCCGTGGGCTCAACCCTTAATAATCATTACTAAACCCTAATAATAATATAGTTAATACTCCCACGCAGTCAAAGCGGTAGAGATCGGACTCTCAGACTGGCAACATTAAAAAATAAACATAAGAACAAGAAGAATAGTCTCAATCTCGGTCACAATCTTCAGCCAAAATTCCATAATCTTGAAATCTTCATCCTAAAACCTTAATTGCAATCCACAATATTAAATGATCATGTAATTCTGCAACAGCCATCCAATGCGGCAGCGACATAGGGCGGCGCGGCAACGGACCGTAGTCCTGAAGGCGGCGCGGCGGCGGACCGTAGTCCAGCAAGCGGCGAGTAAAAAAGGGTGGCGTGGCAGTAGCAACATGATCATATGATCGGTATCCTAGTTGAAAAGGTAAACTAAAAGATGACACCCAACGACCATGGTCGTGTGGTGGTGTGTCATACCGAAGGCCGGTGACCGTGGCCAAGCGGCGTTCTTCGATGGCAACGGACCGTGGTCCAACAATAACAAACGAAAGAAAAGAAACATAAAAGATGGGATATGGGCAGATGAGTTTTGTGGGGAAGAAAGATTTAGGTTAAATGGCTTGGATCTAAAATCGAGACGAATCTTTATTTAGAACGTAAATAATAAGATAACAAAAGCAAAGAGAATGGACAGGGCGGCGGCGGTGGTGGCACAACGCCCTGTCTAGGGTTTGAACCCGGTGGCGACGACTAGGGTTTGTATGTTTTTGGGGTAGTGCAACGGAGAAGAAGGTAACCAGCACCCTAAGGCTCTGATACCATGTAAGATGGTAAAAAAATGATTGAATCTCATTGATAGAATAGGGTACATTATATAGAGTTTACAATTAAACCCTAAAAATCTAAACGGGCCTGTCGGCTCAACCCTTAATAATCATTACTAAACCCTAATAATAATATAGTCTAATACTCCCCCGCAGTCAGAGCGGTAGAGAATCGGACTCTCAGACTGGCAATATTAAAAAATAAACATAAGAACAAGAAGAATAGTCTCAATCTCGGTCACAATCTTCAGCCAAAATTCCATAATCTTGCAATCTTCATCCCAAACCTTAATTGCAATCCACAATATTAAATGATCATGTAATCCTGCAACGGACATCCAATGCGGCAGCGACATAGGGCGGCGCGGCAACGGACCGTAGTCCTGAAGGCGGCGCGGCGGCGGACCGTAATCCAGCAAGCGGCGAGTAAAAGAGGGTGGCGTGGCAGTAGCAACATGATCATATGATCGGTATCCTAGTTGAAAAGGTAAAATAAAAGATGACAACCACGACCGTGGTCGTGTGGTGGTGTGTCATACCGAAGGCCGGTGACCGTGGCCAAGTGGCGTTCTTCGGTGGCAACGGACCGTGGTCCAACAATAACAAACGAAAGAAAGAAACATAAAAGATGGGATATGGGCAGACGAGTTTTGTGGGGAAGAAAGATTTAGGTTAAATGGCTTGGATCTAAAATCGAGACGAATCTTTATTTAGAACGTAAATAATAAGATAACAAAAGCAAAGAGCATGGACAGGGCGGCGGCGGTGGCGGCACACCGCCCTGTCTAGGGTTTGAACCCGATGGCGACGACTAGGGTTTGTATGTTTTTGGGGTAGTGCAACGGAGAAGAAGGTAACCAAAACCCTAAAGCTCTGATACCATGTAAAATGGTAAAAGAGTGATTGAATCTCATTGATAGAATATGGTACATTATATAGAGTTTACAATTAAACCCTAAAAAATCTAAACGGGCCCGTGGGCTCAACCCTTAATAATCATTACTAAACCATAATAATAATATAGTTAATACTAACAACTTGAGGAGTGCTTGACAAATTCCGATCATTTAAGGGAACTAATATATAAAGTAAGGGTATATAAGTAATTTTACTCTACCCTTCGATAACCATTTACCAGTTTATAGCTATTAGTATGAAACTAATATTTAACATGATCATTTGACCCTTACTATTATTAAGCAGAGAAATCTGACCTGAACACTAGAAACCGATCACAATATAAATTCACTTCCAAAACATAAATCCAATAACCCGCCTAAATATTCAGAAGATAATAATATAATATTAAGATAATTGTTATAATATTGCAGAAAAATGGGAAAATGCATTTGCATTATTCCAAGAAATGGAAATGAAGGACATCCAACCAGATCTCATAGCTTGTTCTGCATTGATGAGGGCTTTTAATAGAGGAAACCAACCTGCTAAAGTTCTTATTGTAGCTGAATTTATGCAGGAGAGGAAAATACCGATGAATGACACCATTTACTTTGAAATGTTGTCTGCCTGTAGCATGTAAGTTCTTTAATTTATTATATATTCTTTTAGGAATTATTAATGTGTTAGTTATGATTACAAAAACATTTTTATTAATTAGCTATTTAAGTTTATGATTAAAATTATTTAGGAGTTTTAACCCACTAAAAATAGACATTGGGTGATTTTCATTTCACTACAAGATGCTCTTTTCGCTTTACCTTTTTAGTTTGACCCATTTGAGATAAAACACAAGTCATACCGTTCATTAGTAAATGCATTTAAAATTCTACCCCCCTGCTGTTTGAACCATATAAATTTCTTGCTTCTTTGTGCATCCATATGTGCTCAGTATTGTAACCTTTTCTTGTGTCATAACTACTATTTGTATTTAATTATAGTCTACAAGACTGGAAAAAGACCGTTGAACTAATTGGATTGATGGAGGCATCATTCAACATAATGTCGGTTGGACTTCTGAATCAGCTTCTGCATTCAATTGGAAAATTGGGAAAGACAGAGATCATGATGAAGGTGGTTGACTTTGATACTTAAAACAAACTGTTGACTATCATCTTGACCAATATATGCCATCTTTCGCATCTATTCCCTATCCTGACATTGTATTATGCAGGTTTTCTATAAAATAGTGGCATCTGGTGTCGAAATTAACAACTCCACTTATTCGGTGTTGCTAAAGAATCTTTTGGCTGCTCGAAATTGGAGGAAGTACTTGGAGGTAACCTCCTCAAACTTCATTTAACATTTTCTTAAACTGCACATGCAAAATTGATTATATTTAAACTTGAGGTGACCCAAATGGACCCATTCTTAGTAAAGATTGATGATTGATTCATTACTCCCTAATTTAACAGGTAATGGAGTGGATGGAAGATTCTGGAATCGAACCTTCTGTTGATATGTATCAAAGTATACTTGCCTTTGCACAAAGCAGCGGGCGTGAATATTCTGTTATAATACAAGATAGAGTCGGTATGTCTTTTGCTCTAATGTAATAAATTTAGAGGTCCTAAACAAGTGGGGTCGGGTTGGATCGGATAACTGGTAGAACCCAACATGCCTACACAGGCCGGGTCAGTTGGGTTGACTAAAACACTTTTGGTCCAGTTTGCTTTAAACTTATGTTTCATCTTTCTTTTGATTTCAGAGTGCCTGAGAAAAAAGAACATGGCTATAAGGTCATTACAGATCAGATAAAACGACGCTTCTGAGTCAATACAGTCAGCACGGGCTAGAAAACTGGAACCTTGATCATTTGGAATGATAGAAGGTGTAAGTCTTGAACCTTTATCAATTATCCAAACCCTGACCTTACTGAACCGTAGAGGTGAGACCGGTTACACCAGGGTGCACCCATTGGACCTGGTTATGATGTCGTCTACGTGTTAGATGGACAAAGGACCTAGGGAGCAACCATACTGTTTTTTTGGTTGTTGGCGCCGGCCATGGGATCCTGTAAATCTGTATAATTTGAGTGTTAGCCTGTTAGGATAATGTCTTGGGGTTAATGTTAAAGAGATAAAAATGTATTTTGATAAAACCCAACTGATGTTTCATTCAACCTGTATTTTTTATAGAAAGGTTGATGAAGAACATATGGTATATGATTCCTTGATTGATATTTTGGATGACATGCTGGAAAAGGGAAACACTTTTTATTTTCTTATTTTTAATTTTAATTGTTGCATGTGTTTACTATCTTGCGTATAAACATAACTTGTATTTATTTTTGTTGTCTTATCTTATGTTTTGTAAGGGTTAAGTGAAAACTTTCAATCACTACTGTATTTACTTCTTAAAGGCAGTGTCAGGTTTTTTGTTTTTTTTTTTTCCCAAAAATATTGGGACTATGTGTTATAGTCTAAGTCTAGGGTACGGATGAAGTCTATCTGATCTAATTTTGGTGGTTTAAATGTTGGCATATTAGGACTATGTATTAAATTTTCGGACATTGAAAGTGTAGCTAGTGCTTAACAACTTAAAAACATTATATTTGTTGTTTATGAAGTAGCGGTCGAGTTCAATTTGGGTTTATATTGGTATATCAAGAATCTGGCTATGCATGCCATGTTTATAAAGTGTTACTTGTACACCATGTTAGCTTAGTTTTTGTAGAAGTTTTTGGATCTTGAATAAGAAATCGAACATAAGACGAAAACAAAACGCACCCGGTTTTGCATCAATCTTCAAACTTAAAAAAATTGGTTTAATCTTTGAATCGTAAAATACTATCAGATAAACCTATTTCACTATCAGATAAACCTATTTCACGGACGAATTTGTTTAAATCTTTGATGTTTCTTTTTGAAACTTCTTGTAACCGTAAAAACTTTCTTTTGTGCTCTGTTCTTCGACAAAAGAGGCATAAAGAAAAGTTCCATCTTTTCCTTTTATTTCTATTGATCGAGAGATATTCGGGGAATTAAATCCTTTAGTCAAACTTTCATGATATAAGCTCACTTCAACATATTTAAAATTAAAATATGATGATAACCCACTAAATTAAAATATGATTATAGCCAACTAAATTAATTAACAGCCCAATAATATTTAAAATTAAATCGAGCCCGTACTCTCGAAACACCTAACTTGTTCAATTTAAAATGTTATTTCTTCAATCAACAAGTTAATCCAAAAGAATGATAGATTGCAACATCCTTTTTGTTGATACATCATATTCCTAGTTTATGTTCTTAATGTAAAAGTCTTTTATTTTTTATACATGTGTAATGTAATTATTCAATGAAATATGATATGCGTTTGATGTTTACTTATATTTGATTATTTCATATGTATGAACTTCATATATAAGTTTGAGGTTGTTGTACGTAGTTCTTAGTCAATGATGATTGAGAAATGTGTTCAACTTAGTCGGGTGATTATTCATGCTAATGGATCATACTTATGAACCATACGCATGAATAAGTCATATTAATGAATCAGTCGCACGACTAAACCAGGAGACTGGATCAGTCGTATGAGTGAGACATAAGATTGACTCAGTCGTATGACTGAATCTTCAGTCGTGCGTATGACTCAATCTCATGACTCAGTCGCACGACTGAACCATGCTAATGGTTCAGTCGTACGAATGGCAGCTGCAAACCTATAAATACCACTTAATTCGTGGAAAAACATAACACTTTGAGAGATACTTTGAATATACATAAACTCTAGCTGTCCAGAGCGTCCAGAACACCCAATCCAACTTCATAGTTCGTTCTTGATCGATTTCTACTCATTCTTAACGTTTATTTCATAGTTAGATCGATCAGGTTATCGTTCTCACTGATTGGATCGCCAATCAAATAGGATTCTGCACTATTTGATCTGGTTTCACGCATAATCTGTTAATACTCCGTACGTACTCGGTCCTAACACTTTTACTCTTTTTATTTGATTGCGCTTTATCCGAATGTCAAACAAATCCTTTAAACTGAAAGCATAGATTGGAGAAACCTACACCAGCTCTCATCATGTGTTTTTTCTAATCGTATTATTTTTATTTTATCTCATTTTCTCTCTTCTTGTTAGAGCAATAAAATTTATTTGTTGTGAAAAAAATTATAATTTAACTTTCTAGTTTTTTTAAAAAAATTTGTTTGTCTTACGTTCTTAATGAGTTCACATTTTAATTTCCATGTTAACATGCATGTTATTATGTTATTATGAGTTGTTTAGTTTTTTGTATCTAAATTCTTTTAAAGTAAAATTAACGTTTTGTTAAATTTGACATTCAATTCAAAAACTATTTTTTGGTATTTCAGTCATTGTAATTTATCAAATGTTATTATTTTCATCCACTTCACTAACTCAATTGAATTGAATTCAATTGTATTCAACTTTTGGATATTTACAAAATGAAAGCATGCATTCTCTGTAATAATTTTGTCATCAACTTGCACAATCAATTTCAATCACATATTTTAATTACCACATCTAACTTCAATTCTATATATAAGGTTGGTAATTTTAATATTTCTAACTCATATTCGTTTAAAAATTATCAATTGAACAACACTTACAAAAATCTCAGCTTATTGGGTGTTTTTAGTTCAATATTTTCACCATAAAATTTTATCTCTTTCAAAAATATAAATTTGTTTGAGTTTTTTAAGTTTAAAAAAATAAACTCTCATTTCACATTTGGTCCTCTCATTAATGATTTGTTATTTTTAAGTGAAGATCAGAGAAAGGATCACTATATTCAAAACCAAATTGTGATAAATAAACGTTAAGCGTAAGGCGTGGTGAGCCAAGCGTTTTGGAAATATATCCAAACAAATGGCATCCCGAGAGTGTTATGTACTTCATAAGAGTAGTGGGTTTTGCGGGTATTATAGAATGTGGGTTGCGTAGACTTGATTGTGGTTTCTTCGCACCGATCGAGATATGGCGTCCAGAGACTTGCACTTTTCATCTACCGATTGGAGAAGCCACGGTTACCCTACAAGATATACAAGTTTTGTGGGGTCTACCAATAAAAGGGTAATATAGTGTCTGGAGTTAATAAACCTATGACACCCGATCAAATATCATTATGGTTTTACAATATTAGAAGTGTTTCACTACCTCCAAACTTTGTAAAGGGTTTAAGTTAAACCTCCTCGTATTAGAACTAATTAAGTTGGACTTTCCTGAAAATCCAACGGAGCTACAATGTATCCAGGTTGCAAGGTTAATAATATTTTTTACAATTGGTGCGGTTTTATTTCCTGATGCAACTTCCAACTTAGTCCACATGAATTATTTAAACCATCTTGTAAGGCCACATGCGTATCAAAGTTATGTGCGATGTGACAGGATGTGGCTGATGAAGACAATTTGGAGTTTTGTGAGAATTCACACTTGTTAAGTGTGATGTCTCAAAAGTTAAAAGTATGAATGTGATGGTTCTGAGAAATCGCATACATCAAGTGCGATTTCTTAGTTTTTGGCAGGATATTGTCAGATTTGGTGGAATATTGTCAGATAACACGAGAAATCACACATATACCAATTGTGATAACCCCATAAATAAAAGAAAACCTCATACAAACCCAGTTGTGATGTAATCCTTCAAACCTACCCTACTTTGTAAAGAATCTATTTGTTTTCTGTAAATTGTTTGTGTAGATTAATTTGTGTTGTTTGCTATATAAGAAGCTTCTTCCGGTGAAATTCATTTGACCCGACTCGTATCTAAAAGACCTATATTTTACTGCGTATGGAAAATTTTGTGTTTGCCACACTATGCGAATAAGGACAAAAACTAACAATTTCGTGAGTGATTATGATAGGACATATGTTGTGAATAATGCTTAAACCATATCATTGAACATTTGTGATTAGAAATAGTATTGCTTGTATCACACTTTAACACTTTTTATGTAAAAATATGAGGTAATAGATAAAGTTAATGAAATAGCACACGGATAGAAAAAAATATTTTTTGCTCTAGTTTCACTTAATATGTATCGATTAATTTTGAAAGCAAATGAACAGTGGTCAGAATCGGTGTCATCTTTTGGTTGGTTTGGGATTTTTTAATTACACATGTTGATATGTGTCATCTATAGAGTGATGATGGTTGTAGACGAAGAGAAGAGGGTGAGGTTGGGCCACAGGAAAAACAAGCAGTGATGATGGCCGATTCTACAATTAGGGATCAGGTTCGTTTTGATTTGCTTCTTGGTTCAATTATGTTAATAAATCATCTATCTTTTTCTGTGAAGTTGGTCAACAAAAGATGTGGAGGAAGGCGACGGTGCACTGCACCCCTCATCATCGTCTGATTTGGGATACTGAAGTATTTTTGATTGAAGATGTAGAACAATAGAGTTTGGCAAGGTTCCTCAGACAAAATATAAAACCAATGAAGCAAAACCATTCTTCTACCTTCAGCAAAGGTATAAAGATTGATGTTAAACAAGCTCCTTGCAAAAGTTTGTTAAATTTTTTTAGACATCTAACTCACACACCCTCTAAAACTGCTACTAAATCTATACTGAAGATGAGATTGTTATGTGTTACCACAAATGATTGCATTAGGAGTGCATTAAGTTTTTAAATGCATATGTTTTAGAATTTTAAATTCAACTCCACTATAGTATATCTCTAAAAGTTCATATAATATATGACTTTATTTCAAGGAGGTTGAAGTATTAGTAGATGCAATACAAGTAACTGTAAAGATGCTAATCGTTTGGTGATAGTTCAGTGTTTAATTAAATTAAAAGCTTGATTTTACATTATGATTATGGTGGAACAAGTTTAAGTTGTTTGTGTTTTAAATTATAGGTGTTTGGAGCTGAAAGAGACTTATTTTGGATGAAAAAAACAAAACACAGAACTATAAGGACTGAAGATGTAAATATAAAAAGTTACAAGAAAAGGCACAAATTAGGTGTACCAGCGTATAATACACTGGGCAGCGTATTGGCGGCATATTTGATCAAAATAACCGAAAGTTGGGCGTATGCAAGCTGGGGGGGGGGGGGGGGTATGATACGCCCAGGGTGGCCGTATCATACGCTGGTCACCAACACACTTATGAATTTCGTGGATCTTCAAGTTTATTTAAGCTACATCAAACCCAAGTCGAATAACAACCTTTCCCAGCTGAAAATAGTTGATTTCAAGGAGATTTTGGGTGCTTTCAAATTTCCCAACTCACACCAAATCATCATTGATCATCATCAAGTCAAGATGGAAGATTTAATGAAAATGATGCATGGCTAGGTTCTCTTGATTGCTTTCGCAAGTACAATTCTTGTCAAGTGAGATGATTAGTATTCTTGATTAGGTTTTTGTATTTAACATTAATCTATTGAATGAAATATTATATTTTGGTTGATTTAAGCGATTTTCTTATAAATAGAATTGTTTGCTTAATTATCAGGTATTGTTTTTTTTGTATCTTGAACTCATTAAAAAAAGTAGACAATTTGATATATGTAAATTGGTATCATTGTGAACGAAGGGGTTTTAAAAGATTTTTCATTTTTTATCACTTTAATCAAAAGCTATAATCATGAAATATTGTTTCTTACAAACCCTAACTTAACCAATTGTGGATCTTACAGAATTGGAAACCTAGAAATAATTGTTTTTCATTATTTAAGTAAATTAGTTTCAAAGTTCTACTTTATGCAACTGGGCTCATTAATTCATTCAATGTTTCAATTTTTAATTCTAAAGTTTGAGTTTTTAACTTAATCAAGTCATATTATTAAACATTTTTCACATATTCCTTGTGGAAAAGACCTTACTTACCATTACATAATAAAGTTAGCTAAGACGGTTATTTCATTAATTTTTTATCGAGTCTCGACAACTGAATCAAATGCTCATGCCTCATTCTATATGCTTAATTGTTTCTAAAAAAACACAACGTTATGTGTAAGGCCCGTTCCCGAGACGCTCACAGCTGGTCGATCATCGCACATAAAACATATATTACATTAACTTAAATAAACATTGCAGCGGAAACATCAAAAACGACATTTCATTTCATTATAAAAGCTTTTGCAAAATAATACATCGTTGTCAAATTACAAAATACATGTTGCATTACATCACAAAAGCATTATAAAAATGGATGCCATCCAAAAAGAACCAAGTAGCCACCTCGTGCCATCCTCAGTAACCTTTACCTGCCAACTGGAAACACATAAAAGTCAGGGTTGCCGAGTGAGTTCTAGTTTTAAATAAAACATACTTAACTTTTGTTAAAACCGTTCTTTACTTTCTTTCAAAATCATACTTTACTTTTGCACATGATCACACATCGTACGTATACATAGATAATATATTATTATCTTCATCATTCGTTCGTTAACTTTCTTTCATTCATTGTACGTCATTATCATTCACTTTCATTACTTTCATTCTCACTCATTCATACTTTCTTACTTTCATTCGTACGTTCAGAACATTATGCACGAAGCTGACTCCGGTACTTTCATTCGTATGTACTCCCCGAACATATGCACAAAGCTGGTTACTAGGCCTGAAGTCTTTCATAGACCTTGAACATTATGCACGAAGCTGACTCCAGTACCTAGGGCAAGTACATTCACCACTTATCTTTTCTCTTTCATTCCGGATCAATGCCATATGCTATGCCCCGAACATTGTGCACGAAGCTGGTTACTGGGCCTGAGGTCTTTCATAGACCCCGAACATTATGCACGAAGCTGACTCCAGTACCTAGGGCAAGCGGCAAGGATCCCATAAATATGGCCAATCACATGGATTGGACCCCAGTGTGCATCCTTCTGGGATAGCTAACCCATACACAGTTGAGCTAACACCCTTCATTGGGTGTAAACCTCCATACATTTGCTTGCAAGCCTTTCTTACTTTCATTCGTTCATTAATGCATGCATTCTTTCATCTCGTTCACCTTTTCATTATCTTCCACTTTATGTTACATAATACTTTTCATTTCATTCATTAACATTCAACGTAAAGCCACGGGAAAATAATCATACATAATAAGGAACATAAACATGAACATTCAACATCACTATACAAGGCACCATCATACATGCATAACATACATCATACATACCATCATGCATAAGCATCAATCATACATCATTAGATCATATCATACATCGCCCAATACATCATCTATGACTTCAAAAAGTCAACTTACAAAGCCCTTGGGAACCTCCCAAGTCAAAGCCTACATATCACATTTCCAAAAATTAGAAAATATTCTAAGTCTTTAGGCGCATGAACACTATGCAGGCGCAAGAGCACTATGTAGGCGCATGGCCTTTCAGACGCATGAAGAATACTTAGGCGCATGGGGAACTTTTAGGCGCATCAGTACTATTGGGGCGCATGAGCAACACTTAGTTTATTCTGGGCAATTCTAGGCGTATGAGCACTATGCAGGCGCATGAACTATTTGGGCGTATGAATACTTAGTCAATTTCAGCCTATTTCTAGGCGCATGAGTACTATTCGGCCGCATGAGGTTTTGGGCGCATGGGACACTTAGGCAATTATTTCTATTGGGCGCATGAGCTACTGTTTGGGCGCATGGGCAGACTATATCACACTTAAACATCATAATTCAGTCCCTAAACATCACCTATCATGTTCTAAGCTTAAATCATGTATTCTAAGCCTTAAAAACACAATCATAACATCAACAAACACATACATAACCCAAAATAAATCCCCACCCGCAACATACACACATACACACATACGGGTATAAAACCCAACTTTTATAAAAAGTTCATACATGTATTTCGAGCCCCAAAGCAGTTTAAAACAAGTAAAAAGGGGGTTCTAGAACTCACCTTTGCAGCCTTTGGTTATGACTTCTTCAAAAACCCGTTTGCAACAGAGTTCAACCGCCTAGAAACCCACCAAAACACACACCCGAACACATACAACATTCATAGGCATACAACCAAGGATAAAACCAGTCAAGAACATCATAAACACATGAATTTTTACCTTGAATTTGAACTTCAACACTTGTTCTTCTTTCAAAACCCGAGAGCTTTCTGCTCTGCTTCTTTCTCTCTCTACAATCGGGAGAAAAGGTGAAAAGTGGCATGGCACGGGCGGCCATGCTACTTTTGTACAAAATTATAATAAGTTTGTACTTTGTATACTTTCAACCCCTCAACTTGGGTTAAATAGAATTTCTTTCTTTTCTTCATTTTATTCTTTCTTTTCTTTAAAGAAATAACGGGCGTTACAAGTCCACCCCCCTTATATAGGTTTCGTCCCCAAAACTGTTACTCCTCAAACAATCGTGGGTAATGTTGTCTCATTTCCTCTTCAGTCTCCCACGTAGACTCAGATCCTTTCCTATGCTTCCACTGTAATCGCACAAGAGGAACCACTTTATTCCTCAACCTCTTCTCTTTATGATCAATGATCACCACTGGTTGTTCCACATAATTGAGCATTTCATTTACCTCGATATCCTCCAATGGTACAACCATATCTTTGTCTGCTAAACACTTTCTCAGATGAGATACATGGAATGTCGAGTGAATTCCACTTAACTCATTTGGCAACTCTAGTCTGTAGGCCTCCTCTGCTACTCGAGCAACGATTCGGAAAGGCCCTATGTACCTTGGGCTCAACTTGCCCCGCTTTCTGAATTGAATGATACCTTTCCAAGATGAGACCTTCAACATGACTCTATCACCCATCTGGAACTCAATCAGTCTACATCTCTTATCGGCATACGACTTTTGCCTATCTTTAGCTGCCTTCATAAAGGCTTTGATCCTATCCAGTTTCTCAGTCGTAGCCTCGACCACTTCGACACTCCCTAACTCTTTATGGCCAATATCACCCTAACACACGGGTGTTCTACATCTTCTCCCGTATAGCATCTCATAAGGGGGCATACCAATGTTGGCATGATAACTATTTTTATATGAGAACTCAGCTAATGGTAAGTGGTCATCCCAACTTCCTCCAAAATCAATGACACATGCCCGAAGCATATCTTCCGATGTCTGAATGGTCCTTTCTGACTAATCATCTGTCTAGGGATGATACGCCGTGCTAATGTGTAACCTCATCCCCATAGCATCATGAAATTTCTTCCAAAAATTAGATGTAAACCAGGTGTCACGATCAGACACCGGCACGCCATGACAAGTTACAATATCTTTAATGAACAGATCCGCCAATCTCTTGGATGAATATGTCCGTGAATCGATAGGAAGTGAGCACTCTTCGGCAAATGATCAACTGTCACCCATATGGCATCATAACCTCGCGCGGTACGTGGCAACTTTGTAATAAAGTCCATAGTGATATGTTCCCACTTCCATTCCAGTATATCCAGAGGTTGGATTTTTCCATACGGCTTTTGGTGCTCGACCTTCACTTGTAAACAAGTAAGGCACTTACTCACATACTCCGTAACATCATGCTTCATACCCGGGCACCAATAATCTTTCTTCATGTCTTGATACATCTTCGTAGCACCAAGATGAATGGAGTATCGAGTCTTATGAGCTTCATCCATAATCCTTCCACATAGATCCCCATAGCAAGGAATCCACATTCGCCCGAATCGGATCCTAACACCGAATGTGTTTTCACCTAATTCCGCAATCATTCCTCTCATTCTTTCGGAGTTAAGATGATCTTCTTTCAATGCCTCATCTTGAAACTCCTTGACCTGCTTCATCACATCAGGGGTCATAACCAACTGATAAACCTTCACCCGAATCGGCTCGGGTCTTTCTTTTGACTAAGGGCATCCGCCACCACGTTGGCCTTGCCCGGATGGTAATGGATCTCACAGTCATAATCCTTTATGAGCCCTAACCATCTCCTCTGCCTCATGTTCAAGTCCTTCTGCTCGAAGAAGTACTTCAAGCTCTTGTGGTCAGTGAATATGGTGCACTTCGTCCCTTATAGGTAGTGCCTCTATATCTTTAACGCAAAAACCACGGCTGCTAGCTCCAGGTCATGAGTGGAATAATTGATCTCATTAACTTTCAACTGTCAGGATGCGTAGAACCTTTCCTCTCTGCATCAATACACACCCCAACCCCGAGTAGGAAGCATCTGAATAGACCACCAAATCCTCGCTTCCATCGGGTAACGACAAAACAGGAGCTTGAGTCAATCTCGGCTTTAACTCCTCGAACACCCCCTCTTGAGCTTGACCCCATACAAACTTTACATCCTTCCAGGTTAACTTGGTTAGTGGAGAAACAATCTTAGAGAAGTATTGAATGAATCTTCTATAATAGCGCACCAAACCCAAGAAAGTACGAATTTTGGATGGCGTCTTCGGAGACTTCCATTGCATCACTGCCTCCACCTTTGCCGGGTCTACCATAATCCCCTCGGGATTCACTACATGTAAGGATTCCTGAAGTCTGATGCAACCCAAAACTGCCTAAGCGTTTCAGCAACATGCACTAAGTACTGAAGTGAAGAATGCTTCGGAAGAATTACACAAAGCATTAGAAAATACTCTAAGTGTAATATCTTCCGAAGCCAAGACCAATATCTTCCGAAGCCAAACATGAAGTCTTCCGAAGCTTCAAGAGACAAAGTCTTCCGAAGCTTCACCCTATGAAGACAGATTTCTTCCGAAGACTTTTAGTACACATGCTTTATCTGATGTACTGTTCCATAAAGCACCTTTTTCCGCTGCGTCTCTGATAAGTCACCAACTTACAAGAGTTGGTGAAAAGGTCCATGCTTTTGGTAACTGTACATTGAGGTCTTGAGTCTGAAACTTTCCACTTTATGTACTTTATCCTTTTTGTAATGTATAAGGATGTGAGCTATGGCATGTCATAGTCACAAGGACAAAAGGCAGATATGCCTTTTGATTCTACAATTGATTTTGTTAGTGTCTAGTCAATTGTATCCAGCTGGCTTTCATAGTATAGCCGGCTGTAGGTTGTAGTATAAGTATTCCAAGTTCTTGTATCTTTCTTTATGCTTTGTAACACTTGTAAAAGAACTTGAGAAAGCAATATACTGCTCCCTTGAAAACTATACTCTCTTGTTCTGTCTCTTGCTTTACTTGTGTTCTTTGTATCACCTTTGGTTACCTAGTTCACTGTTTGATTAAAAGTTTAGTTAATCTTCTCATTGTGTTGTTGTGTTGTAATTGTGTTCAAGCCCTTGAACGATCCTGCACTACATGACCTAAGAACTGAACCTCGTGCAACTAGAATGCGCACTTG
Organism: Flaveria trinervia; assembly: GCA_025506515.1. NCBI lineage: Eukaryota > Viridiplantae > Streptophyta > Magnoliopsida > Asterales > Asteraceae > Flaveria > Flaveria trinervia. Next base: position 89,707,356 of record CM046445.1, on the reverse strand, counting down.
GAGAATTTAGCATACAACTTCTCCCTTCTCAACGTCTCCAACACCTCTCGTATGTGACCGGCATGCTACTCCTCGCTCTTTGAATAAATCAGGATATCATTGTCACACCCCCGCTAAGAGCGGAAACACGGTGGCGTAACGAGACGGGAATCGTCATAACACATGGTAAGCGAAAGAGATGCAATAATAATAATGATGACAAGCGTGTCATGACAACACCCGACAACAAGGGGACTTGTGTCGTGTTTAGTCAGTATTCACGACAACATAGCCATAAGCATAAACATGATATAAGATGAACATAGATAATAACATTGTATGTAATTCCCACAACCCGGGAACAAGTTACAAAGTATAATGTTGTTTGAAATAGATACACCAATTGTTTTCAAAATGACAAGTTTAGCCCGAAAATGCATCCTAGGGTCTCCACTAAGGCAGCACACCTAGAACCTCAGCTAGCATGATCACCTGAAAAGATATGCTCAAAATGGTCAACAAAATTGTTGGTGAGCTCGCAGGTTTAAAGTAAATAAGTAATTGATGCTGTATAAAGTTGTTGCAGAATACCGTGCATACAGTTATAAGTAAGCAAAATCACATGACAAGAGCTTTACAACCAAACCTAATGACGTACACAAAGAATCTTGTCGGAATATATTCACCCAAGGCCCGTACCTGGCTTTTGTTGGTACTAACTAGTATACCAACACGAGGGTGGGGGTGTCAACCCAGTAGTACTACCAATACCTAACCGTCGGTTCCACACTAGAATTAAATGGTTGTAAGAAAGAACCACAAAGCAGACTCAAGCATGTATTAGATAAGTACCCACAAAACAGTAGCACGTTGATTCCAAGTATGTAAATTGTATGTATGTTGTACAGCATAGAAAACGGGCGAGCATACTTTTCCCCCATGTTTGTAAATGTTTGTAAAGTAGTATAAGCACAAAAGGGGCCACGAAACTCACATGTTAAGTGGTAAGTATGAAAGATCGAGATTCCCAACAGTTGAATGCAATGATCGATCAAACACCTAATGACAGTTATTGTTAAGCATTAATGACCTGTACAAAGCGTATAGTAATGGTTGGTCGGTTCGGGTTGTATCGTTTCGGTCGTGGGTAGCACACGCACACAAACGGACACACGTATCAGATCTTATGTAGATCCAAGTACTACGAGTAGTTGTCATTGCTTATGACATCCGTGAAATGATCTCGTGGTTAAGAAAGATAGCACTTGTTAAGTATTTGGAGTTCCAATTGGATTGTCGATAATGGTAAAATGTTAGGTTGTTTTCAATTGAAATAGTATGTGCATGTTGATAGCATTGACTTTAATCTTTGTGGTCAAGAAATGACACTTTTACTGATGTTACCTTATCATCATCAGACGTTCAAGGGGAATTCACACTCAACATCATCAGTCACACAACAGGACCAGACGCTCGACTCAATGCTCCATCCTTACGAATCAACCTTCAATCGTACGAATCAGCTTCATTCGTATGATTGAGTCTTCATTCGTATGATTGAGTCTGCATTCGTATGGCTGGCATTCAGTCGTACCACACAACACCCATTCGCACGACCCAAACTCCATGTGCACGAATCAACCCTCAATCGTGCGAATTAGCTACTTTCGTGCGATTGAACCTTCATTCGTGCAATTGGACTCCAGTCGTGCAAAACATGCACAATCGCATACATTCAGTCGGTCACCTGACTCAATCGCACACAATCATTCATACGCATGACTCAATCACATACACTCATTCGCACGTATGACTCAATTGCATACAAACTCACAGTCGCACGACTCAGTCGCACGACATGCCTAGTCGCACAACTCAGTCGCACGATAGACTTAGACGCAAGATTCAGTCGCACGACTCACTCAGTCGCACGGCTCAATCGCCTGACAGACCCAGTCGCCTGAACTGCAGAATCGCGACTGTGGTCGGGCTGAGCAGCCCCCAAGCTGCTCTAAACGCGAGTTTTACACCACAAGGACTTCCAGAAACTCTCTACAAACATACACAAACATGAAACACAAGCAGAAAGACCTCACACGCACCCACACGACCTCATGTGCTCGGATGAACCCGAGCACCCGAAACCCTAGAAAACACAGCAGTAAAACCAAGCCAAAAATGGGTTGAACAAGGTTGTCTACCTGCTAGGAACGAGTATACACGATGATACCCAAGATTTGGCAGTGGAAACGCAACAAACGTGACGGTTTTAGGTGCTAGCTCGAAAGAGAAAGTGGAGAAAATGTTGAAGGTGAAGAAGATGAGAATGAGGAATGTGGCTGGGAATGGGGTTTATACACCCAATCCAAGTTTGCAAAATTACAAGTTTAGTCCCTGCACTTAACCCTCGAGTTCCCCAAAATTGTTTTGGTTGATTACGACCTTAAAATGTTCGTATATTAAGGTTAAAAGCATGTTTAATGGTATTTGATAGTCTAAGATGATTTTATTAATGACAGTGGTTCAAATTAAAAATGATATATTTGGGGGTAATGGTGATGAAATTTATAAAATGTTTATGCTTAACACACGTTCTCGGATGAAGTACAGGCACAAGGGAAAATAAAGCAGACATGATTCCTTAAAGCAGGATTTCATGAAGAAAATGAAGAATAATTAAAATAATTCTATGCTTATTTATGTCGTTCGACGGACCTTAAGGCGACGAATGTCACAATCATCAATAAACACAATCATTGATTTATCTAACATCGGCTAACACACTCGATTCATTATGTCCATAAAAGCAGCTGGTGCGTTGGTCAAACCAAATGACATAACTAGAAACTCGTAGTGTCCATAACGCGTCCGAAAAGTTGTTTTAGGAGTATCCTGCTTCTTCACTTTCAGTTGATGGTAACCAGATCGAAGGTTTATCCTTGAAAACCAACTGGCACCTTGGAGCTGATAAAAAGATCATTAATTCTCGGTAACGGGTACTGATTCTTCACTGACAGTTTATTCAGCTCACGGTAGTCTATACACATCCTCATACTACCGTCTTTCTTCTTCATGAATAAGACTGAAGCACCCCAAGGAGAGATACTCGGTCTGATAAACCCCTAATCAAGCAACTCCTGCAATTGTTCCATTAGTTCCTTCATCTCAGTCGGGGCCAACCGATACGGTGCCTTAGCTACAGGTTGGGCACCCGGTATCAAGTCAATCTGGAATTCAATCTCCCGGTCAGGTGGCACTCCTGGTAAGTCTTCGGGAAACACATCTGGAAAGTCACACACCATCGGTACGTCGGCCAGTTGTGGTATTGGCGTATCTCCATCTTTCACGTAGGCCAAGTAGGCACTACATCCACGCCTCATGCACTTTCCCGCCACCGCCATCAAAATCACCTTCGGAATCGTCGTGACTTGATCACCGTAAACCATCACTGAACTTCCATTAGGCGCTGTCACTCGGATCACTTCTTGCGACACATAATATTCGCTCGTAGTCTGCCAACCAATCCATTCCTAGGACTATGTCAAATCCGCCTAAGGTCATCACAAATGGTCTAACAGGAAACTTGGGACCTTCTAGTTCTATGTCACAACCCTCTATCATCTCAGAAATCCTGATAGACTTACCTATGGCAGTTTCTACATCGAAGGGCGTATCTATGTTCTTACTACTAACAGACAATTTAGCAAAGAAAGCAGCAGAAATAAAACTTTTACTAGCACCAGAATAAAATAACACAGAGGCTAAAGTTTGGTTTACTAGAAACGTACCTGACACAATATCGGGGTTCGTCCTAGCCTCCTCCTGCGTCATCGTGAACGCTCTAGCACTCGCCCTCTGTCCTTCCCCTCCAGCCTTCTTTGCTCCCAATCCTTCAGCCCTTGGCTTCTTGCAGTCCCTGCTCAAGTGGCCTTCCCCGCCACATCTAAAACACCTCCATGCCTTGCATTCCCTCGCCATATGACCTGGCTTTCCACACTTGAAGCACACGTTCAAACCCCATCTACACTCGCCAGTGTGCTCCTTCCTTACTTGCCACACCTCTTCATCCCCGCACCGGATGTGACCACACATCGGTTATCCACCCATGCACCTTTATTGCTTAGAGTGGTCCCGTCACGTCCAATTCGCTTCACATTCCAGTTCCGATCTCCACCACCTTTCTTGCTGCCTTCTGCCACCACCACAGTCCTTTCATCATACAACCTCCCTGCCAAGTCAACCGCCAACCTAAACGTGCTCGGTCGGGCAACGATCATATGCCTGGGGACATCCGCCGGCAAGCCCTGGATATATATATTGATCTTTCATGACAAGGGTGTCACTTGATCAGGCACCAGCAGTGCCATCTCATTGAACTTCGTGGTGTATTGTTGATGTGTCATTGTTCCCACCTCCAGCTGCAGGAATTCTCTCTCAACTTTGTCCATCTCTCGGTGAGGATAGAACTCCTCAATTACCAGCCTTTTCTGCTCTGCCCACTTCATCCTTACAATAACCCGACTGCCCTCGGCTTGGACAATATTGTCCCCACCAGCATAAAGCCGAGTCCACAAATGAGTGGATAGCAAACTTCACTTTCTGATCTTCCTGGCACTCGCTGATGTCAAGAACAGCTTCCATATCTCTCACCCACCGGTGAGCAGCAGCAGCAGTTCCGTTACCATCAAAAGTAGGGGGCTTGCATCTTTGAAATTCCCCGTAGTTACAGCCTCGTACTGCCTCCAACATAGGCTCTTCCTCCTCTTCTTCATCTTCAGAGAAAACTGTCTCAGTCTCTGGTCTCTCCTGTCCTCCCAAGGACCTATTCCTCTCTCTTCTTTCTCCTTCTCTTACAGCCTTAATCACTTCAGTCACCACAGACGGTAAGATCGTCCGCATGACCTGATACACCTCTTCCACGACAGCCTCCTTCACTGAGGCTCTCAGGTTAGCACTCTCGTCTCGCCCTCTGGATGAGGGGTCTCGGGTTCTTCATGAACCACTTTTTTGGTCCTATGCCTTCCTCTTGTGGCTCGTGGTTCAATACCACGTCCACCACGACCCACCATGTGAAGCCTTCGATGATCTACCACCGGCCATCCTCTAACACACTATAAGATTCAAACACCAACACGGTCATTCAAGGGAACAGCTCAGTTTATGTCAAGTATAGTAAGTCCCTAATTACAGTGGCCTTTTTTGATTAGCCACTTCCTTTACTCTTCATACCTCAAGCATTACCTATCCTGACTACATCGGTATCTAAATCTACAAACATCACATAAATCACATAACAACATGCGCACATAATGCCGGTTAACATTAAGAAAATACCTGATGACATGTAGCTACTCGGACCGGCATCCCTTCCCTTTTCGTCCCATTTTTAGTTTAAGTTTAGGTTTATTTAAAAATTTACCGTTTCATTTAAACTTTGGCTCTGATGCCAACTTGTAAGGCCCCGTTCTCGGTACGCTCACAGCTGGTCGATCATCGCACATAAAACATATATTTAACATTAACTAATAAACATTGCAGCAGAAACATTGAAAACGACATTTCATTTCATTATAAAAGCTTTTGTAAAATAATACATCATTGTCAAATTACATAATACATGTTGTATTACATCACAAAAGCATTATAAAAATGAATGCCATCCAAAAAGAACCAAGTAGCCGCCCCGTGCCATCCTCAGCAACCTTTACCTGCCAATTGGAAACACATAAAAGTCAGCGTTGCTAAGTGAGTTCTAGTTTTAATAAAACATACTTAACTTTCGTTAAAACCATTCTTTACTTTCTTTCAAAATCATACTTTACTTTTGCACATAATGACACATCGTACGTACACATAGATAATAACATTATTATCTTCATCATTCGTTCGTTAACTTTCTTTCATTCATCGTACGTCATTATCATTCACTTTTGTTAGTTTCATTCTCACTCATTCATATTTCTTACTTTCATTTGTACGTTCATCACATTCGATGACATGTACAACACCTCGAACATTGTGCACGAAGCTGGTTACTGGGTTTGAGGTGTTTCATAGACCTCGAACATTGTGCACGAAGCTGACTCCAGTACCTAGGACAAGCACATTCACCACTTATATTTTCTCTTTCATTCCAGATCAATGCCATATGCTATACCCCGAACATTATGCACGAAGCTGGTTATTGGGCCTTAGGTCTTTCATAGACCTCGGACATTATGCACGAAGCTGGTTATTGGGCCTTAGGTCTTTCATAGACCTCAAACATGAAGTCTTCCGAAGCTTCAAGAGACAAAGTCTTCCGAAGCTTCACTCTATGAAGACAGATTTCTTCCGAAGACTTTTAGTACACATGCTTTATCTGATGTACTATTCCATAAAGCACCTTTTTTGCTGCGTCTCTGATAAGTCACCAACTTACAAGAGTTGGTGAAAAGGTCCATGCTTTTGGTAACTGTACATTGAGGTCTTGCGTATGAAACTTTCCACTTTATGTACTTTATCCTTTTTATAATATATAGGATGTGAGCTATGGCATGTCATAGTCACAAGGTCAAAAGGCAGATATGCCTTTTGATCCTACAATTGATTTTGTTAGTGTCTAGTCAATTGTATCCAGCTGGCTTTCATAGTATAGCCGGCTGTAGGTTGTAGTATAAGTATTCCAAGTTCTTGTATCTTTCTTTATGCTTTGTAACACTTGTAAAAGAACTTGAGAAAGCAATATACTGCTCCCTTGAAAACTATACTTTCTTGTTCTGTCTCTTGCTTTACTTGTGTTCTTTGTATCACCTTTGGTTACCTAGTTCATGTTTGATTAAAAGTTTAGTTAATCTTCTCATTGTGTTGTTGTGTTGTAATTGTGTTCAAGCCCTTAAACGATCTTGCATTTGGTATCAGAGCACTCAGGCTCGTGATATAAGATCTAACCATCTTAAGATCCCTCACACACACAAAAACTAAACTTTTCAAATGGCTTCCATCTCAAAGACTGATATGGAGACTGGAACCATGAACAAATCCCCATTGATCACTCTTGATGACTTTGACACCTGGTGCATGAGGATGGAAGGCTTCATCAGGTCTCTTGACTCAAGAATGTGGGAATCTGTTGAATATGGACCTTTCATACCCAGCACCCCCTCTGCTACCGGTGCTGGTATGATTCCTAAAGATGTGGCCAACTACTCAGATGAAGATAGGAAAAGAGTAGAGATTGACAGGAAGGCCATGACTGCTCTTCAGACTGCTATCCCAAACTCTGTGTACAGAGGTTTTAAGAAGTGCAAGACAGCTAAACAGCTGTGGGATGCACTGAAGCTGATGTATGAAGGCTCCTCTGAAGCCAAGGAGAACAAGAAAGATCTTCTGAAGCAGCAGTTTGAAAATTTCACCTTTAAAGCAGGTGAAACCATGACCCAACAATACTTCAGGTATGTTGAGATTGTGGATACCCTTGTGGATGGAGGAGTTCCTCTTGAGAACAGAGACATTGTAAGGAAGTTCATGTCCTCACTTCCTAGGCAATGGACACACTATTGTGTGGTAATCAAGAGGATCGAGAACCTTAAAACTCTTACTCTGACAGAGTTATATGGGATTCTCAGTGGATACCAGATGGAGATGAACTTACAAGGTTCATCTGGCAACTCTAACAATCAAATGGGTTCAGCCTTCATGTGGTTGAAAGGGACAGCATAGAGACCCCAACATCATCTCCTATGCTACCCTGACAACTCACAAAAGGGTCCTTTCATCACCTTCCCGGAGACACCAAGGGAGAACTTTACTCAAGGAAGCCCATTCCAAGAGACAAGTCTTCTCAAGCCTTTGTGTCTGCAGATGAAAGCTGTGGAAATTATCTCTTCACTCTTGAAGACCTAGACTGTATCCATCCAGATGACCTGGAATACATGGAGATAGTTCAGCAGATGGCTCTTCTCACTCACAGAGCCAAGAAGTTCTACAAGAGGACAGGAAGAAGATTTCCAAGCAATGCTACCAGTGGTAAGTTTGGGCTGGATAAAAGCAAAGTTAAGTGTTACAATTGTAACCTTATGGGTCACTTTTCTAGGGAGTGTAAGGCACCTAGAGCAAATGGGGGTCAAACACAACTCAGACCAAACTACACTAACAATACCCCTCAGGCTGAGAAGACAAAGCAACATGCTGCGGTTGCTGTTGAAGAGGGAGGATTTGACTGGAGTTTTCAGGTGGAGGATGCTTCTCCAAACCAAGCATTGATGGCTGACCATGATGAAGCCAAGGTATTAGAACATCTTTGCTCCCCTGAATGCATTGCTAAAGTAAATAGATACAGGTCCTACAACCTAGAGATGAGATTTGATCTTGAGTCATTAAACATATTAAAATCTGATTTTAGAAAGTCTGAAAATGATTACAAGTTAAAGATAGAAGACTTGGAGAAAACCATTTCAGTACTAAAACATGAAATACAGATTTTAGAACTCAGATCCAAGATCTCATCACTAAGTTGACTAAGTGCCAGGCTGAGCTTGTGATCAGCAAAGCCCTGGCAGAGAAAAGTGTTCTTGAAGAAGAGACCTTCAAGAACATGATATCCTCATCCCTACACAATAAGGTTTGTTATCAAAATAGACAGGGACTGGGATCAAATGAGATAGCTCCTCCACACACAATCTTGTCTGTAAGATCTCCTAGGTGTGGAACTTGTGAAGATGAGCTTCCTCTCATAGATCCAATAAGTGAGGATGATGAAGAAGTGATAGTGAGGAATCCCTCTGAGAAGAGTGAAGAAGAGGATTCCTCCAAGGGCCACTATCCTTCTGAAGAGAAGAAATTAACTGTGATGACCAAGTCCAAGAGAAAGAACTTGATCAGGAAGAGCAAAAGGAAAGCAAAGAAGGCTCAAGAAATCAAGGCTACCTTTGATGCTAAGCAGAAACAAGTGTTTATCTCTGCAGGTTTCAAAGCAGTAAGGACTGAAGACATCCACCAAAGCTTCTTAGCCAAGAGTTCTGGTTCATGTTCAAATCATCTCAGTACAAAGAAGAAGACTGAGCTGCTGTGTACCACTGCTGCACAGCCTGGACCATCAAATTCCAAGAACAGTTCACAGCCCAAGGGAATTGTATCTGCATCTACCAAGATGAAGGTGAAAAAGGGATGTGACCAAAGCCAGTCTTGCTCTCAAAAGGAGATTTCTTTGAAGAAGAAAATTTTGTTGTTATGTGTGAAAGTACTTCTCATATTGCCAAGGATTGTCCATACAATCCTAAAAGTACTATCCACATGACCAATACAAAGACTTCAAAGAATCTCAAGAAGTCTAAAGCTTCGGAAGGAAAGTCTGTTTCCTTCGGAAGCTCCAAATCAAAGAAGAAGGTAAATGGAAAATTACCTTCGGAAGCAAAGTTGGTCTCGGAAGAATGGAGTTCTTCCGAAGCACTAAAGTCTGCTGCAGTGACTATAGATTCTTCCGAAGTATCAGTCATTAAAACTTGTGAAGCTCCAAAAGCTTCTAAGGTTTTGAAGGTCAAGTCCAAGACTCCAAAGGTGGTGTGGAAGTCTAAGAAAGACCAAATGACTGAGTTTTCCCATCAACAACAGTTGAAGATCCCCTCTGTACAACCATAGGATCTATTACTGTTGCATCACCTCTATTACACTTACTGAACCCAAGACAAGTAAGGCTTGGGTTTCCAAATGTAACTAATCATTTTCTTTGTGCAGGAACAGCTCAAGACAAACAAGAATGTCTGGATAATTGACAGTGGCTGTTCCAGGCACATGACAGGTAATAGGTCTTTACTTCATAATTTTGAGAGAATTGATGGAGGACCAGTTGCTTTTGGAGGAGATGAAGGTGGTTACATTTATGGAAGGGGCAAGGTCACAAATGGTAAGCTCAGCATTGAGAAGGTAAACTTTGTTAAGGAGCTTGGGTACAATCTTCTGAGTGTATCCCAATTTTGTGATCAGAGTCATAACATGCTCTTCACTGAGCATGAGTGCATTGTTCTCAAGCCTGGAGTGGTCATTCCTCATGAGCATATCCTGCTCAGAGCCCCAGGAAAGGGAACATGTACAAGATGGATTTGCAAGAAACATCTCCCTCTGGAGAAGTTTCATGCTTTCTATCTAAAGCAAATAGTGATGAGTCTTTCTATGGCATAAAAGAATGTGCCATGTAAACTTTAAGAATATGAATAAATTAATCAAACATGATCTGGTAACTGGAATGCAAAGAAAGAGTTTACAAGTGATGATCACTGTGTTGCATGCCTGAAAGGGAAGCAACACAAGGCATCTCACAAGCCTAAGGAAAAGAACTCCATCACTACTCCCTACACTTATTACATATGGATCTCTTTGGCCCCACCAGTGTAATGAGTTTAGGAAGGACCTTATACTGTCTAGTGATCACAGATGATTTTACAAGATTCACTTGGGTTTTCTTTCTTAGAACTAAAGATGAGACTCCTGAGATTCTAAAGAATTTCATCTTAAAGATTGAGAATCAATGTGATCACAAGGTCAAAACCATAAGATGTGATCAAGGAACTGAATTCAAGAACCAAATCCTTGATACATTTTGTGATGAAAAGGGTATTACAAGACAATACAGTGCTCCCAGGACTCCTCAGCAAAACGGAGTTGCTGAGAGGAGAAACAGGACACTTATTGAAGCTGCAAGAACTATGTTGTCTGAATCTAAACTGCCTATCACCTTCTGGGCAGAGGCAGTTAATACTGCTTGCTATGTGCAAAACAGAGTTTTAGTAGTTAAGACACATGGTAAGACTCCTTATGAACTTTGGCACAAGAGGAAACCTTTCATTGGTTTTCTCAGGTCATTTGGATGTCCCTGCACCATCTTGAATACCAAAGATCAAGTTGCCAAGTTTGCTGAGAAATCAGACGATGGACACTTCATTGGATACTCTTCTCAAGCTAAAGCTATAGAGTATACAATCTTAGAACTAGAATCATTGAGGAGTCAGCCAATGTGACTTTCAATGAGCACACTCCCAGTGTGGCTGGTTCTGGTCCGGATTGGCTATTTGATCTTGATTTAGTTACCAACTGTTTTAATAAATCTTGTGAGCATGTTTCAGGATCTGCAGAAAATTTAAATACAGGTGATCCTGATCCAAGATTTGAGCTAGGAAGACCTTCAGCTCCAGTTGAAACTACTTCAGCAAATGAGGTTTCTATCAACACAACAATGACAAATCCAGCTGATACATCTGGTATGCCTTCAATTCCAGCTCAGAGGCTTCTCAACCAGATAAAGACATCTCAATGCAGAAGACAACAATGGTGATGGTGATAGTGATCAAGAATCTTGATGCTAATAACCATACCATAGATGACAACATCAATGATGTCACACACTCATTGGATCAAGTTAATCTTGATAGGTGTGATAATGTGGAGGATCAATCTTCAAGACCAGATCTAAATTTCTCAAATTTGGATCTATCTCAGCAACTTGCTGTGATCCCTCAGCTAAGGATCCACAAGTCTCATCCTACCATAAACATCATTGGAGATGTTATCTCCGGGGTAAAGACAAGAGGGCAAACCATGAAGCAAATGTTTGTCTTCACTCTTGTTTTCTATCCCAGTTAGAGCCAAGAAAGTTGAGGAGGCTCTAAAGGATGGAAGTTGGGTTGAAGCTATGCAACAAGAGCTGCTTCAATTCAAAAGGCAGAAAGTTTGGAACCTTTGTCCTCTTCCTCATGGGAAGACTACCATTGGAACAAATGGTTTTTAGGAATAAAAAGGATGATAGAGGAATCATCATCAAGAACAAGGCAAGACTAGTTGTTCAAGGATACACACAAGAAGAAGGGATTGACTACACTGATGTCTTTGCTCCTGTAGCTAGACTAGAAGCTGTTAGGATATTCCTGGCATTTGCTGCATCCAAAAACTTCAAGGTCTACCAACTTGATGTAAAGTGGTGCTTTCTTATATGGAGTGATTGATGAGGAGGTTTATGTCAAACAACCACCTGGTTTTGTAGATCCTGATCATCCTGATTATGTCTGCAAGCTTGACAAAGCTTTCTATGGGCTGCATCAGGCACCCAGGAAGTGGTATGAGACACTGTCTGAGTATCTCTGTAAACATGGTTACAGGAGAGGTACTATAGATGGAACTCTCTTCATCAAAGGACAAGGAAACGACATTCTGCTAGTTCAAGTATATGTGGATGACATCATCTTTGGCTCAACCAATTCAAGGCTCTGCAAAGACTTTGAAAAGCTGATGAAAGATAGATTTGAAATGAGTTCAATGGGAGAACTTAATTTCTTTCTGGGAATTCAAGTGAAGCAGGTTGAAGATGGCATTTTCATAAGTCAGTCAAAGTATGTTCAAGATATACTCAAGAGGTTCAACATGACTGATTGTAAGACTGCTAAGACACCCATAGCCAGAAACCACTCCCTTGGTCCAGATCTTGAGGGGGAGTGTGTAGATGAGCACTTATACAGGGCTATGATTGGGTCTCTTATGTATCTTACAGCTAGCAGGCCTGATATCATGTTTGCTACATGTATTTGTGCAAGATATCAAGCCAATCCTAAGATGTCTCACTTAATCACTGTGAAAAGGATTTTAAGATACCTCAAAGGTGCTTCAACACTTGGTTTATGGTATCCAAAGAATTCTAATTTCAATCTGTATGCCTATACAGACAGTGATTATGGTGGCTGCAACATGACTGCAAAGTCTACATCTGGGAGATGTCAATTCCTTGGTGGAAGGGTTGTCTCATGGCAATGCAAGAACAAACCTGTGTGTCTGCATCAACTGCTGAGGCTGAATACATTGCTGCTGCAAGCTGCTGTGCTCAAGTGCTTTGGATTCAAAATCAGATGCTAGATTACGGATTTAACTTCAAAGAGACTCCTATCCACATAGACAACAACAGTGCTATCTCTATCACTGAGAACCCTGTGCAGCACTCAAGGACCAAACAATCAACATCAGGTATCATTTAATAAGAGATAACTATGAAAGGGGTTAATTAAACTAGTCAAAGTTCACACAGATGAACAATATGCTGATCTGTTCACAAAAGCTTTTGATGAACAGAGATTTAAGTATCTGATATCAGCTATTGGGATGATTAACTTTGAGTAGACTTTTCTTAAAACTAATTCTAATTATTTCTTCTTAAAAAAAAATATGTGTGTCCTAAGTTGTCTAGTTCATCACTTTCATAAGCTCATGTTTTCTTTGAATGAAAAACTCTTTTTGAAGACTTTCCTTAGATTCTTGAAAATTTTCTGATACTTCGGAAGATAAGTTTTACCTTCAGAAGAAAAATATGTCTTCAAATAAATGACTGTCTAAGAAATTTCCCTTCGGAGAAGTCAAAATTATCTTCCGAAGCTTAAAATTCTTAACTTAGACACTTATTCATTTTTAAGGACTTTTTCCTTCCGAAGCAAAAATTACTTCGGAAGCTTTGTTCATTCTTATACAAAGCATCCAAAGTTTATTTCTCTTCCGAAGCATAAATCTTTAAGACTCTCAGGAAAATTCTTCCGAAGTCACTTTAGCTTCGGAAGCTTTTTCAATCAAAACTTCCGAAGACAAATTACTTCGGAAGCTTTTCGAATTCCAAGAAAACTACTTTTTGAGCAAAAAGGTAAACTACTTTTTCAGAGTGGGGACCGACATACGGATTTCAAAGTTTATCCTCTTTCATTAAACTTTATCTAAAATCCTTCTCTCTCATATAAACCAACGGTTTCCCCCCTCTTCTATCATCTGCTTTTCTTCCATACCTAAAACCCAAAGCTTTCTCTCAAAATTTCCTTCCCATTTTTTTTCTCTTCATCTCTGAGCTACCTCACAATGGCTGACCTTACACACAGAAATGATCCTCACTTTGCCATGCAGCTACACAGACAACACAATCAGGTTGCTCTGTTATGCTCTGACAAAGATCCTCATTTCTCAGAGGTTTGCCGTTTCTTGTCTTTGTCTCACTACTTCACCTCCCTAACCATTGATCCTCCTCTATATGAGGATCATTTCTTGAATTCTGGAAGACCTGCCAAGAGGTCATTATGGATGGGGAGAAGGCACTGTCTGCCACAGTGCAAGGGAGAACAATTTTCATCACTCCGGCCATCATCAACCGACATCTTCAGCTGGATGATGAAGCAGGTGAAGTGTTCTTCCCAAAGAAGCGGTTAATCATTCCTTCGAGCAGATGGGATATGAAGGAGATTTCTCTGTAAAGACCTTCAGGAAAGGGAAGGTCTCATCCCAGTGGAAATACTGCTCCATGTGGTTATCCACAGCTTATCAAACAAGCATGGTGGATGGGACCAGATTCCTGAGGATCTCTCCTTCATAGTTCATGGGATGGTTCAGGGGGTCAAGTTCAGGTATTCACAATTTGTTTATACTAATTTACTTGCAAACTTAGACTCCTTAGAGTATTACATGTTTCCTAGATATGTTCAACACATTCTCAACTGTGAACTGGGCTCACTTGAGGGAACAGGCAATATTCTTAAACTGGGACAGATGAAGCCGGCATCTTTAAAATTATGAAGAAGCCAACTGTAGGCTTCTCAGGGGTAGAAAAGCCCTAGTCCCAAAATATTAGAGCTCATTGCTCAAGGTGACAACATAGCAGTCCAAGCTAGTGTTGAACCCACACCTACTGCTCTCCTACCCTCTTCACAACCTCAAATATTCATCACCTACAAAAGAAAATCCCAAAAACCCCTGCTCAGGCTATTGAGTCTGTGCAGGCCCCCAAATACTCAACTTACAGGAAGAAGTGGACTTCAGAGCTCCCACTTCTCCTGAGGAGCAAACCTCCCATTACTTTACCTATCAGGGCTGAGGTTCCTCAAGCTCAACCTGATGAGCTCATTAGCCCAACAACCGTAAGCTTTCACTCTGAGTCTCAACACTCAAGTGAACAACCTTCAGGGGACAGCTACCATCCCCAGCCTTTGGATCTAAACCAACAATTCCCAACCTATCCTTCTACACTGATGAAGACTTAGGATTCAGTGAGTACCATGAGTCTCTCTTTCCTCCCCTACTCAAGAGAGATGAGTACCTCTGACTCTCCTCAGTCTATCCCTCATCAGTCACCTATTACTGAGGTGGACATCTGAACCTGTTCAGGATGTCCATATGGAAGAGGCTCTCGCTTTTGAAAGTGATTACATCATTAAGACCTCAACCACGGCAACTCAGCCCATTGGCATCTTAATTGAGGTTGCCAGTGTGGCAGAGGAAAACCAGCAGCCAAGAAACTCAAGCTGGTGGTGAGAGAGAGGACTTTGGTCCAATCCTCTCATCCCCCAGTGATTCTTCTGATGAAGATGAGGGGAATTTGAGACTAAAGGTACACAAAATTGTCACAAACATGCACCTATCTAGTCTCTAAGGTTAGTCACTTAGAATCTCAGGTGACTACCCTGCAAAACAGGGTCAATGATCAGCAACTTCAGATTTCATATTGAAGGAAAAACTAGCTGAGAGACCTTTAAGGAGAGCTCAACCAGGAACACAAGAACCTGTGGAAGTGACTGATTTATCCTCCAGCTCACCTATGCAAGTGGGTGATGCTACCAAAAAGGAGGAGAAAGTTATCACAACCACATAACCTGGGAGTTCTTCAAAGAGAATGGACATAGAGGATTCACCATCCTCACTTGCTGTTGTGCATTCTCAGCAACTTCCTCACACTCACATTAATGTGGACTCTATAGACTCTATCATCAGGAGTCTCTTTGAGGAAGGTATACCAAGGGCTGTCTCATCTCACCACATGGAACTGGCAACTACATCATCAGATGGAGGTATGATGATGACAGAAGAGCCCTCATACTTCACAGAGTTCAAGGCCAACAAGAAGTCTTTCAGTTCCAAAGCCTGAGCTTCTATGAAGGACTAGATTTAGTCAACATGCACTTGTCAATCCAAGCAAATCTAGACAAGCTGACAGGCTGGCTCAAAGAATCCAAGACAGGATCCTTGCAGAGTTCTCTCTAAGAAGGAGACTTAGGCAATCAGGCAATGTCATCGGTCAACTGGATGTTGAGGTGGACCCTAAGATTAGTTTCATAGGGGAAACCTTGGCTGAAGGCCCAGTGGCAGAACCTAAGACCCTTGTCTCACCATCAACAACTGCTGCAGAGGTCCAAACTCCATCTGAGACACCTGCTGGTGAAGTGTTTCTCAGCCTCTCTCTGGCCAGAGCATGGAAGCTACACCAAGCAATGAAGGCCAAGCCTCAATCCACCCTGAGTCACAAAGGTCTGTTGGTGACAAAGGGAAAAGGATAATGACTCCTGAGGAAATTGAGGAGGAAGAGAGAGAGAGGAAAGGAGGCTAAGGGGAGAAAGTTCTTCTGGGTCATCTAAATTCATGCAAGCTGCAATCAGGGCTGCCCCCAGACCAAATACTCAAAATGATGAACAAGGGCAGTCAGGATTACTTATTTACAGACCAGGAACTATGATGTTGATGAAATCATCTCCCTCCTCTTAGAAGAGTTGAATGAACTGGCTGACATGGAAGTGTCAAGAGAGATAAAGGAGAAAGAGGATGCAAGGTTACTTCTCCAATTCAAAGAGGAGAGGAGACAGAAAAGACTTCACAAGCATACTCCCACTCTCTCTCCAGTTCAAGAAAGTCCTGCACAGGAAGATGTGGCTCCACAAGAACCTCAGGTAGATAAAGAAGAGGATAGAATCAAAATGATAAACTACCTGAGTGCCACAGGCTTCTATCAGGCAATACACTTCTTCCCCTGTCCTATGACTTCATTGAGTTCGAGTACTTAAAGCAACTGAGCTTGAGCTAGTCAAAGAAAGAAAAACACAACCAAAGGAAGCTAAGGGAAGAAGATGCAAAGTCAAGAGCCATCATTCAAAAGAATGCAAAGAAGTCTGCTGACAGACAAAGAATGATGAGCTTCTTGAAGACATATGGATTCTCCGGAAGGGACTTGGTCCCATGTCTCTATGGATGAGCATATAAGGGTGATCAAGCAGAAGATTAAAAGTGGTGAATTGATTGACTTGCACTCTCTTTCAAGTCAAGTCCCACCTGAAGTGGAGGTCAAGTTTGAACAACCAGAGACACCTGAACCAGAACCTCCAGCTGAGCCTCAGCAAACTTCACTTCTGATCCAAGACAGGGTCAAACTCCTCTCCTTCTGAACCTGTGAGGGAGGAACACCCACTGAGAAAGACACTAATGATCAACATGGTGCTGCAGACCAGTCTTCTCAGTTAAAGACATTAAAGAGGAAGAAGAAAATGGCTTCTAAACCAAAGACTAAAAAGAAGAAGCCAAAGTCATCTACCTCTACACCCCAGGCTGAATCAGATCAACCTGAGGAAGTGCATGATGAGGCAGCCCAATCAACTCCTATGCAAGTGGCTCCTCTAGCAACTGAGACACCCATCTTATCCTGGACTTACTCTACCAATCCAGAAAGATGGAATGTTATCAGAGATCAAGGTGTTGAAAATGTCTACTCATGGCAAGACATAATCAACTTACCTCTGCATGATCTCTTTGAAATGAGAAGATACTATGAGAGTCTTGATGATCCTGACCATCAAATGAAGAAAGGAAGGTCTTGATTGTACTGAAGACTACAAACATTTAAAATCTTCTAAGTGTTTTGGTAGCATCAGCCTAGGGGGAGTTTGTAAGGATTCCTGAAGTCTGATGCAACCCAAACTGCCTAAGCGTTTCAGCAACATGCACTAAGTACTGAAGTGAAGAATGCTTCGGAAGAATTACACAAAGCATTAGAAAATACTCTAAGTGTAATATCTTCCGAAGCCAAGACCAATATCTTCCGAAGCCAAACATGAAGTCTTCCGAAGCTTCAAGAGACAAAGTCTTCCGAAGCTTCACCCTATGAAGACAGATTTCTTCCGAAGACTTTTAGTACACATTTATCTGATGTACTGTTCCATAAAGCACCTTTTTCCGCTGCGTCTCTGATAAGTCACCAACTTACAAGAGTTGGTGAAAAGGTCCATGCTTTTGGTAACTGTACATTGAGGTCTTGAGTCTGAAACTTTCCACTTTATGTACTTTATCCTTTTTGTAATGTATAAGGATGTGAGCTATGGCATGTCATAGTCACAAGGACAAAAGGCAGATATGCCTTTTGATTCTACAATTGATTTTGTTAGTGTCTAGTCAATTGTATCCAGCTGGCTTTCATAGTATAGCCGGCTGTAGGTTGTAGTATAAGTATTCCAAGTTCTTGTATCTTTCTTTATGCTTTGTAACACTTGTAAAAGAACTTGAGAAAGCAATATACTGCTCCCTTGAAAACTATACTCTCTTGTTCTGTCTCTTGCTTTACTTGTGTTCTTTGTATCACCTTTGGTACCTAGTCACTGTTTGATTAAAAGTTTAGTTAATCTTCTCATTGTTGTTGTGTTGTAATTGTGTTCAAGCCCTTGAACGATCCTGCACTACATGACCTAAGAACTGAACCTCGTGCAACTAGAATGCGCACTTGGAGAATTTAGCATACAACTTCTCCTTTCAACGTCTCCAACACCTCTCGTATGTGACCGGCATGCTACTCCTCGCTCTTTGAATAAATCAGGATATCATTGTCACACCCCCGCTAAGAGCGGAAACACCGGTGGCGTAACGAGACGGGAATCGTCATAAACACATGGTAAGCGAAAGAGATGCAATAATAATAATGATGACAAGCGTGTCATGACAACACCCGACAACAAGGGGACTTGTGTCGTGTTAGTCAGTATTCACGACAACATAGCCATAAGCATAAACATGATATAAGATGAACATAGATAATAACATTGTATGTAATTCCCACAACCCGGGAACAAGTTACAAAGTATAATGTTGTTTGAAATAGATACACCAATTGTTTTCAAAATGACAAGTTTAGCCCGAAAATGCATCCTAGGGTCTCCACTAAGGCAGCACACCTAGAACCTCAGCTAGCATGATCACCTGAAAAGATATGCTCAAAATGGTCAACAAAATTGTTGGTGAGCTCGCAGGTTTAAAGTAAATAAGTAATTGATGCTGTATAAAGTTGTTGCAGAATACCGTGCATACAGTTATAAGTAAGCAAAATCACATGACAAGAGCTTTACAACCAAACCTAATGACGTACACAAAGAATCTTGTCGGAATATATTCACCCAAGGCCCGTACCTGGCTATTGTTGGTACTAACTAGTATACCAACACGAGGGTGGGGGTGTCAACCCAGTAGTACTACCAATACCTAACCGTCGGTTCCACACTAGAATTAAATGGTTGTAAGAAAGAACCACAAAGCAGACTCAAGCATGTATTAGATAAGTACCCACAAAACAGTAGCACGTTGATTCCAAGTATGTAAATTGTATGTATGTTGTACAGCATAGAAAACGGGCGAGCATACTTTTCCCCCATGTTTGTAAATGTTTGTAAAGTAGTATAAGCACAAAAAGGGGCCACGAAACTCACATGTTAAGTGGTAAGTATGAAAGATCGAGATTCCCAACAGTTGAATGCAATGATCGATCAAACACCTAATGACAGTTATTGTTAAGCATTAATGACCTGTACAAAGCGTATAGTAATGGTTGGTCGGTTCGGGTTGTATCGTTTCGGTCGTGGGTAGCACACGCACACAAACGGACACACGTATCAGATCTTATGTAGATCCAAGTACTACGAGTAGTTGTCATTGCTTATGACATCCGTGAAATGATCTCGTGGTTAAGAAAGATAGCACTTGTTAAGTATTTGGAGTTCCAATTGGATTGTCGATAATGGTAAAATGTTAGGTTGTTTTCAATTGAAATAGTATGTGCATGTTGATAGCATTGACTTTAATCTTTGTGGTCAAGAAATGACACTTTTACTGATGTTACCTTATCATCATCAGACGTTCAAGGGGAAATTCACACTCAACATCATCAGTCACACAACAGGACCAGACGCTCGACTCAATGCTCCATCCTTACGAATCAACCTTCAATCGTACGAATCAGCTTCATTCGTATGATTGAGTCTTCATTCGTATGATTGAGTCTGCATTCGTATGGCTGGCATTCAGTCGTACCACACAACACCCATTCGCACGACCCAAACTCCATGTGCACGAATCAACCCTCAATCGTGCGAATTAGCTACTTTCGTGCGATTGAACCTTCATTCGTGCAATTGGACTCCAGTCGTGCAAAACATGCACAATCGCATACATTCAGTCGGTCACCTGACTCAATCGCACACAATCATTCATACGCATGACTCAATCACATACACTCATTCGCACGTATGACTCAATTGCATACAAACTCACAGTCGCACGACTCAGTCGCACGACATGCCTAGTCGCACAACTCAGTCGCACGATAGACTTAGACGCAAGATTCAGTCGCACGACTCACTCAGTCGCACGGCTCAATCGCCTGACAGACCCAGTCGCCTGAACTGCAGAATCGCGACTGTGGTCGGGCTGAGCAGCCCCCAAGCTGCTCTAAACGCGAGTTTTACACCACAAGGACTTCCAGAAACTCTCTACAAACATACACAAACATGAAACACAAGCAGAAAGACCTCACACGCACCCACACGACCTCATGTGCTCGGATGAACCCGAGCACCCGAAACCCTAGAAAACACAGCAGTAAAACCAAGCCAAAAATGGGTTGAACAAGGTTGTCTACCTGCTAGGAACGAGTATACACGATGATACCCAAGATTTGGCAGTGGAAACGCAACAAACGTGACGGTTTTAGGTGCTAGCTCGAAAGAGAAAGTGGAGAAAATGTTGAAGGTGAAGAAGATGAGAATGAGGAATGTGGCTGGGAATGGGGTTTATACACCCAATCCAAGTTTGCAAAATTACAAGTTTAGTCCCTGCACTTAACCCTCGAGTTCCCCAAAATTGTTTTGGTTGATTACGACCTTAAAATGTTCGTATATTAAGGTTAAAAGCATGTTTAATGGTATTTGATAGTCTAAGATGATTTTATTAATGACAGTGGTTCAAATTAAAAATGATATATTTGGGGGTAATGGTGATGAAATTTATAAAATGTTTATGCTTAACACACGTTCTCGGATGAAGTACAGGCACAAGGGAAAATAAAGCAGACATGATTCCTTAAAGCAGGATTTCATGAAGAAAATGAAGAATAATTAAAATAATTCTATGCTTATTTATGTCGTTCGACGGACCTTAAGGCGACGAATGTCACAATCATCAATAAACACAATCATTGATTTATCTAACATCGGCTAACACACTCGATTCATTATGTCCATAAAAGCAGCTGGTGCGTTGGTCAAACCAAATGACATAACTAGAAACTCGTAGTGTCCATAACGCGTCCGAAAAGTTGTTTTAGGAGTATCCTGCTTCTTCACTTTCAGTTGATGGTAACCAGATCGAAGGTTTATCCTTGAAAACCAACTGGCACCTTGGAGCTGATAAAAAGATCATTAATTCTCGGTAACGGGTACTGATTCTTCACTGACAGTTTATTCAGCTCACGGTAGTCTATACACATCCTCATACTACCGTCTTTCTTCTTCATGAATAAGACTGAAGCACCCCAAGGAGAGATACTCGGTCTGATAAACCCCTAATCAAGCAACTCCTGCAATTGTTCCATTAGTTCCTTCATCTCAGTCGGGGCCAACCGATACGGTGCCTTAGCTACAGGTTGGGCACCCGGTATCAAGTCAATCTGGAATTCAATCTCCCGGTCAGGTGGCACTCCTGGTAAGTCTTCGGGAAACACATCTGGAAAGTCACACACCATCGGTACGTCGGCCAGTTGTGGTATTGGCGTATCTCCATCTTTCACGTAGGCCAAGTAGGCACTACATCCACGCCTCATGCACTTTCCCGCCACCGCCATCAAAATCACCTTCGGAATCGTCGTGACTTGATCACCGTAAACCATCACTGAACTTCCATTAGGCGCTGTCACTCGGATCACTTCTTGCGACACATAATATTCGCCTCGTAGTCTGCCAACCAATCCATTCCTAGGACTATGTCAAATCCGCCTAAGGTCATCACAAATGGTCTAACAGGAAACTTGGGACCTTCTAGTTCTATGTCACAACCCTCTATCATCTCAGAAATCCTGATAGACTTACCTATGGCAGTTTCTACATCGAAGGGCGTATCTATGTTCTTACTACTAACAGACAATTTAGCAAAGAAAGCAGCAGAAATAAAACTTTTACTAGCACCAGAATAAAATAACACAGAGGCTAAAGTTTGGTTTACTAGAAACGTACCAGACACAACATCGGGGTTCGTCCTAGCCTCCTCCTGCGTCATCGTGAACGCTCTAGCACTCGCCCTCTGTCCTTCCCCTCCAGCCTTCTTTGCTCCCAATCCTTCAGCCCTTGGCTTCTTGCAGTCCCTGCTCAAGTGGCCTTCCCCGCCACATCTAAAACACCTCCCTGCCTTGCATTCCCTCGCCATATGAACTGGCTTTCCACACTTGAAGCACACGTTCAAACCCCATCTACACTCGCCAGTGTGCTCCTTCCTTACTTTCCACACCTCTTCATCCCCGCACCGGATGTGACCACACATCGGTTATCCACCCATGCACCTTTATTGCTTAGAGTGGTCCCGTCACGTCCAATTCGCTTCCCATTCCAGTTCCGATCTCCACCACCTTTCTTGCCGCCTTCTGCCACCACCACAGTCCTTTCATCATACAACCTCCCTGCCAAGTCAACCGCCAACCTAAACGTGCTCGGTCGGGCAACGATCATATGCCTGGGGACATCCGCCGGCAAGCCCTGGATATATATATTGATCTTTCATGACAAGGGTGTCACTTGATCAGGCACCAGCAGTGCCATCTCATTGAACTTCGTGGTGTATTGTTGATGTGTCATTGTTCCCACCTCCAGCTGCAGGAATTCTCTCTCAACTTTGTCCATCTCTCGGTGAGGATAGAACTCCTCAATTACCAGCCTTTTCTGCTCTGCCCACTTCATCCTTACAATAACCCGACTGCCCTCGGCTTGGACAATATTGTCCCCACCAGCATAAAGCCGAGTCCACAAATGAGTGGATAGCAAACTTCACTTTCTGATCTTCCTGGCACTCGCTGATGTCAAGAACAGCTTCCATATCTCTCACCCACCGGTGAGCAGCAGCAGCAGTTCCGTTACCATCAAAAGTAGGGGGCTTGCATCTTTGAAATTCCCCGTAGTTACAGCCTCGTACTGCCTCCAACATAGGCTCTTCCTCCTCCTCTTCATCTTCAGAGAAAACTGTCTTAGTCTCTGGTCTCTCCTGTCCTCCCAAGGACCTATTCCTCTCTCTTCTTTCTCCTTCTCTTACAGCCTTAATCACTTCAGTCACCACAGACGGTAAGATCGTCCGCATGACCTGATACACCTCTTCCACGACAGCCTCCTTCACTGAGGCTCTCAGGTTAGCACTCTCGTCTCCGCCCTCTGGATGAGGGGTCTCGGGTTCTTCATGAACCACCTTTTTGGTCCTATGCCTTCCTCTTGTGGCTCGTGGTTCAATACCACGTCCACCACGACCTCCACCATGTGAAGCCTTCGATGATCTACCACCGGCCATCCTCTAACACACTATAAGATTCAAACACCAACACGGTCATTCAAGGGAACAGCTCAGTTTATGTCAAGTATAGTAAGTCCCTAATTACAGTGGCCTTTTTTGATTAGCCACTTCCTTTACTCTTCATACCTCAAGCATTACCTATCCTGACTACATCGGTATCTAAATCTACAAACATCACATAAATCACATAACATGCGCACATAATGCCGGTTAACATTAAGAAAATACCTGATGACATGTAGCTACTCGGACCGCATCCCTTCCCTTTTCGTCCCATTTTTAGTTTAAGTTTAGGTTTATTTAAAAATTTACCCGTTTCATTTAAACTTTGGCTCTGATGCCAACTTGTAAGGCCCCGTTCTCGGTACGCTCACAGCTGGTCGATCATCGCACATAAAACATATATTTACATTAACTTAAATAAACATTGCAGCAGAAACATTGAAAACGACATTTCATTTCATTATAAAAGCTTTTGTAAAATAATACATCATTGTCAAATTACATAATACATGTTGTATTACATCACAAAAGCATTATAAAAATGAATGCCATCCAAAAAGAACCAAGTAGCCGCCCCGTGCCATCCTCAGCAACCTTTACCTGCCAATTGGAAACACATAAAAGTCAGCGTTTCTAAGTGAGTTCTAGTTTTAATTAAAACATACTTAACTTTCGTTAAAACCATTCTTTACTTTCTTTCAAAATCATACTTTACTTTTGCACATAATGACACATCGTACGTACACATAGATAATAACATTATTATCTTCATCATTCGTTCGTAACTTTCTTTCATTCATCGTACGTCATTATCATTCACTTTCGTTATTTTCATTCTCACTCATTCATATTTCTTACTTTCATTCGTACGTTCATCACATTCGATGACATGTACAACACCTCGAACATTGTGCACGAAGCTGGTTACTGGGTTTGAGGTGTTTCATAGACCTCGAACATTGTGCACGAAGCTGACTCCAGTACCTAGGACAAGCACATTCACCACTTATATTTTCTCTTTCATTCCAGATCAATGCCATATGCTATACCCCGAACATTGTGCACGAAGCTGGTTATTGGGCCTTAGGTCTTTCATAGACCTCGGACATTATGCACGAAGCTGACTCCAGTACCTAGGGCAAGCGGCAAGGATCCCATACATATGGTCAATCACATGGATTGGACCCCAATGTGCATCCTTCTGGGTAGCTAACCCGCACACAGTTGAGCTAACACCCTTCATTGGGTGTGAACCTCCATACATTTGTTTGCAAGCCTTTCTTACTTTCATTCATTTATTAATGCATGCATTCTTTCATTTCATTCCTTTTTTCATTATCTTTCACTTTACGTTACATAATACTTTTCATTTCATTCATTAACATTCAACGTAAAGCCACGGGAAAATAATCATACATAATAAGGAACATAAACATGAACATTCAACATCGCCATACAAGGCACCATCATACATGCATAACATACATCATACATACCATCATGCATAAGCATCAATCATACATCATCAGATCATATCATACATCGCCCATACATCATCTATGACTCCAAAAAGTTAACTTACATAGCCCCCGGGACCTCCCAAGTCAAAGCCTACATATCACATTTCCAAAAATTAGAAAATATTCTAAGTCTTTAGACTCATGAACACTATGCAGGCGTGTCACACCCCTCTAAGAGCGGAAACACGGGGATGTAACGAGACGGGATCGTCATAACACATGGTAGACAATAGAGTGCAATATAATTAATGATGATAAAGCGTGTCATGACGACACCTGACACCAAGGAGACTTGTGTCATGTTTAGTCAATATTCACGACAAATAGCCATAAGCATAAACATGTTAAATGATTCACATAGTCAAAGTAGTAACAATTATAATGTAATTCCCACAACCCGGGAACAAGTATCAAAAGAATGAAGTTGTTTAAATCAGACTACAACAATGATTCCAAAATGAATGTTTAGTCTTAAAAATGCATCCTAGGGTCTCCACTAAGGCAGCACACCTACATCTTCAATTAGCATTGTCACCTGAAAAGATATGCTCAAAATGGTCAACAAAATTGTTGGTGAGCTCGCAAGTTTAAATAGTAAATAGTAAGTTGATGCTGTATAGTAATTGTTGCGGAATACCGTGTATACAATTATAAGTAAGCAGAATCACATAATAATGAGCTTTACAACCAAACCTAACGACGTACACACAGAATCTTGTCGGAGTATATTCACCCAAGGGCCCGTTCGTGGCCACTGTTGGTACCAACTAGTATACCAACAAACAAGGGTGGGGGTGTCAACCCAGTAGTACTACCAATACCTATCCGTCGGTTCCAACACCGGAATTAAATGGTTGTAAAGAAAGTACCACACAGCGAACCCAAGCATGTATCAGATAAGTACTCACAAAACAGTATCACGTTGATTCCAAGTATGTAAATTGTATGTAAGTTGTACAACATGAAGAAAATGAGTGAGCATACTTTTCCCCCAAGTTTGTAAATGGTTGAAATGTTGTATAAGCATAAAAAGGGGCCACGAAACTCACTTGTTAAGTGGTAAGTATGAATGGTCAAAATTTCCAAATGTTGTATGCAATGAACGGTCAAACACCTATTGACAGTTATTGTTAAGCATTAATGATATGTATAAAGTAAATAGCAACGTTCGGTGGGTTCGGGTTGTATCGGTTCGGTCGCGTGTAACACACCCAAGCAGACACACGTATTAGATCTTATGTAGATCCAAGTACTAGAAATCGTCGCTATTGGTGATGGTATTTGTGTAAAAGTTCCATTGTTATTAGAGAAATATTTGGTAAATATTAGTAGTTACTAATCGGTTGTTGCTAATTGTAAAATGTTAAGTTGATTTGATTTGGAATAACATTAGAAAGTTTGATAGTGTTGACTTTAACATTTAGCAATGGCAACCGGGTCGATGTCACCTTAACATCACATGACATACACACACCACACACAAGAAGGAATTCACACATAGCAACTTCAGTCGCACGACAGGACCAGACGCACGACTCAACACTCCATCCGCACAAATCAACCCTCATTCGTACGAATCAGCTTCATTCGTACGATTGAACCTTCATTCGTGCGACTCAATATTCAGTTGTACCACACAGCAACCAATCGCACGACTCAACCTCCATATGCATGAATCAACCGTCATTCGTACGAATCAACTTCATTCGTACGACTGAACCTCCATTTGTGCGACTGGCATTCAGTCGTGCGATACACGCACAATCGCACACATCATTCATCCGCATTGACTCAATCGCACGCATACACATAGTCGCACGACTCATTCGCACGACTCGGTCGCACGACACACCCAGTCGCACAACTCAGTCGCACGAAAGACACAGTCGCACGACTCACCCAGTCGCACGGCTCAGTCGCATGATCGACCTAGTCGCCAGAACAATAGAATCGCGACTGCAGAAGTGCAGAGCAGCCTTCGGATGCTCCGTGCACGAGTTTTACACCACAAGCACTTCCAGAAACACATTTCAAACACACCCAAACAAGAAGAACACACAGAAAGACAACACACGCACCCACACGACCTCATGTGCTCGGGTTGGCCCCGAGCACCCGAAACCCTAAATGGACAGCAGTAAACAAGCAAGAAAAGGGACGACCAAGGTTGTCTACCTGCAAGAAAGGAGTAGCCTCAGCTGTACCGAGGTTTTGTCGGTAAAGACGCGAAGAAACGGGGCAGTTCGGTGCAAGGAGGAGGAGAAAAAGTGGAGAAGAAGAAGATGATGAAGAAGGAGATGTAATGAAGGCTAGGGCTGGAAATGGGGTTTATATACCCAACCCTAGTTTGGCAAAATGTCATATTTGGTCCCTCCACTTAGCCCCCGAGTTCCCAAATTTGTCTCGGTTGAAAACAACTTTAATAGGATAGTTATATTAATGATAAGAATGTAATTAATGATATTGGTAACTTAAAGATGGTTTTATTAATGACAATAATATTATATAAAAATGGTATATTGAGTGATAACGATAATAAAAATTGTAAAAGTTTTAAAAGACAGCATACGTTTACGATTAGAGCACAAGCATAAAGATGAATAAGCAAGAATGATATCCACACGAATAGTTTATAAGGATGAGGAATGAACGTTCAAAGAAAAGTTAGCGGAAGCCACGTTAAATGACGGACCTTTAGGTGACGGATGTCACAAGGCGCATGAGCACTATGCAGGCGCATGAGCACTATGCAGGCGCATGACCTTTCAGACGCATGAGGAATACTTAGGCGCATCGGGAACTTTTAGGCGCATCAGCACTATTGGGGCGCATGAGCAACACTTAGTTTATTCTGGGCAATTCTAGGCGTATGAGCACTATGCAGGCGCATGAACTATTTGGGCGTATGAATACTTAGTCAATTTCAGCCTATTTCTAGGCGCATGAGTACTATTCGGGCGCATGAGGTTTTGGGCGCATGGGACACTTAGGCAGTTATTTCTGTTGGGCGCATGAGCTACTGTTTGAGCGCATGGGCAGACTATATCACACTTAAACATCATAATTCAGTCCCTAAACATCACCTATCATGTTCTAAGCTTAAATCATGTATTCTAAGCCTTAAAAACACAATCATAACATCAACAAACACATACATAACCCAAAATAAATCCCCACCCGCAACATACACACATACACACATACGGGTATAAAACCCAACTTTTATAAAAAGTTCATACATGTATTTCTAGCCCTAAAGCAGTTTAAAACAAGTAAAAAAGGGGCTCTAGAACTCATCTTTGCAGCCTTTGGTTATGACTTCTTCAAAAACCCGTTTGCAACAGAGTTCAACCGCCTAGAAACCCATCAAAACACACACACCGAACACATACAACATTCATAAGCATACAACCAAGGATAAAACCAGTCAAGAACATCATAAACACACGAATTCTTACCTTGAATTCGAACTTCAGCACTTGTTCTTCTTTCAAAACCCGAGAGCTTTCTGCTCTGCTTCTTTCTCTCTCTACAATCGGTAGAAAAGGTGAAAAGTGGCATGGCATGGGCGGCCATGCTACTTTTGTACAAAATTATAATAAGTTTGTACTTTGCATACTTTCAACCCCTCAACTTTGGTTAAATAACATTTCTTTTTTTTTTCCTTCATTTTATTCTTTCTTTTTTTTCTTATCTTTAAAGAAATAACCGGGCGTTATATTTTAGTTAGGTTTTGCAAGGAAGATTTTAGCTTATTTGCTTATTGTTCTTGAAGCAACACATGTCCCCTGTCCTATTGAGTGTAAAGCCACCGAAGATGGTCTCACTAATATTACTTCTCATTCTGACTTCAAAGTTTAGAAGGTGATTTACAAATTTATAGCATGTGGAATCTATATCATTGTGGTTCTTAAATACTAACAACAATTCCATTTACTCTGTTGATTTTGACCCTCTTGCATTTGCCAAATTTATGTATCTTTTTTTACAATCGACTCATTTTATTCCACTATTATTCATGTGACATGGGTATATTTATGTGTCAAAATTAAACTGTTATATCCGAGTAGCGAGTGAGCTAAAAAGAGAAACAATGAGTTTTTTAGTTGCAAGAACCATGTTAAATAGGCGCAACACGCCGATGGTTATCTTCCTAGTTTTATTTAAATAAATGTCTAGTTAGACAAATTTGTCGAACTAGTTTTATTCTAAAACGGTTTCAACTTTACCCAACCCATAGGCTTGATATATATTTTTATCCCTATAAGATGAAACTATTGATTAATTCTTGTTTATGAATCAATTTCCCAAAGATCTAATATCAATCAAATTATGTAATCATTATGAGGAAAAATAATGAAACACTTGTAGGAATGATTGTCGTTTGATATGAATGATGACGATGTCATACGATTTCATTATAATACTATAAGTTTGATGGAGAAGATTCTTAATGATATTTTTTTAGGGAAATCATATGATTGATTATTTCTAATTTTCATGTATCATCTCTTTATATACCAGTATCTAAGAAAATCGCAATGTCTTCTTTACATATTAATATTTATATTTACATTCATCAAGTAAATATTGAAGACTATCTATGTCATATTGATATAATTAGTTATTATTAGTGAATGGTCCTAAGACCATTATTATACGGATAATTTTCAACATTCAATCGAGTAAAACTTGAACCAACCGAACCGATCTGATTTCAATCCATTCCAACCTTATTTTTACCTGGTCTCTTTCCCTACCGGAACAAGTTCTTTAAAAAAGCAGTTTTGACTTTTATTGAGCCAACCCGTGTCCGGTTTCCAACTTGATTTATATACCTCTTACACCTAAGTTTTGAAATAACATTGGTTATATGAACATCCATTTGGGTTATTGGTACGCCCTTCACATCTATCTTTTCCCATATGCATTTGTATATGTATAGAGAAATAGAGAGAATATTTATCTTAATAATCTGGCGTGTTTATAACAAATCTAATAACACAACTGGTTAAGATGAATTACTCATAACATGTAAGTATAAAAATATTATGAGTTCAGGTCTCATTTTGAACAAAATGCTCAGAACTAAATCATATGATTTTTTCAGCAATAAGTTTTCTCGTAAAAGAAATAAAAGTTGTCTCTCTTGAAAAACAAATAAATGAGGATCGGTTTAAAAAAGAAATGTGTAAGGAATCCCGTTATAATATTGCAGTTACCCCGTTACGTGAATATGATGAAAAGCACGGTCAAAGTCACCTAAGATTCCCGCTGTGAAACATTTGTTGCAGAGCAGGTGTCAGGGGACACGTGTCCACCACACACACTGACTCATCAACTGTTTCAAACACATCAAATTACCATCCTACCCTCTCTAGCCGTTATGTACCATTTCTACACTATATTCCAGGTCACTTTCGTCATTTCTCTTCACTGTTGTTTTCATCCAAATGAACGAATTCACACACACACACACACACAGACACCATTATCATCATCTCTCACAAATCACACACACTCTCTCTCTTAGGGTTTTCAGTCTTCACTAACTGATGGCTACTGCATCTTCTTCCGATCCGGTGATGAAATCGGAAGGTAGTAGCGGTGGCGGTGGTGAACCGTCGGAACCCGCGGCGGCGGTGGTGGTAGGGGTAGGGGTAGGGGTAGGGGTAGGGGTAGGGGTAGGGAAGGGGAGCAGTTATCAGCAGCAGTTGATGGTGAAGTACAGAGGATTGAAGAAGTCGAAGAAGGAGAGAGGATGTACGGCCAAAGAACGCATCAGTAAAATGCCTCCATGTGCTGCTGGAAAACGTAGTTCTATCTACCGGGGAGTTACTAGGTATATGGAATTAATTGGTGGTTTTGGTTTTCGTATTGAAGTTATGCGTGTGTGTGTGTGTTGAGATTGATTCTGTATAGGCTGTAGATTACTTGATTTTGGGATGATTGATATTGATTATAGGCTTAACTGCTACTGGAAATCTGGAATAGGAGTTTTTTTCTTAATCCAGTGGTTCTATTTATGAAATTTATCATCATGTGTTGCTCTGTGGTTTTGAGTTGTTTTTTGGGGAGATGAAAGAGGAATTTATGATCCAAAGTCTTTAACATTGTTGAAGATGAGAGTTGGGAGTACAGGAAACTTGAAGTAAAATCATGCATCGATTCATTTGTGCTTTGCGTGATCTAGATCCAAAACGAAGTATTAGATGATACAGGATGCATTGAAGCATAAGTCCGATTGGATTCGAACGGTTGCCAGCAATCCAGCATCCATTCAAATGCTTTGGTGTGATGCTCACAGTTCCCCCACTCAAATGCTTTGCCATGGCAGTGGTTTGGTAGTTATTGATTGTCATGTAAATTTATCATCTTAGATGAATGGTCCTTTGCGATCCAAGGTTATTGGTTCTCACATGTTACAATTTTTTAGTGTGCAAGTGCTGCTGCATGTGACAATTGTCCAAAACCACGTTTTAACTTCTACATCAGCCATAGTCATTTCTCTTTTCCATCCAAGATTATATACTTTGCACTCTTATCAAGTTCTTAAGTTATTTTTATTTTTAATGGTATTAGGCATAGATGGACTGGTCGTTATGAAGCGCATCTGTGGGATAAAAATACCTGGAATCAGAATCAGAACAAGAAGGGCAAGCAAGGTTCAGTCCTCTCTCTGTGTGTATGCGTTTTTCCTATATCTGCTTGCCCGTCTGTATGTATATATGTTACAAGAAAGCTATGTTTTCTTTGCTCCTTGTCAGATGCATGAATTAAGTGCACTGATTTCTAATCTGATTTCTGTCTTGTTTTGTATGGGTCATGGGCACTGGTTTTGGCATCGATTTCAACAGTTTACTTAGGTAAGGATCTACTTGTGTACTTATGGTACTGTTTCAATTGATACTACGATGTCTACATTTATTTTTGTTATATTATGCTAAACGTCTCTTTAGGTGCATATGATGATGAGGAAGCTGCTGCCAGAGCATATGATCTTGCTGCCTTGAAGTATTGGGGCCCTGGGACGCTCATTAATTTTCCGGTGAGAGATCATACAGTCTCACAAGCAAAGGATTTTTCTTTGAATATCATACTTCTACTACCGTTCAGATTAATGAAAACTGTAATAGTGTAATGTCATATTTGATCTTGTTTTCACCATCTCCCTGCACCAAATATACATATTCTTGTTGCCAGGTTACAGACTATACCAGAGATCTTGAAGAGATGCAAAACCTATCAAGAGAAGATTATCTTGCATCACTCAGAAGGTATAAAAGGCAACTAATACATGCATGTGCATAATTTTACTTCTGCATGTGTGATTTTCTAACTTTTTGTCATGAACACGTTGCAGAAAAGGTAGTGGTTTCTCAAGGGGAACCTCTAAATGTCATGGAGTTTCCAGGTATCTAATTTATTCTTTGTTTTGAAAGGGAGCCATCTATACTTCTTCAAACCATTGTTATTCAATTTCTACTTTTCTGGTTGAAATCGTATCATAGATGCGAATAATTTAATCTCCCTCAACCACCTGCTACATTCTAAATATGCTTAGAATTGTGTGGGCAAATTAATCAATGAGGTCAGAAAATTGATTAATTCTCATTTTAAAGATGTAAACCAAAAGGTATATCTTAATCATAGCATTAGGATCCTCTTGATCTCTTTAATTCCAAATGCCTTGATGGATTTCCACCCTTTGGTTTCTGCCCCTAATACGATTGAACTGATCAAGCATGGGTAATATTCTTTTAATGGTATATCAAATATCATCAGTTTCAAAACAGGCCACAATCTTTATAAAAGAGTCCCACATGCTGTGAGTGGAAATCATCTTCCTAAAGCACTATTAGTCGTGCTGGAGACCTCAAATATTACCAGTCCATACTTAAGGTTTTGTAACATTTTATAGTTTTCTTTGGCTTTCTGTTTGTGCTATAAAACAGTACTAGATGGGACTCACCCTTGGGCCAGATATCTGGAGCTGATTACCACAATCGCATGCATCATGGTAAGCAAGAGTTTTGAGCCAAATACGAAACATGTAGATTATTATTTAATATTTTGTAGTTTTTGCAATCATAAATAACTCTCTTATTTATTTAATTTGGACGAAAAGAAATTAGTGGGTGAACCCAACTCGAGACAACCCTGTGTTGACCCATACAAGAATTATACGTTTCAACCTGAAAAACTCCTTTTGTTGTGCTATCCATCTTGTGTTACAACGCTCACATATTTGAATGTTTCTTTTACTTCTATTAACTTTTGCGCTTCATGCATAAGGCATTGCAAAAGTACTTGTTTACCAAGTTATTACACTGCAGGTGATGATGCAACAACAGAGAGTGAATACGTTGGTGGATTTTGCATCGATAGGAAAATAGATCTTACACCGTACATTAAATGGTGGGGACCCAACAAGTCCAGCCAAGGTGAATCTCAAGGAAAATCATCAGATGAAACAAAACATGGTGATTCTGAAAACATTGGAGGTGAACATAAAACGCCTGAATGGGTAACCCAACCCACTGAACCATATCAACTGCCTCGTTTGGGTGTGTCTCATGACGGAAAACAACATAAAAGGTCATCAGTATCTGCCATGAGTATACTGTCAAGATCTGCAGCTTACAAAAGCTTACAAGAAAAAGCTTTGAAAAAGGAAGTCGAAAAGGAAGTTGAAAATGACGAGAATGAAAACAAACTTAATATTAACAAGATGGATTATGGTAAGGCGGTTGAAAAATCAACTGGTGATGGTGCAACTGAAGGATTTGGAGTTGGATTAGGAATAGAGCTTGAGAGGAACACATACCCATTGACTCCTTTCTTATCTGCACCGCTTTTGACCAACTATAATACTATTGACCCATTGACCGACCCTGTTCTTTGGTCATCCCTTGTCCCTTCTATCCGCACCAGATCTTCTCAGCCTGTGGAGGTAAGTTCTTATTATCACTAGGTTGGGTAATAGGTCAAAACACTTGATTCTTTGGTGTGGATTAAAATGGGTCTGATAACAACTTATGTTATCCTGTTAGATATAATTACCAATTAACAATAAATCTATGATCTATGATTGTATATAATATACACAAATCACATGCTGAATTTCATCTCCTAATCAATTATGGCAATCTAATTCGTGACACATGTATTTAACATCAGGCTACGAAGACCGAGACCAGTTCAGATTATACTTTCTTCCAACAGGAGGACTTGCTACCTACATGATCCAATTATAAGGTGTGTTCTTTTGCCCAAATTATCTGGAAAAACTCTTGAATGCATGCGCAACACTACAGAGAATCGATAACCATCTCATACTGCCTTAGAACAAGAGAAAGTTGCCAGATGCACGTGGTATGTTACCTTAGTTTTGTTTATTGTTATATAGAGAAAGTTGCCAGAAATGTATACATATATGTATGTATAAGAGTAGATGTTTAATAGTAAACATGTTATTATCATAGAAGTTGTATTTATAAAGGGTACAATGTTATATTAAGTATAGGAAAATTGTTAAAAGATTTTGGAAGCTATCTGAAGATTTTGCAAGTGTGCACTAGGGGGATGCAAATGAGCCTAAGCTTGCCAAGAAAAGACACTTTCCAGCTAGAATTTATCTTTAATAACATTTGCTCAAAACTTACATAACATATATACAACTAACACCGCTGCTTCTTAAGTTGGAGCATGGATGGTAATCATGGATCTGTCTATGGCTTTTAAAGAGTTTTCGCAAAGGTATCTTCTAGTTAAAAAAATTTCTCCACATGAGTTGGCTGAGTAGAAAGAAGTAGGGTCTATATAGGTATCTTTTACTCTTTCCCTGATTAGATGTGAATCAGCCTTTATATGTTTCATACTCACATGAAGTATTTGATTCTTGGTTATATGTATAGTTGATTGACTATCACAATATAGCTACATCAATTAGTTAGAAACTATCTCGCCTTCTTTAAGATTTGACAAACTCGTATCATATCTGATGTGACATCTGTCATGGCTCTGACCCATCTAGATACTCTGTTACTTTTTATTCTTTCATGATAGGTTTCCATCAACAAACACATAATACCTACTACCTAGTTGTAGACTGTCATGAAATTACATCCTGCCCAATATGGGCATTCAGAACTGGATATCCATTCGTCTCCATTCGTGGTAAAATAGTGACCCTATCAGATTACAAAATCTCTTGACCTGGTGTGGTCTTAAGATTACCTCATTACCCATCTAGGTTCTATTCTCACTCCTCTCTTTTTAGTGGTTTCATTGTTTTTTTCCCTAACAATTTTTCTATTTAAAAAAAAGTAAATTATTTAATTTTGTTATTTCCTCTTCAATGAATTTTATCTCATTTTAATGGTTTCGTTTATGTTGATTTTTTTTGTTTATTGATGTTTTAACACTTTTTTGGTCGTTCAATAGTTATTTTTTTACGGCGGACATCAAGCACATGTCACAATTCTGTAAAAAGACCAAACCAAAAGAAATTCACGACAACATGCGGTCTTAAATTCTATTATATATATTAAGTTTTAAGTATCAATCTCAGTCAATCATTTTTTTATCAAATGCAAATCATATGTTATTTTTTCTTTTCTTTGAAACGTTCATAACTTTTTTTCACGATATTATTTTTCAAAAAAAAAATCACTATAAAAAATTTAGTATTTTTTAATCTTTCCAACGCCTACCGATATACTTTTCTAAAAAAAATCGTATGTTCTAATAAAATAATAGGTTTTTAATTTATTATATTATACATTTTTTAATTTGAAAATGATATGAGTAATAATATTAGTATTCAATGTTATTAATAATAATATAGAGAAATGTGAAAGTAAGTATAATGAGTCTTACGACTGTAGCTTAGTTTGGTTTTTTTATAGATAAGTAGATAGGTTAAAAACTCATTAAATAAACAGATTAAATTTTATTGTAAAATATATATGTATAAACCTGAATAATTATAGTATAATATTTTAATATAAAATAGAATTAAATTATGTATGCGTAATAGTTCAAGAATAAAACAATTATAACATTTTTAACTCTCTTATGTAAATAATTTTATTTTTAAACATTCGTTTTATGATTTTTTTTAAATATTTCACTTGTTTATAAATTTTGTAATTATTCTGGTTGTTCTAAAAATACTGTTCTAAAATATTTCATCTGTTTATAAATTTGTTTTTAGTTGTTTGTTATTTAGATTTTAGTTAAAAGATGTGATTTCTAATTTCTTTTATAAAAT